>JAQFVV010006408.1:0-489587 GCA_028023455.1 Epiperipatus broadwayi | reverse complement strand
CTCTCCATTAAAAATCATATTTGAAAACTTTAAGTCATATTTGACCAACTTGCTAAGCGTAATCTCCAATCATAGGTAATTATAAATTTTATGGCAAAGTCTGACATAAATAATATACCTGTGTGAATATTATAAGCACAGACCCTAGTATCAATAATAGATAGAGATGGCCTTAATGTGTATTCATGTTAACCAGAAAATTGTGGAGTAGACTTTTAACAGCTGTACACCGCCCATTCATTCTTGAAGCCTGGAAATGCCTTAGGAGAAGCAGCATACCCTTATTTAAAAAGACTCTAACACATATATTAGTGAAAGAAAGCTTTATCCGCCCTAGTGAGTAGTTGTAGTTGTCCACTTTGAAGTCATACTTAAGGGAATTTCAAAGTTCAGATGAGTGTATATATTTTTTTATATTTTGTGTTTTTTATAAATAAATAATTTGTCTTCATCTACTTGTATTTTATCAATATTAGCCATTTTATTTAAATTTTGTAATATGTATAATATTTGTTGGTGTTTACGTGCATGTCTGACTTAGATCCGCCATGTGCAGGATCTCTTTATTTCCTAATCTTTAAACTTCTACAGTGTCACCTCATGCTCAGTGTCCTATGGCCATACTCATTCAGCATCATTTTATGAGTCCAAAGTAATGATGTAGATAACTATCATATATAAATATAATCGAGCCAAAAAATATTGATGTACCCATAATATTAATATTTATAAATCATAGGAATAGCCATTAGACATGCGTGTAAACCATCAGATTATATTTCTTTATGAATATATTTGTTGCATACACTTGATTTCTTAATTTATAACTTTAAAGTGGGAAAGGGAGTATAGACCACATCCATTGTGTGATCTTTTTAAAATATTTTTTGTATGTGCATTTGTTTTCTGTAAATAAATATTCAATTTAATCAATCAAAGTCACATTAATATTGTATTTTTTCATTATTTGAAATATCAAGGAAGGTAAAAAGGGGGGGTGATAATAATTAGTAGATTTTACATTTAAATAGTTTGCCATTTCACTTACTTAGTTTGATTATTTATTCATTGGCATATAACTATAATTATTGTAATCAAAGTACTGACCCACTTATTAACCTGAGATAGAAAGAAATCATATAATGAGCTAGACAGGGATAACTTACTGGAGAGTTGGATTGTTTCATCATTTATGTCCGAACTTATTAATTTATTAATATATACGATAGTGATTATTTTTATTTCCACACATTCTTGGGAAAGAAAAGTGAGAATAAACAATAAATTTCATGATCGGGGTGGTGAAAAAGGCTGGATTAGCATATTTCAGTGCTTTCAAATGGTATGCAAAATCCAAATTTGATGAACATTTACTTAATTGGATGATTGTTGGATAGTTTAACAGGGAAGGTTTTGATTGACCTAATTTTAGGTTGAATCTTCTTCTTCTAATAATTTTTTTGAGATATTTTCTTCATATTTAGCCAACAATATTTTGGGGAATTATTATCGATTTTTCACTTAACAACATACCTCACTTCATGCTCAATGCATATGTAGGTCAAATGTATATAAGATCTGAGTAGAAACATACAAATACTGACAAAATTCATATAACTAATTTATACCTTTCAAGGATGATTTTACTGTTACCAAATATTAAACCATCAAAAATTAATGAGGTGAAATCTAATTCTGTATGCAATATATCCATGAGTATATTCATGCTAAGGCAAGGTAAATAAATAAATATCTAAACCATTATCATTCCATGACTAATGCTCTCCTGGTTTTATCACCTATGGGGACTTGAGAGGAAAAAGGCAGTTAATACCTTATTTAAGAAAATAAACAAGAGTATTTGCAGTAATATGGATCTTGATTAACACAAAAGCCCATTTGCATCATATGTGATTCACCCATGCAGATGTCTTACACTTTCATGCAGGATAAGGAAAGAAGTACACCTCACATGAAAAGACATAAATATAGAAACAAATAACAAAAATAACAAGACACAATATCATAATCATCTAACATAGTAACAATTAAATCTTACAAATGAATAACATCTAACTTATAAATGTGAACACCAAACAAATGAAATACAATCATTAAATAATACTTGGAAATTAAAATAATAAAAATCAATTTTGAAAGTGATCTCCAACTGTAATAATTATCAATGGCAAGTAGTAGCGTAATACATTAAAAAACACAATATTACATGTGCCTGGACATGATCAAAATTGAATTTTACCTCTAACAATCATTGAGAAATTTCAGCTTTACCAAAAAACATTATATATATATATATATATAAACAGAAACTGGGTTCAAACCTTTTTACAAGAGTAAATCAGGCTATGTATGTATGTGTGTGCATTTTGTTTCATGAGTTGTGTATTTGGAAAGAACCACATAGCTACACATATATGGTTACATAAATAATAATAATAATAATAGCGGTGATGGGATATTAATATTAATGTATATATTTTACTTTCTTTCTCTCACTTATTTTATTCTTATTTTGTGTCTTACATGTATATTGATAAATATTGTGTTAAAGGGGGTAAGAAAAATGAATAAAATCAAGATATTTTCAAATATTTTAAAATATAAAGAAAAAAAAAATTTGTTTACCTTCCACAAATCAATTAGTCAAATGGACTGTATTGTTATTGAAACAGATATAATTAATAGTTGGATGTTTCATTTAAATTAATAAAATTAATATATTATCAAGCTTTGAAACATTGTGGAAATAATTTTTGAGATGCCAGCTTTTTCTGTACCTTTGAGACCATGCAAAACATTAAGAGACAGATTGCCCTAAATATAAGATCAAAAAAGAGAGAGAGAAACCCAACAAAAGAATCCTGCGCCTGATGTCCACCATTACACAGATCTGTTATGGAACGAACTTCTTAATTAAAACACTGAATTGGAAGACAAAATGGACTCGTGATTTTATCCACGTTCACCCAAGGAATCAGAATAGAAGTAAAAGAATTAATAATCACAAAGAGTGCACTCAGAAACATTTAATTTAATTACAAAGACTCATCAAAACAATGATAAATATATTTGATATTATTTCCAATCTTTAAATACACAAAATCAAATAGTGTAATAACTTTATACGTATTTTGCTTAATAGATTTTATTCTTTAACTATAACCTCTTCTAAACAGAATATTATGTCATATACATGTGTGTGCCACTTTATAATTTCTTCAAATAAATATAAATAGATTTTAAATTTAACAAAACAAATTCTATATATATTTTTTTGTTCATTTGTCTCTTTTACATTTTATAATATATATATATATATATATATATATATATATATATATATATATATATATATATATATATATATATATATATATATATATATATATATATATATATATATATATGGTTTGGAATACGTGTCATATGTTTTGAAATAGATTCCATTATTACTTTCCTAAGATTGCATGTTGATATATGTTTGTGTGTTAGGTTAAGGTAAAAGAAAGGGAAAGAGATTTTAATTCATCTGCTGTTTCTTTTCCGGCAAGTTACACCACTACCTGTGAACATAAGCTAGTATAAACTGGGAAAAAGCTTAAAATTTATTGAGTTAATTTATTGTTAGTGAATTCCGCAATTCTTGTTAAATAGCAAGATTGGTGCTTGGTCATAGCCCATAAACATGGACATTAGCACAATGAGAGAGTTAATTAAGTTTTGGGAGGATCTGAATTGGATTAATTTATGTATATCCATGTTTGTATTTAGCAGCCGAATTTTTTTTTCTCACCCTTGGATGACTGAATATTAGAAAAACTTCACAAAAAGGGAAGGATGACTCAGAACATGGAAAAATTTTATATGGGAGGGGATGGTCATTGCTATTAATATGATAAATGCGTATGCATGTCTATTCACCCTCTGGAAAGAAATGCACGATTAAAAGTCAAATCTCAATAATTAGCTGATAATATATATAATATAAATGTGATATATATAATAAATATAAAGTGTGGTAAACTGGGAAAGTGCATTTTAGTTACAATGGACACCCAATGATGGACTTTCAAAGAATGGAGAATGGTGGGGTGAATACAGCCAAAAGAGATAGAGGGTGCATCGATAAAAATAAAAAAAGACGAATTTTTTTTTTTTTTAAATTCAGGATTTGCAGTTGCTTAAATTTTTTTTTTTAAAAGAAGAAAAAGAAAAACGAAGAGAAAAATAATATGGTAAAACAAATAGTGGTGATGTAAAAACTTTAAAATAGAAAGACAGATAGGGCAAATAAAGACAAAATACCATGTGGCAAAATGGTCAAGGAGCTGGGACATTAAATTTGGCACATATGGTTAATATGAATAGAAAATAATATAAAATAAAATCGAATGAAAACTAGGTCACAGAGCAACATGGATCCAGAAACATTGGCAAGGGAAAAAATGGACATGTTTGAAAGGATCATGGAAAAGTTACAGGAAATGGAAGAAAGGTTACAGAAAGAAATAAGGGATGGAAAGGAAAAAATGAACAAAAGATTATTAGAGGTGCAGATAGAAGATGAAAAGAGGTTAGCAGAATTGGAGAAAAAGTTATGTGAAGAAATAAGAATCAGTAAGGTAGGAGTGGGGGAGAGTGAAAACCAAGTGACAGATAAATTAAAAGTGGAGGAAAATACAGAGGAAAATGAAATTAGGCCAAAGGCTGAAGGGAAAGATGAAGAAAAGGGAAAGATGGGCCAAGTCATAGGAGAGAAGATAATGGAAAAGCAGCAAACCACAGAGAAATGTATAGCTATCCAGACAAATGTTAACTAATTCCTTAAGATTTGTTCATTCACCGACCAAATAGAAGAGGTGCCAGTAGAGCACCTCAAGTGCCTACAGAGATACTTTAGCATAAACGAAATGTCTGAAGGAAACAAAGTAATAATAGCATGTAGCAACTTGATGGGGAATGCTTTGTCATGGTGGGAGTCACTATTTTGCCAACATCGAATGTTTAAAAAGTACACTGAAGCTGTGCATGAAACGTTTTGGCCGGAAGAGTGGCAAGAGGTCATTAAATATCGTATAATGCAAGAAAAATATAGAGTAAATGGGCAAGAGAACTACACACAATTTTTTGGCAACAAGCAGCAAAATTGCAAATGTTGGACAAATGCAATATGATGGAATGACACATAATTAGAATCATCAAGCATAATTTGCCAAAAAAAATCGAACAGATGCAGATACAAAATGGGAGGTCATCGATTGAAGAGGTGGCTGAAATGTTGAACACTATAGATATGAGCAAAAGTGAACAGGGAAGGAAATGGATGTACATGTAGGTATAAGGAAAGGAGAGGTTAGGATTAGGATGGTTTTTTTTTGTGTGTTGCATTGTTGTAGTTTGTTTTCTTAGCCATCAAAATAAGTATATCTCATTTTGAAGTCTTTCAAAAGGGGGACATTGATACAGGAACTGGGTTCAAACCCTGTTACAAGAGTAAATCGGGCTATGTATGTATGTGTGTGTTTTGTTTCATGAGTTGTGTATTTAGAAAGGACCACATAGCTTCACATATATGGTTACATAAATAATAATAATAATAACGGTGATGGGACATTAATATTAATGTATATATTTTACTTTCTTTCTCTCACTTATTTTATTCTTATTTTGCGGCTTACATGTATATTGATAAATATTGTGTTGAAGGGGGTAAGAAAAATGAATAAAATCATGAGATTTTCAAATGTTTTAAAATATGAAAAAAAAAAGAAATTTTGTTTACCTTCCACAAATCAATTAGTCAAACGGACTATATTGTTATTGAAACAGATATAATTAATAGTTGGATGTTTCATTTAAATTAATAAAATTAATATATTATCAAGTTTCGAAACTTTGTGGAAATGATTTTTGTGTTAGCTAAAAGAAAAGAACAGGCGGAATGTCCATTAAGAAATTAAATTCTTGAGAATCTTATTGTCTAATTAGCGAAATAAACAACAAAGCATAATTAGAGGGAATTTCCAAAAATAGCAAAAGTTAAGACCAAGTTGCTAAGTGGTTTTTCTTTTGTTCGCATATTGAGTAAAAAGATTTTTGGCTAAACATAAAAAAAGATAAAAGATTGTTGAGAGGGAGGACATTTGGTTTAAATGAATCCTGCGCCTGACGTCCACCATTACACAGGTCTGTTATGGAATGATGAACTACTTAATTAAAACACTGAATTGGAAAACAAAATGGACTCGCGATTTTATCTATGTTCACCCAAGGAATCAGAATAGAAGTAAAAGAATTAATAATCACAAAGAGTGCACTCGAAAACATTTAATTTAATTATGAAAACTTATCAAAACAGCGGTAAATATATTTGATATCATTTCCAATCTTTAAATACACAAAATCAAATAGTGTAATAACTTTATACATATTTTGCTTAATAGATTTTATTCTTTAACTATAACCTCCTGTAAACAGAATATTATGTCATATACATGTGTGTGCCACTTTATAATTTCTTCAAATAAATATAAATAGATTTTAAATTTAACAAAACAAACTCTATATATGTTTTTTGTTCATTTGTCTCTTTTACATTTTATTATATATATATTGACACAGAATCTGAGGTTCGGATTACGTTTCACAGTCTTTCTATCCCTCACCAACAAACTGGATTCAAATCCCAGTCCTACGTATATATACGCACCTATTTGTTTCAATTTTTTTTAAATTTTGTATTCAAAATAAACGTTAACAAGAGATTTAATAATCTTAAATTAAATAAATCAATATTAATATTTCATATAATTTTAATAGGTCGTATATGTGCGTAAATCACATGTATATATTAAAACTGATGGGGGATTATGTATAAATTAATATTTATATTTGTATATGTTATATGAAAATGTATATTTAAAATTTTATGTATTAAAAATATGTATGTAATGTGGCTGGGATAATGTAATCGGTTTGGAAGCTTGTAAAAGCATTCTAAAACAAAATCAATTAGCGTGATTAAATTATTATCTATATTAGAAAATTAAATAAATTTCATAAACAAAAGTTATCACTTGGTAAAATCTATTTCTGACTCAGAAATAGATTTAGAACAATTGTTTCAAAAATACTAATCTGTTTGCATTGTTTTACACTACCTGATTAACAAAGGAGAAATTCCTTACTAAAAAAAGCTGTTTTGCAGTATTATTTTATAGCCACAGGTATTTCAACTGAATAGCATTCCTTAGATAAACCGGAGTCATATAAATAGGGCCCAATTTTCAGTCATCAAGGAGAGTACATAGATTCATTAAGCATCCGCCAAATGAATCTATGTCACACAAATTTTCAAGAAGCACCTTCTCTCCATGACCAGACCAATTCAACTCCAGCCAGTCTGCCACTAATGATGAACATCTGTGAACCTGCTGCTATACCATGAAAACCAACCGATGATCTGCTACCTGCTTTCCAAAGGTAATGCTGTAAAGTGCCACCTTTCTAAATTCAGAACTTTCTCCTGATTTAACTTTTAAAATATGAAAGAATTTAATAGTAATTATTTGTAACTTCGTTAAAGTCTATTTTATTCTATAACCATTTTCATTAGCTTCATAATTTCTTTCATTTTTAATTTAATGCGGCAATTATTTTATTAATATTTTGTCTAATATATATATTTTAAATGCTAAATGACATTTCAAGGAACTCCCACCCCTGACAGTATAGTTATTTTTACCTTAGCTCCTTGCATTAGATAGGAGTAACACTTAATTTTAATTAGTTTGTTTTTACTTTTAAAACTATAATGCTTGCTAGGTTGGGAGAAGATTTTTTTAAAAAAAATATTTTATTAATTATTGTACTTTTGCGTAAACAACAGAGGGAGAAATAAAGTTTCACCTTTGATTAGTTTATGATTTATACAATGTTAATAATCTTTGTAAGAGCTCAATATTAATACAAACAAATATAATAACTATATATATTACTTTTTATGTCTTTATTCTCGCCCATCTCAACATATATAAATACTTTTCAAAAAGCACACCTTAGACTTAATTGTATACTATGTTATATGTATGTGGAATTTTATTAAATAAGTGTAATGAAAGGGGGGAGAGGATTTAGAACTTTTGTTGGTATTTAAAAATACTTTTCTAATAATATCTTTAAACTATGTGTAATAAATAAGATCATACCATTATCTTTGATGTTATCATTATAGGTTATATGTTTAATTATAGATATTTGACTAGTTATTAGTCCATCCCAAAGCATTGTTAGCATCGGCCATTCTTCGTAGTATTAAGCTTTATCTACAGACGTGTGTTGGAACGCCCGAGTCGTCTCATCTTTGTTTCAGGTTGTAAACAGGGTGATGATGTCCCTGGATCATATACATATATATACTCACGTAACGAGAGCAATGCATGGGATAATACTGGCAAAGTTTGGCCCAGTGTATCTCCATCTGAGGACCCTTTGTCAGCCAAATCCACAAAATGTGGGGTGGCAAGTCGGCTAGGCTGTTTCTTCTGTTAATCTGATAAAGCACCTCAAAGTATTGGATCTGCAAATATTCGGCGATTATGCTAACACCGCATCACTTTATATTAGATCCCTCTTTTCAAAAAGCTCAAGCCTATAAATATCTGTATCTAATGTTATGTTCTAATTAAACATATCTCATAAATTAAATAACTTTTGATGTGTCGCTTGACGACTCTATATATATAATTTAGAGAAATAATTCCACATACATTCAGTAAATAAATCGTTATTAAAAATTGTATTTTTTTGTATATAAACTTATGATAGCTTGGTTAACCGACAATTATGTAACCCATCCTGGGATCAGTCAAGGTTGTGTTTTTGTTTGTAATTTGGGCAAATCATTATAGATTGTACACTTTATAAATGTGCTAGATAAATTGAAATGTCATTATGCCACATCAAAATTCTTCCAAACTTATTTGTAAATACTTTTGCTCAAGTGCAAGTAAGCACAAAATAATTTATTTGTAATACAAGGCTAATCACTGTTTAATATAATTCAAATGTATATATATTTTTATTTCTATTTGTTCTTTATTAAATATAAATTTAAAACTAAACATCTGATCATTGCTCATTCTTTAGTTAATTGATTTAGTTAAATTTTAATTGTCATGATTTGTAAAATGATGTAAGATCCCACTAAAGTTAAGCTAAAGTGTTTGTCTGTTTTAAAATGTATATACACATTTGTCTTGATTTTCCCCTGAGTCTCTTTGCTTCTCCGATGTGCGATATCGGCCGGTGGTAAATTAAATATTCCAGTATCATCAGATTTGTTGCTCATAAGTTAGTAGATCTGGAATCATGGCATACAGGGAAGAGTTCTTGATTGTTTATGACTTATGTATCTCACACATGATTGGACTCAAGGTACTTTTGTCTAGATGCTAGATCTTGTTATGTGGACAGACAATTCCGACCAGTACAGAGATTTTTTTTTTCTCACCGGGTTTATACGCCCAAATCATGGGGCCTGTAACTTATTTCCACCCCTGAAGAGATTATTGAATATATATATAATTCTTTTAGTCAAAAAAATTAATGATTTTGTGTCAATATTTTTTGTCTTTTTCCAAAACAATGTACAGTGTTGCTTGATATATGTTAGATGTATATGAACATATACTATACATATGTGAAGTTAGAGAAATGTAGAAATATGTTTATTTTATATAAAAGTAGTGAAAATGAAAATTTGAAAATGTCATAGACATGTAAAGTTTTTTTTTGTATTTATGTACTGTTTATATGAGCAACACAGATTTTTTTGGTGTATATTATGTAATCAAAATTTTAAAGCACAGCTTAGAAATATATGTGTATATGTGTAGAAAAAAAAAGATAAAATAATGTAATAGTGGATCTTAATTGAAAATCATATGCATAGGTTCAAACTAGTATCTATATGTAATCATGATCACACTCCATTTGGCTGGCACCCAGTAGTAATACTATTATAAATTTTGCCAATGGGTGGTGGTGTGAATCCATTAGATGTTATAGCAATGATCAGAATTTGAAAGCAAATATGATAGTCACCCAATAGTTCTTCATGTTATATATAAGAATGTTACTAATGAATTATGTCTGTTTCAGGTGCAAACAAACAACCATAACCCAAAAGAGAAAGCAGAGAAAAGGTAGCAGAGTAGAATAGAGTGATGAAGTGGGGGAATGGTGCATACCCCTTTGAAAATATGTGTAGACAGACACACACACAAAGAATTGAAACTTTTTATTTATTTATTTTTGCTTAAAGATGCATGCACATTTTGGAAAAAATAATGATCAGAAATTTTGTTTATAGGAGAATTTATTATGATAGAGTAAGTCATAATGAACAATTTTATTCACTTAGTACTTATCCAAACATGGTTGTTTCATTGTCATTTGGACGGGCAAGTAAGGTTTTTTTTTTAAAAAAACATTTTTTTATTAAGTTCGGAAAATGAAATGGAATCTGAGGTTCAGATTATGTTTCACAGTCCTATTCTATTCCTCACCAACAAACTGGATTCAAATCCCAGTCCTACGTATATATACGCACATATTTGTTTCAATTTTTTTTTTTTAATTTTGTATTCAAAATAAATGTTAACAAGAGATTTAATAATCTTAAATTAAATAAATCAATAATAATATTTCATATAATTTTAATAGGTCGTATATGTGTGTAAATCACATATATATATTAGAAGTGATGGGGGATTATGTATAAATTAATATTTATATTTGTATATGTTATATGAAAATGTATATTTAAAATTTTATGTATTAAAAATATGTATGTAATGGCAGTTGGGATAATGTAATCGGTTTGGCAGCTTGTAAAAGCATTTTAAGACAAAATCAATTAGCGTGATTGAAATATTATCTATATTATATTATTAAATAAATTTCATAAACAAAAGTTATCATTTGGTAAAATCTATTTCTGAGTCAGAAATAGATTTAGAACAATTGTTTCAAAAATACTAATCCATTTGCATTGTTTTACACTACCTGATTAACAAAGGAGAAATTTCTTACTAAAAAAAAAGCTGTTTTGCAGTATTATTTTATAGCCGCATGTATTACAACTGAATAGCATTCTTTAGATAAACCGGAGTCATATAAATAGGGTCCAAAATTCAGTCATCAAGGAGAGTATATAGATTCATAAGGCATCCTCCAAACGAATCTATGTCACTCAAATTTTCAAGAAGGACCAAGCCAACTCAACCCCAGCCAGCCTGCCACTAATGATGAACATCTGTGAACCTGCTGCTATACCATGAAAACCAACCGATGATCTGCTACCTGCTTTCCAAAGGTAATGCTGTAAAGTGCCACCTTTATGAATTCAGAACTTTCTCCTGATTTAACTTTTAAAATATGAAAGAATTTAATATTAATTATTTGTAACTTCGTTATAGTCTATTTTATTCTATAACCATTTTGATTAACCTCGTAATTTCTTTCATTTTTAATTTAATGCGGCAATGATTTTATTAATATTTTGTCTAATATATATATATTTTAAATGCTAAAGGACATTCCAATGAACTCCCACCCCTGCAGGTATAGTTATTTTTACCTTAGCTCCTTGCATTAGATAGGAGTAACACTTAATTTTAATTAGTTTGTTTTTACTTTTAAAACTATAATGCTTGCTAGGTTGGGAGAAGATTTTTTTTAAAAAAATGCTTTATTAATTATTGTACTTTTGTGTAAACAACAGAGGGAGAAATAAAGTTTCACCTTTGATTAGTTTACAATTTATACAATGTTAATAATCTTCGTAAGAGTGCAATATTAATACAAACAAATATATTAACTATATATATATATTAATTTTTTTGTCTTTATTCTCACCCATCTAAACATATATAAATACTTTTCATAAAGCACACCTTAGACTTAATTGTATACTACATTATATATATGTGGAATTTTATTAAATAAGTGTAATGAAAGAAGGGAGGGGATTTAAAACTTTCGTTGGTATTTAAAAATACTTTTTTAATAATATCTTTAAACTACGTGTAATAAATAGGATCATACCATTATCTTTGATGTTATCATTATAGGTTATATGCTTAATTATAGATATTTGACTAGTTATTAGTCCATCATAAAGCATTGTTAGCATCGGCCATTCTTCATAGTATTAAGCTTTATCTAGAGACATGCATCGGAATGCCCAAGTCATCTCATCTTCATTTCAGGTCATAAACAGGGTGATGAATGTTCCTGGACCATATACATATATATATATTGAAACGGTTGTCTTCAAATCCCTCACCGTTTCACCAACCATCCTAATAACCCACTCATCCATGCTAAGTTCAAACCTGTTTAATAAGTCTAAATTAAGATTTGTAGGCTAAAAATTGCAATCACGGCTATATAAACAGCATTATATACACACATACGAAAGAACGCTATAATTGAATAGTATTGCCAGAGTTATAGCATATAATTTTATCGCATAATATTTTTAAACTATTTTAGTACAGTAATAATGTAGCGTCAATTTAATAATTCATTATTTAAATTCGTATGTGGGAATATAATCCACCTATATTGAATATATATAGCCTAGTGGCGTGATTGAGGTATTTATTAACTTTTAAGTTTCATTTTTATTATAAACCAATTTAATGTAAAAACACAGTGAAAGGGTGATTGATTGCCAATGCGCTGACAAGTTTCTTTTTAAAAAGAAAAAAGATTTTTTTTTTCTAAAAATAAAAGTAGTTTCGTAGAATTAAAAGTTTAGTAAAGTTTTGCTGTAAACAATTGTATCAGTATATGCCACACCTGCCTTAGGTTTCTAAAAAGAAAAGCCAATTTTAAAATAATCTAGCTAATTGATTCTAAAATATTTTGGAGACCTCGCTAATTAAAAATAAGTTTACAGCAGAGATTTTACACATAAATTATAAAATCAGAACAAAATTCCTGACTAATTAAAATAAAATCTAATATCGGATTAAACTGATTAAAATTGGATTTAATTAAAAATTTGATAATCAGAGAAAAGTTATAACACCTAAAAGGAATGTCAGCATGTTTGAAAGCAACCACTAATTTCATAAGCAAATAAAAAATTTTGTAATCTTGATGGAGAGGAAATTCCAAGGTGTGTGGGCTGATAAGGCGATCATTTTTAAAAAGGCCATGTAAAGTGGAGGAGCCATCTTAGATCTTTACTTTTTTGAAACCTGGACAGCTTTGAATTTTTTGAAATCTATACATCTGTGAATTTTTGCCTTCTTTGATCATCTTTAAGCTTTTGAATCCAGCATGTATCCTGAACCAAAAGCAACCGTGAACATTTTGACATCCAGTTAAGTGAATAATTTTTATATCTGTTCGAGAGAAAATGTCGGGCTAAAACAGGCAGCCTTGGCTAAGCTCCAGGGTGAAGGCGATGGGCTTTTACTTCCATCCAAAAACCACCATCACCAGTATGCCGCCATAACATCTCCGCTCTAACCGTGGGAAGAAGATGATGCCGCAAGCCGCCACAAAGATTCCCGTAACTCCAGCTCAAGTACTACAAGATGAGCGGTAACATCACCATTTCTAACTGCAGTTCAATATATTAATTTTTCTTTAAGCCTAGACTTATAAAATTTATTGTAATTCTAAAATCTTGAATTCAAGTAGATTGCTAAATGTAAAATTTTATTCTTAAGTTTAATTATATAATTCTGACCTATTTTCCAATGTTTCCTAACTAAATGATTTTAATAATTTTATTTTCAATTTTCTCACTGCAGTTGTGACTATGGTTTCTTTATTTTTTTTGTATTTTAAAATATAAATTACATGCTAATGCCTCGAAACAGTGGGCATTCAATATTAATAATAAAGAGAAGAGAGAATGACCCTTCTTCATTTAATAATTATTTATCATAGCTTAATGCACACTGTTTCGAAACCCTCTTAAATAACTGTCAAGAATGGGCTATGTGCTGATTATTATTTTGACCTTGATTATTTAATTATTTGTTGGCAATTGTAAAATGGGAATCTTGTTTTAACCCAAGGTAAATTTCAATTTAATTTTCACTAAGCAATATCCAAGCCTTGAATAAGTATATTTGTTATTTATTTCATTTTGTAAAAGCCCTCCAAATATACTTTTCCCCCTTTGTTTTTTTATTAATCGTGTAATCAAATGTGTTATTTGAGAGTGAAACTAGAAAGCAAAGAATATTTAAAAGTACGCCCACGTATAGCATCTGATCATTAAAATGCTATATTAGAGTTGGCGCTAATGATTACACTGATTAGCTATCGTTCTCATGGCTAGATATTAAATTATTTCAACTCTTTTGCTTGGCGGATGTGATAATTTTATTATACATTTAAACTTTCTCATTATGTTGCATTTTTCTTTAAGATGGGACTCGGAACGGCCATCCCTCTTACACTCCTTGGGTCGCACACGAATAAGACCTGACGTCAAATTCCAGGCAATAGTGTTAGCTACCCCAACCCTCTTTAGCAGCATGGCGATCGGTCATAGGGCTCCGGTGTTGATCACAAAACCCTAAATATTAATCCATCCGTAGAGCAACATTTATTATAACTGTTTACCAGCGCTATAGTGCATTGGTTCTTTTTTGTTGCCAACTCTTCCTCCCTTAAATTAAGTTTCAGCCATTGTCTGACATATTCAAGAGCTAGTTTCGGTCTCATGCACAATAGTTTGAAATAATAATATTATAGATAAATTTGACTTTAAATGTTTCACATATATGTGAAAACAAGGCTTCGTCTGATTACTTAGCTGAAAACCATGAAATAAGAGGGATTAGCATAATCTGCCCCATAGCTACAATGCAGTGACTGATCAATAAGATAATAAAGCAAATGATGAAAACAATATTTAATTTCATCAAATAGCACAACAAATGTAAAATAATTTTAATTGTAAGGAGAGAAGGTTAAAGCGCTCTCCAAAAATGTTAGATGCTACGCGCATTTTGATTGTAAAATGCAAAAGTGGTATATATAAAAATAGTCAAATTTAATCTGCAAAAATAAACATACAATTTAATCAATTACTTTGCTCTCGATCTTATTTATTTCAATCCAATTCAAAATTCTTTATATTATATATGTGATTTCCTATGCATTAATTAGTTTTAAATATATAGAGTTGATAAATTCCATTTTTTTTGTTATGAGTCTCATTGCTTCTCCCTGACCTATGTCGGCTCACGGTTAAAATGATATCTATATGTATCTTCAAGGTGGTCATCCGTAGGGTCGTGAGTCTTGGAGCACAGGTGAAGGAGTTGAAGTGCGGTCAGTCTCGAGATCTAACCATCTCATACTGGTCGGCTTGGTATCTTTGCTTGGACTCTGGATTCTGTTGCGCGAATGTGCTAGCTTGACCGGTACATGGATTTTTTTTCCCCGATTATGGACGCCCAAATGTGGAGCTTTTGATCAATGCCACCCCTGAAGAGACCAATGATCAGATATATATATAAAAAAAAAAAAAGAAAAAATTTTTTTTTCAAATGACTTTTAGTAAATTTTGAGTTTGATTTTGTTAAGCTTTCTTGCTCATTGGTAACTGGCGCCTGAGGATGATTTAAATAAGCTATAGTTCATCCTCATATAAATTTGTCATCAGGGGTAGTGAGGGAAAACATTGTAATTTAAAGGGAAAGAAAAAACCGTTTGTTTTTTTTTAAATGTAAATCATACTTTATGGATTGGATTCAATAAGAATGAGAATGAAATTGGAAAGTGGGTCAGATATAAATTTTACCGTTTGAAACTGGCACAGACGTGTAAAACAAAATATTGTTACAATCATGAATGAATTTAAAATTAAATTTTAAAGCAGCTGGAAGAAACCGAGGGTGAGTCAACTTTTATTATTTATTTTTATAATTGTATTTATTAAAGTTATGAAATAATGGGCGGGTCTTGCAAAATAAAAATAATAGCGGTATAAAGTTCGGCATCATAGTAGAGTTAGGTATCATAACAGGATGGGAAGTGAACCAGTCACTTTCATTCACGGAGTTTAGCCATCAGCCGTATATTCAATAAAGTTTTTTTTAGTAAATTAATCAGTATTGCTTTGAGATCTAGTTTAATAAAGAAAAAAAAAACAATAATATGGAGGAGGATCAAAAAATAATGAGTGAAGGGGAAGAAGTACAGAAGGAAATAGAAGGGAAATGTTTAGGGATCACGTTAAGGTCAGGGAGAAAGATCGCAGAAGAGAGCAGCAGCACAGAAGGGGAAGTGAGCCTTAGCCCTGATGAGGAAATTATTACAGGAGAAGCTGCCATTATCTCAGAAGAACCAGTAAATAATGAAATAGAATATAAACAGGTGGAAGAGTCCAAAAATAAAAATCGGGATGTGAATTTTATGTTGGAGAGGATGACTCAAATTTTTATAAAGAGAGACGAGGTAAATAGTCAGAAATTAGAGGAGAGAGATCAAAAAAATAAGTTAGAAATGGAGCAGAGATTTGAGGTGTTGGGAAAGAAAATTAGAGAGGGAAACAAACGGTATGAGGAAGGGATAGTAGAAGTGAGACGAGAAATGGAAATGCAAGGCCAACGACTTGAAGAAAAGCTATGTAGGAGCTGGCAGGAGTTGTCCATCAGCTGCCAAGAAAAATATGAAGAAGTTCAAGTAGAGGTCACAAAAAAATTAGATCAAAACCGAGAAGAAACCAACAAGGAAATAGAATCACTAAAAGAACAACTCACAGATGTTAGAAGGCAGACCGAGCATCAGGAAATGGTTATGGAGGAGAAAGTCTCTAAAATGGGGCAAGATATCTGCCTCAAAATTGAAGAATATGAAGAGAGACAGAAACAGATCAGAGAGGAAATTTCTGAGTTAAAAGAAAACTGGAGTTATAGAAATCATGTTTTTGCCCAAGAAGAAAATGCCATTACAGAAGACATCCAAGAATTGAAGAGAGAAATTACACAAATAAGGGAAGCAAAAATGGACATTGTAGAATGTAACTTAACTACTGGTTCCCAAACCTACAACCAGGGCAAGACAAACATTGTACCAGATATTAGTAAGACTACAGATAGTGTAAAAGATACTTCTAATATAAGGGAGATAAAAATCAACATGGAAAACATTATGGATAAAGAATCTGAACACTGTTCTATCCCATGCAGGAGTGGTTTAGAATTAACACTAGAAAATAGAGAACCAACTATATATGAATCAGTGACATCATCAATGAATATACCCATGGGCTTGGCTAAATTTATCCAAGTAAAAGCTTTTAAGGGAGAAGTGGGAGAAAATCCAAAGGTACATTTAGAAAGCTTAAAGGAACTCTTCAGATTTCAAAGGGTCCTAGTAGCTGATCAGGTAGCATTGGTCATTCATTATTTACATGGATACGCAAAGTCTTGGTGGGACTGCTGTAGTGAATTTGCCAGAAGCTTAAAAATGCACCCAAGTCAGCCTGTTTTAAGACCAACAAGTGAATGTAATGAGACATCTGAATCTGAGGATGATGATGACCTGTTGGGATATTGTTTTGGCTTTAGTAGTCACAAGCCAAGTATTAAACAACCCCCAGATCCTACTTAAAAATTTATTAGCTATTAAAAAAAAAAAAAAAAACTAACATGTCTATCCCATTCTAACTGACAAATATCCATTTGGATATTTATTCAGATTTATTGAGATTGTATGGTTTTTTTTATGATTGATTGGTGATTTAGTGGGTATATTGCTCTTGATATTAATTTTATTGCACACATGTTTTTTTTTGGTGGGAGAGTCGTAAATATAAAGGTACTGATAAATAAATCCCTTAGCGCAGCAAGCAAATAAGTTTATGTGCATGGGAAAATAGGAAATTATTTAACAAATTGATAACGTAAATTCAAAGTCATGATTGTGGCAAGGTCATTTTTTTTTAATTGTTTTTTTTAAGTTTACAGAAATGAAACGGTTGTCTTCAAATCCCTCACCGTTTCACCAACCATCCTAATAACCCACTCGTCTGTGCTAAGTTCAAACCTGTTTAATAAGTCTAAATTAAGATTTGTAGGCTAAAAATTGCAATCACGGCTATATAAACAGCATTATATATGCACATACGAAAGAACGCTATAATTGAATAGTATTGCCAGATTTATAGCATATAATTTTATCGCGTAATATTTTTAAACTATTTTAGTACAGTAATAATGTAGCGTCAATTTAATAATTCATTATTTAAATTCGTATGTGGGAATATAATCCACCTATATTGAATATATATATCCTAGTGGCATGATTGAGGTATTTATTAAATTTTAAGTTTCATTTTTATTATAAACCAATTTAATGTAAAAACACAGTGAAAGGGTGATTGATTGCCAATGCGCTGACAAGTTTCTTTTTCAAAAGAAAAAAGATTTTTTTTTCTAAAAATAAAAGTAGTTTCGTAGAATTAAAAGTTTAGTAAAGTTTTGCTGTAAACAATTGTATCAGTATATGCCACACCTGCCTTAGGTTTCTAAAAAGAAAAGCCAATTTTAAAATAATCTAGCTAATTGATTCTAAAATATTTTGGAGACCTCGCTAATTAAAAATAAGTTTACAGCAGAGATTTTACACATAAATTATAAAATCAGAACAAAATTCCTGACTAATTAAAATAAAATCTAATATCGGATTAAACTGATTAAAATTCGATTTAATTAAAAATTTGATAATCAGAGAAAAGTTATAACACCTAAAAGGAATGTCAGCATGTTTGAAAGCAACCACTAATTTCATAAGCAAATAAAAAATTTTGTAATCTTGATGGAGAGGAAATTCCAAGGTGTGTGGGCTGATAAGGTGATCATTTTTAAAAAGGCCATGTAAAGTGGAGGAGCCATCTTAGATCTTTACTTTTTTGAAACCTGGACAGCTTTGAATTTTTTGAAATCTATACAGCTTGAATGCTACATCTGTGAATTTTTGCCTTCTTTGATCATCTTTAAGCTTTTGAATCCAGCGTGTATCCTGAACCAAAAGCAACCGTGAACATTTTGACATCCAGTTAAGTGAATAATTTTTATATCTGTTCGAGAGAAAATGTCGGGCTAAAACAGGCAGCCTTGGCTAAGCTCCAGGGTGAAGGCGATGGGCTTTTACTTCCATCCAAAAACCACCATCACCAGTATGCCGCCATAACATCTCCGCTTTAACCGTGGGAAGAAGATGATGCCGCAAGCCACCACAAAGACTCCCGTAACTCCAGCTCAAGTACTACAAGATGACCAGTAACATCACCATTTCTAACTGCAGTTCAATATATTAATTTTTCTTTAAGTCTAGACTTATAAAATTTATTTTAATTCTAAAATCTTGAATTCAAGTAGATTGCTAAATGTAAAATTTTATTCTTAAGTTTAATTATATAATTCTGACCTATTTTCCAATGTTTCCTAACTAAATGATTTTAATAATTTTATTTTCAATTTTCTCACTGCAGTTGTGACTATGGTTTCTTTATTTTTTTTGTATTTTAAAATATAAATTACATGCTAATGCCTCGAAACAGCGGGCATTCAATATTAATAATAAAGAGAAGAGAGAATGACCCTTCTTCATTTAATAATTATTTATCGTAGCTTAATGCACGCTGTTTCGAAACCCTCTTAAATAACTGTCAAGAATGGGCTATGTGCTGATTATTATTTTGACCTTGATTATTTAATTATTTGTTGGCAATTGTAAAATGGGAATCTTGTTTTAACCCAAGGTAAATTTTAATTTAATTTTCACTAAGCAATATCCAAGCCTTGAATAAGTATATTTGTTATTTATTTCATTTTGTAAAAGCCCTCCAAATATACTTTTCCCCCTTTGTTTTTTTATTAATCGCATAATCAAATGTGTTATTTGAGAGTGAAACTAGAAAGCAAAGAATATTTAAAAGTACGCCCACATATAGCATCTGATCATTAAAATGCTATATTAGAGTTGGCGCTAATGATTACACTGATTAGCTATCGTTCTCATGGCTAGATATTAAATTATTTCAACTCTTTTGCTTGGCGGATGTGATAATTTTATTATACATTTAAACTTTCTCATTATGTTGCGTTTTTCTTTAAGATGGGACTCGGAATGGCCATCCCTCTTATACTCCTTGGGTCGCACACGAATAAGACCTGACATCAAATTCCAGGCAATAGTGTTAGCTACCCCAACCCTCTTTAGCAGCATGGCGATCGGTCATAGGGCTCCGGTGTTGATCACAAAACCCTAAATATTAATCCATCCATAGAGCAACATTTATTATAACTGTTTACCAGCGCTATAGTGCATTGGTTCTTTTGTTGCCAACTCTTCCTCCCTTAAATTAAGTTTCAGCCATTGTCTGACATATTCAAGAGCTAGTTTCGGTCTCATGCACAATAGTTTGAAATAATAATATTATAGATAAATTTGACTTTAATTGTTTCACATATATGTGAAAACAAGGCTTCGTTTGATTACTTAGCTGAAAACCATGAAATAAGAGGGATTAGCATAATCTGCCCCATAGCTACAATGCAGTGACTGATCAATAAGATAATAAAGCAAATGATGAAAACAATATTTAATTTCATCAAATAGCACAACAAATGTAAAATAATTTTAATTGTAAGGAGAGAAGGTTAAAGTGCTCTCCAAAAATGTTAGATGCTACGCGCATTTTGATTGTAAAATGCAAAAGTGGTATATATAAAAATCGTCAAATTTAATCTGCAAAAATAAACATACAATTTAATCAATTACTTTGCTCTCGATCTTATTTATTTCAATCCAATTCAAAATTCTTTATATTATATATGTGATTTCCTATGCATTAATTAGTTTTAAATATATAGAGTTGATAAATTCCATTTTTTTTGTTATGAGTCTCATTGCTTCTCCCTGACCTATGTTGGCTCGCGGTTAAAATATCTATATGTATCTTCAAGGTGGTCATCCGTAGGGTCGTGAGTCTTGGAGCACAGGTGAAGGAGTTGAAGTGCGGTCAGTCTCGAGATCTAACCATCTCATACTGGTCGGCTTGGTATCTTTGCTTGGACTCTGGATTCTGTTGCGCGAATGTGCTAGCTTGACCGGTACAATATATATACTCACATAACGAAAGCAATGCATGGGATAATTCCAGCAAAGTTCGGCCCAGTGCATCTCCGTCCGAGGATCCTTTGTCAGCCGATTCCACAAAATGTGGTGTGGCAAATTGGCTAAACTGTTTCTACTGTTAATCTGATAAAGCATCTCAAAGTATTGGATCTTCAAATATTCGGCCATTATGCTAACACTGCATCACTTTATATTAGATCCTCTTTTCAAAAAGCTCAAGCCTATAAATATCTGTATCTAATGTTATGTTCTAATTAAACGTATCTCATAAATTAAATAACTTTTGATGTGTTGCTTGATGACTCTATATATATCATTTAGAGAAATAATTCCACATACATTCAGTAAATAAATCGTTATTAAAAATTATATTTTTTTGTATATAAACTTATGATAGCTTGGTTAACCAACAATTATGTAACCCATCCTGGGATCAGTAGAGATTGTGTTTTTGTTTGTAATTCAGGCAAATCATTATAGATTGTACACTTTATAAATGCGCTAGATAAATTGAAATGTCATTATGCTGCATCAAAATTCTTCCAAACTTATTTGCAAATACTTTTTCTCAAGTGCAAGTAAGCACAAAATAACTTATTTGTAATACGAGGCTAATCACCATTTAATATAATTCAAATGTATATATTTTTTATTTCTATTTGTTCATTATTAAATATAAATTTAAAACTAAACATCTGATCATTGCTCTTTTTTTAATTAATTGATTTAGTTAAATTTTAAATGTCATGATTTGTAAAATGATGTAAGATCCCACTAAAGTTAAGCTAAAGTGTTTGTCTGTTTTAAAATGTATATACACATTTGTCTTGATTTTCCCCTGAGTCTCGTTGCTTCTCCGATGTGCGATGTTGGCCGGTGGTAAATTAAGTATTCCAGTATCATCGGATTTGTTGCTCATAAGTTAGTAGATCTGGAGTCTGGGCAAACATGGAAGAGTTCATGATTGTTCCTGATATATGTATCTCGCACATGATTGGACTCGAGGTACTTTTGCCTAGATGCTAGACCTTGTTATGTAGACAGACAATTCTGACTGGTACAATATATATATATATATATATATATATATATATATATATATATATTTGGTTTGGAATACGTGTCATATGTTTTGAAATAGATTCCATTATTACTTTTCTAAGATTGCGTGTTGATATATGTTTGTGTGTTAGGTTAAGGTAAAAGAAAGGGAAAGAGATTTTAATTCATTTGCCATTTCTTCTCCGACATGTTACACCACCACCCCTGAACATAAGCTAGTATAAACTGGGTAAAAGCTTAAAATTTATTGAGTTAATTTATTGTTAGCGAATTCCGCGATTCTTGTTAAATAGCAAGATTGGCACTTGGGTCATAACCCATAAACACGGACATTAGCACAATGAGAGAGTTAATTAAGTTTGGGAGGGTCTGAATTGGATTAATTTACATACATACATGTTTGTATTTAGCAGCCAGATTTCTTTTCCTCACCCTTGAATGACCGAATATTAGGAAAACTTCACAAAAAGGGAAGGATGACTCAGAACATGGGAAAATTTCGTAAGGGCGGGGATGGTCAGAGCTATTAATATGAAAATGTGTACACATGTCTATTCATTCCCTTTAAAGAAATGCACGATCAAAAGTCAAATCTCAATAACTAGCTGATAATATATATAATGTAAATGTGATATATATAATAGATATAAAGTGTGGTAAACTGGGAAAGTGTGTTTTAGTTACAATATATATAAAATGAACCAAAGGAAAGACATATAAAAACAAAAAAAAGACTTATAAATCAAAAAAATAATAAAATATTTCAACCAGAGGACTGGTTTTCTCAGAAGGAAAAAAATGCACAGTAAAGTGGCACCATTTTACTGTATATATTTTTTCTTTCTGATAAAACCAATCCTCTGGTTGAAATATTATATTATTTCTTGGATTTAAACGTTTTTTTTGTTTTTATATATATATATAATAAAATAAAGTTTAATAATTTATCTCAAATGATTTTTATCTTTCTTATGATGTTTTTTAACATAAACATATATTCAAATGTAAATACTATTGCAAAACTCTTTTGTTTCATGAACAAATGGCTATTGTACCTATGAAGATTAAATGTACGTAGAATTATAATAACATACACATTAAAATAAAAGACTATTATTAAATAAGGTTTATCCACATCTATAAAGAAAATAAAAAAAGGAAATAAATAAAACTGCCGAGTTATTTTAAAGGCCTTATAATATTCTTTGCATTTTAATAACGTAATTACTTTGTGATTTTCTCTGCTTCTTTTTCTCCATAACAATCATAATTAAACTATTTCTTCTTCCTGTAAATACCAATTACGTTATAGGAAATATGAACTTACATTCTTAACTTCCAATATATAATAAGGGTGGAAGATTATCTCCAGTAATATCACAACTATAAATTTTATTATTTATTACAAACTTTTGTAAATATCCATCTCCAATACATTTTATTAGAATCATAATATTCTGGATGCTTTAAGTAAATATTTATTAATTAATTAACACTGATCATAGAAAAATTGTCAAAGTTCTTAATGAGTTATGATCTTTTCTTTTTTTTTTAAACTTTTAAACTGGAAAAAAATGCAATGCTGAAATTAAATGTTGATTTAAAGGCATTATTTCAGAATTTCATTATTTAACTTTAAAATATAGTCAAACTGTCCAATAAATAATCTAGGTACTTGTGTACTAAATGTGCAATGAATAAAAAAGATCTTTTTATATGTGTAATATTGCAATATTCACTCATCATTTTTTACAATTCAAATTTTGCTGTGATGTCATGAAAGAATGCTTGCATGAATAATCAATCACCTGGAAATAAATACATGAAAATATTTTTTTATTAGATGAGATGATAAAAACTAACATAAGACTTTTGTCACAATTTTTTGGTGACCATATATAACTCATGTAAAAAGATATTTTTTATTACAGTTATGTTAAATCAAAGTATTTTAAAAAAGTTTGTGTAAAAACAGAATTAGGTGTATTTATCTGGAAAATGGTTAAAAACAATAGTAGTTAAGAATTTACTATCCAGTCACTTTTATATCTGCCCTTACAAAGTATCAAATGCAGAGTATAATTTACTTCAACACATATAATAAAAAATAAAGTTTTAAAAAGGTGATAAATTATTTATTGATTTTCATCTTTATACCAATATCAATTATATAAGAAACAAAAATATTAAAGTTTGTATAAGTCGATTACTTTTAACATTATTATATATTGCTGGCATATCTATACATTAGTTATTAAGGCAAATATCTGTTTAATCTGCATATCAGCAACACCTATTTTTAACATTGTTATATATTGATGGTATATCTATACATTGGTTATTAAGATAAATATTTGTTTATTCTGTATATCAGCAAACCCTATATCATTTCTTTAAAAATATCTGACATTATAGTCATTGTCAGATGCAAGGAGATTTTTTTTACTGAAAGCATAAATAAACATATAATTACCTAAAATCCACATATAAAATATTTCTATACATCATTACCAAAACAAGCTAGAAATCCAAAAAATGTAATTTAGTAACTCAGATAGATGAAAAAATAATATTTTTTATATTAAATACTTGTATTTACTAAGTGCTAAAAAGCAAAAAAATAGTTGTTTTTTTTTAACCATAATTACTGTTTTTAGATTTAACTTGAAATTAAAACATGCAGTTCCATAACTTTATTAAGTCAATCCCTTGTTAAAAACTAGGAATTGACTTAATTAATTTCTGGACCCTCCCCATGCTTTTCTTTCAAGTAAATTCTAAAAACAGCATTTGTGGTTGAAGAAAAGCATTTAATATAAAAAATTATTTAACACTCTTTGTATTTAATTTTTTAATACTGGCATAATAAACAAAAATAAAAAAGATAGTGTGTTTTAAATCAACTTGACTTTTATAATTTATATATATATATAAAATACATATTTTGCAGGTTCATCTGTGTTAAAAATCTTTAATATTAATATACTGACATTTCGACTTGGTCACACAAGCCATCCACAGAGTTATAAAAGGTAGAAAGACGGTTGTAGAGGCGCTACAATCACTGATTTAAATAAAATGTTAAAATTCCACCAATAGCAAAAAATGTTAAGTTTAGGAATGTTTTTTAAAAAAATATTTCCAAATAGGAGGAAGTTTACATGTATCATCTCACTTATTGATACAATCTGGCCTTTTAAGTATCTCAATGGCTTCTCTAATTTTGCATTGGTAGAGATTATCACATCTGGATATGATTCTGGTACTAGAAAAATCAATTTTAACGCCTGAATCTATAGTATGGAGTGACAGTGCTGATGATGATGAGTGTTGTTTAACTGCATTAGCATGCTCATCTCTCCTAACACTGATGTGACAATTACTCATACCTATGTAAGAAGCTTTACAATTTTTACATGAGATTTGATAGACACCATGAGATTCAAGAGGGATTGAATCCTTAGGCTTGGTTATTATATTGCTGATCTTTTGATAAGCAAAAAATGCTGTATCTATATTATAGTGTTTTAATATACGTCCAATACTGTCTGTAGTTCCTAAATTTAACAATCCTAAATTTAACATTTTTTGCTATTGGTGGAATTTTAACATTTTATTTAAATCAGTGATTGTAGCGCTTCTACAACCATCTTTTTACCTTTTATAACTCTGTGGATGGCTTGTGTGACCAAGTTGAAACATCAGTATATTAATATTAAAAGTTTTTAACATGGATGAACCCGCAAAATATGTATTTTATATATTTAACTCATGCAAATCTTCATTTTAACATATATATATATATATATATATCACTAAATTTGTCTGCTACAAGTTAATATTATACTCAAAATTGTCCATATAGTAGTGAAACCCAGTGCAAGCCAGAGTAATCAATGGATGCCAGAAGGTTTGTGCATAAAACCCCTATTTATTGCCTACCCATCCAATATTGCCATAATAATTTTAGCTTGAAAAATAGTCTGGGGATATTGGATGAGTAGGCACCATAAAAGGCTGAAACTAGTCTGGGATATTGGATGATAAGACACTAGATAAGGATTTTACACACAAGCCTTCTGGCATCCATTAATTACTCTGGCTAGCACTTAGTAGCACTACTATATGGAGAGTTTAGCCTGTTTTAATAACAGTTATTAGCAAGAGTAAGAAATGGTAATCATGTGATGTTTAGTGGTTTAATGTTATATTCCTTATGTGATTACCATATTTAGTATGTGTACATAATTATTTTATGTATAATAAAATATTAAATAATTTAAAACATGAAAATAGTTTTTAAGTGAAGTGTTTGTTATTTTTACATTAGACTGGCATATTATTTTTAAAAATGTTTACCAAAACTATATTATAAATAAAGTTCACTTAATACATATGAATTTTTTTAAAAATTGATTTGACATTTATAGTTTACATATATTACTAGATCTTTGTGCAATATGATGTGTGTATTTATATATATATAAAATTAAAAGCATGCTAATATATATATATATATATATATATATATCATATTTAGTATGTGCATATATATCATATTTAGTATGTGCATATAATTATATGTGTGTATAATAAAGCATTAATTAAATGCAAAATATGAAAAATCACTCGACATTTTTTCTTTTATTTGAATTTTTTAAATCCTTAAAAAAACTATATTCTAAACTAATTTTATTTTATTCTAACTTAAATCAAGCTTTGATTTGTAACAAAAAAGTTGTGTGCATTACCTAAAATCAATTGATGTTCTAAAACAATTTTTAAATTTGATATCGAATATTCAAAATGTTCTCACCCAATGTTCCATGTCTAAGAAATTAAGTCACTATGTCAAATATTATGATGCTCTACCATTTTGATTGTGAATTAAAAAATATATCAAATTTCAACAAATTATATTCAATTTAAATCTAAATCAAATTTAAAAATATTATTCTAACTTTACTCAAGTTTTATACTTAAGCTTTGATTGAAACCCAGAAATTGTCTATATTGCCCTCTCATGGGTTTTAGTTTAAAATATAGAAATTGGAAAAAAAATGTTAAATTTGATATGAAATTATTCAAAAATTTTCCGCTCACTAGTCTAGATCTAAAAACAAGATCATCTATCTAAAATATTAGAGTGCCATTTTGTTTTGGTAATGAAGTAAAAAAGCATTCTCCAATTTCAACAAATCATAATAAATTTAAATCTATTAAACTTTAATGTTAAAATGTTTACATGACTGGCCCATAGGTTTATATATATAATTACAAATAGTCATTGAAAGTATATAAAAAATTTATTACTCTTATGCTGACATTGTAATCTACATTGAATAATAATGTTTTTTGACAATTGTTCATTTTAGAAAGTACAATTGCAAGATTTTTAGTGGAATAATATATAAAAATATTATAAAACAATCTACATATGAGTTTAGATTTTTCAGGTTATATATCTAATATTAATTAATAAATAAAGATTTAGTTTTTTTTGATCTAATGAGTTAAAAAAATTTCAAAACTGTATAATCCATGACTACTCAGCAATTGGAATGTTTAAAAATACTACTTTTAAACAAAGGCAAAACTCTCCATACATTAGTGCCACCCTGTGCCAAACAGAGTAATCAATGGATGCCAGAAGGCTTATGCATAAAATCCATATCTAGTGCCTACTCATCCAATATCTCCAGACTAGTTTCTGGCTTGTGGCCATCGTCAGTGAGGAGCCTTGGATCTGAGAGCACTGCACCTAGATCTTAGGATCTAATGCAACCCTCCAGCAGCCACCTTTTAACTCTACTTTACTACAAAACTATGAGAATGAAATTGAAAACATTGTTAATATCTTCAATCTAAGCTCAATAACTTATATAGTCATATGAGTCTGAACTCAATTCAGCTCCCATACATTTTGGTGTCTTTGGCTCTTAAACAACCATAGCCACCACTATCCTATTAGGCAGGATTAGTGTTAAATTATTAAACATCACATGATCATCTTCTCTATACTAGCACATAATTGTTGTAAACAATGGCAAAACTCTCCATACAGTAGTGCCATCCTGTGCTAAACAGAGTAATCAATGGATGCCAGAAGGCTTGTACATAAAATCCCTATCTAGTGCCTACTCATCCAATATCCCCAGACTAGTTTCTGGCTTATGACCATCATCAGTGAAGAGCCTTGGATCTGAGAGCACTGCACCTAGATCTTAGGATCTAATGCAACCCTCCAGAAGCCACCTTTAACTCCACTTTACTACAAAACTATGAGAATGAAATTGAAAACATTGTTAATATCTTCAATCTAAGCTCTTTGTCTTTGTTTACAACAATTATGTGCTAGTATAGAGAAGGTGATCATGTGGTGTTTAATGGTTTAACACTAATCCTGCCTAATAGGATAGTGGTGGCTGTGGTTGTTTAAGAGCCAAAGACACCAAAATGTATGGGAGCTGAATTGAGTTCAGACCCTTATGACTATATAAGCTATTGAGCTTAGATTGAAGATATTAACAATGTTTTCAATTTCATTCTCATAGTTTTGTAGTAAAGTAGAGTTAAAGGGTGGCTGCTGGAGGATTGCATTAGCTCCTAAGATCTGGGTGCAGTGCTCTCAGATCCTAGGCTCCTCACTGATGATGGACATACACCAGAAACAAGTCTGGGGATATTGGATGAGTAGGCACTAGATAGGGATTTTATGCACAAGCCTTCTGGCATCCACTGATTACTCTGTTTGGCACAGGGTGGCACTACTGTATGGAGAGTTTTGCCTTTGTTTACAACAATTATGTGCTAGTATAGAGGTGATCATGTGATGTTTAGTGATTTAACACTACTAATAGGATAGTGGTGGCTATGGTTGTTTAAGAGCCAAAGACACCAAAATGTATGGGAGCTGAATTGAGTTCAGATCCATATGACTATATAAGCTATTGAGCTTAGATATTAACAATGTTTTCAATTTCATTCTCATAATTATGTAGTAAAGTAGAGTTAAAAGGTGGCTTCTGGAGGGTTGCATTATATCCTAAGATCTAGGTGCAGTGCTCTCAGATCCAAGGATCCTCACTGATGATGGCCACAAGCCAGAAACGAGTATGGGGATATTGGATGAGTAGGCACTAGATAGGGATTTTATGCACAAGCCTTCTAGCATCCATTGATTACTCTATTTGGCACAGGGTGGCACTACTGTATGGAGAGTTTCGCCTTTGTTTACAACAATTATGTGCTAGTATAGAGAAGGTGATCATGTGATGTTTAGTGGTTAAATACTACTTGTCTTATTATGGTTTGTGTTTATGAATCATTGAGTAAACACTGCCTCAAAATGAGTGATTTGAAGGATATATATATATGTGTGTGTGTGTGTGTGTGTGTGTGTGAATATAATTTAACTGCACATGTATGTATTGATGCTTACTAGGAAGATGGTAGAATTCATGTCTTGGCAAAATGTTACCAAACATAATCCTTTAGGAAATAAGAACAATTCAATACATTGCTAAAAATAATAGTAATAAAAATAATGTGTATATTATTTACCATATTAATTATCAACTGTTTAGAAAATCATGTACATTAAAAACATCATAAACCATTTAAAACTGAGCAATATGGTTCATAATTTTTTTTCATTTTATATATTTTAATGCAATTTAGTTTTTTAATACATTAATGGATTTCTTAATTGCAGTTGATATGTATATGTTACAGAAGTTTGTTCATTGATTATTGACAAGATTTTATTATATTTTAATTACTGAACCAAAGAGGCATGTAAAATATGATATATCACATAACATCAGTTTACATTTATAACATATTTCTACCATTTTCTCAGCTTTAAATGCCTAATGATAGAATAGTCCTTAATATTTTTTTTGTTTTTTGCCACTCAATGTAATATCTCCAGATATGGTATTATTCAATGAGGTATTTTGAATTTTAGGACAGAAAACTTGTACTCTTAGATGATGATCTTATTTCTAGTGGCCATCTTAAAAAAATTCTGATCACAAGGTTGATAGCATATAGATGCTAAGGATTAAAAACATCACAATGTGTAAAAATTAAACAGGTTTCACATGTAATTGGCTAAGATTGAAGACATGTGCATGTTTTTTTCAATTTGGGGTGATCAATTGTAGTATAAGAGAGATATTATTAATGGTCATAAGAACATGAAAAATACTCTGGAAGAAATCGATAAACAGAACAGCAATGAAAAGCAAATTATTAAACCTTAACATGTGGCATCCATTTTTTTTTAAAAACTTAAAGTATATGGTATAGAGGTATTGCAAAAAAAATATGATGATAAAACAATATGTAAACTAAAATCATATGATAAATTATGTGATATTTTATTAGTTTATACTACACACAATTGATCGAAGTCGGTAGTTGTTAAAAAATTAAGGACATCATAATATATAAAAACTCATTTCATTTCTAAATGATTACACAAGCAAGTTATCTAATATTGAAAACATTTATGTCTTGCATTGGTGGTCGAGAGGTCAGCGTGACTGCCTTGCACTTGCAGACAGTTGCCTGGGTTGCGGGTTCGTGTCCCGGCCGATGCTATGACACTTAAAAAAAAAAATTATGTTTTTTTTGGGTGTCAACAAAATAGGATAACAAAAATATAAATGGTGGCTATCAGAAAAGAGTAAATTCTAAAAGTTCAGGTGGTCTGTTCCAAAATTCAATTTTTTTTATCAATTAAAGTCATTATATTGAAATTAATCTGGATATATTTGATAGGATAGCATAATATAGGGATATAATAAGCAAAAATGTATTATTATGCTATTTTTTTTTACTATTTTTATTTCAGTTGTTTGTCAATGGTATTATATATATTTATTTGTACACACATATGTTGATATATCTTAGCATAGTTCGTTTATTAAAATATTTATGTAAACACTTTATAATGGGTAAGGCTTATCACTGTATGATGTGTATGGTATGCAAATGTATTGCACTAGTGTACAGGCCTAAAATAAAATGATAAAGGGCATTATGAAATGATAATAGTAACTAGATGAGAGATTATTTTTTGAGCAGAAATTAGGCAGAGCTATGAATGAATATGGATTAATCATGTAATAGTTAAATTTCAATAATTTTTGACAAGATGGTGTGTGTATATGCCTTTTTTTGATTTTGTTTATTAATTACATGAATATCACAAAGGAACAAAATTATTCATACTAATTAAAATGATATTTAAATACCATAATTAAAAGATATGTGATGCACCCCATTTTTTTCTTATTATTATTAATCATTAAATGTATAGTAATGCTGTATTTAATTTATCTTAATTAATTGCTATGCAAATGTAAACATTGTATTGTAATGTTGGAATAAAACATGAGTCAGTTGTTGAAATTGAACTGCTTATATGTGTTTATTTATTAATCACAAAACTCCTTATAGATCGTTGCTCATAAGTCATCATTAGATAAAAATACATTATGAACAACGGGAAAGAAATGAAAAGGATAATTTTAATCATTATATTTAAAATACTGGTCATAGGGTTATGTACACCATTCATTTAGTGGCTGAATATGAATTTTGAATCTAGTTCTTTTTTTGTGCATTTGGAAAAGGATGGGAATAATATTATTACCAAGAACATATTTATATAGAAGAGTAGATATGCATCAAATAGTGGTGCAAATCATTTGTTCTTTTTTTATGAACTAGCTTACTGATTAATCTCCAATCGCTAGGTATAGGGACTCTAAGATCCAGAAGCTGATGTTATAAAGCTGGTCATTAGGTGATGGTTTAAGGGATGGATATTAATTATCCATCTCAAAAAATAAAATACAAATAGCTAATTATAGCTACAAGGTATTAGATGAGGTATTTGTATATATAGATGCTAAGGATCTCTATGTTCTAACGATGGATAGCTTGACATCTTATTACTGTACAACCTGACTACTTGATATTTACTGTGATTTTATACTATTACCATAATATGGCTATTCAATTGTGAGATGATGATGACCATTGACATTAACTTATGTACACCATGGGTGAACTCTGTACACCTGCTCTGTATCATACCATCACAATAATTTGGCACTTACAACTGAGGGTTCAATAAATACAATATTATGGAAATGGATTGAGCATAGTAAGAGAAAAAAAGGTGAATAAATTTTAGGTTTTTTTAAAAAAAAAAGAAAGAAAAATTGTTTAGTGTATGGTTAATTGTGGTCTTGTATTTTTATTTAGACTTTTTACATAGCAGTATTTATTATTATTTTATGATTAATGTTCACAAATGACTGCAGTCATGGAACAGCTTACTATTTCAGTCCTAAAATATCAGTGTTTAATTCCAGCATTGAGATTATCTTCAGTTAAATGTCTTTTATTAATGAAGTTTTAATTTATTTATGGAGTCAAATTGTAACCATTTAAACAAATTAATAAATTCTGGGTCATTTATTTTATTATAGCATCAGGATAAAACACTGATTATTTGATGTAAAAAATGGCTTCACTATTAATATTATTTAAATAAAATCAATGTTTTAACTTAGAATATATATATATATACACACACATACAGAGAGAGAGACTAAAGGTGTAGAACTTGAATGTTATAATAGTGCATAGTGATGGCATGAGGTAGTGATATCGGAAACATCAAAAAGGATAAAATGTGTTTTGGGGATAATAGATGTGCTGGTTCTGGGGGGATGAGGGCCTGAAGAAAAATATATCAAATATATCATTGATGGAATAATATATTGGTATTTTAGATTTAGGAGTAAAGAAGTATAGTTTCTATTTATGTAATTGCCATGGATTTAGATAGTGAAGAGATAATGGAAGGGTGAAAGGTTACTGAACAAAATATGCTTGACATAATATTTGACCAGTTGAGAAAAAGCTACACAATCAGTATCAAGAAATAAGACAAATGTGTGAAAAATGAATACTCAGGGCCATGAAATGAGTGAAAAAATGAATAGTCAGTATAGAGAAATGAGTAAAAAATTAATAGTCAATACAGAGGAGTGCAAAAATAAATATTCTGTATATAGAAATGACTGAAAAAACAGAAAGGCAGCATCAAAAGATGAAATAAATAAATGGTAAAATAGATAGTACCAAGAAATGTGTAAACAAGCAGATAGTCGATACATAGAATTGAATGATAAATTTTATAGATGGTGGGGAGGTACAAAAAACTTAAAGATGAGTTGAATGTTTCAAATGAACAATTAGAGGATTTTAAAGTTGATTTGTGAACCAAAACAAGAGTGTTTGATGACAGATGTAATACCAGATTCAATGAATTGACAAACAACATTGAAATCAGACAAGATAATGGAATAGCAAAATTAAAGAAGTAGAAACTAAGAGATATAAAGTGCAGTAGAGGAATAATATATTTAATTGGGAGAAATATGTGATGAAGGAGAAAAGGTCTATGATAGCTTTAAAGAAGTCTTAAAAATGAACATTCAGGTGACTAAAATAGGGGTAGCAGATGTCCAAAATCAGTTAAAAACTGAATACAAAGAGATAAGTAAAAGTCAGGGCAAAGTGTAGTATGAAATGAAAAAAGTACAGAAAGAAATAATGGGAAATCGAGGTAAAATAGAGAGAGTATGAAAGATCAGATAGTTAATGTTGAACAATTTAGACAGGAAGTGATAGGAAACATAAAGAAAAGTATATAAGAAATTGAAAATACTTAAACAGAGCAAGAAGTGCTCAATGATAAGTTCTATAATCAAAAGAAAGCTGTAGTGAATAAGGTGAGAGAATACTTCATAGTCAAGAGCAGTATTTAGGTAACAAGATATTAGTTATGATACAAAACAGGTTAACATAAAATACAGCTATTAAAGTTAATGATTTTTATCAAGCGGGAGGTCATGCACTTAAGCATGAAGAGAGTGAAATGGACTTTGAGAACAACATGGCAAATGACAAAAATAAACAATCCATCCCATTTGTTGCAAGGGATAACCCTACACAAATGAAAAATGAGGGAGTTGTAAATAATGAAGAAGAAAACACTAATATAGTTAAGTGTATACAGATCAAAGTGTTTAGGGGTGAATATGAGGAGAACCTGAAAGAGCATTTAAATGGGTTAGCAGAACTATTCCCTCTGAGTAGATTGAACAAAAGAGAAAAACTCATGATTGCTAGTAAACATTTCCATGCTACAGCTATCTACTCATGGAGGTTGTTCTTCCTAAAACCAAAAACCTATGGGAACTTCAAATTCATGATGGTAAACAAAAGAGTCTCAAGTATCATATTAATCAAAACATATATAGTTCCAATAAAAGCAGCTACACCCAATTTTTTTGAAGTCAAGAAGCAACACTAATGATGCTAACTGCCTTTCCTTTTTCAGAAAATCAAATTATCAGGATTGTTAGAGGAAATCTGCTTAGACAGGTTGAACAGGCTTGTATAGCAGCTGATCATTACTGTTAAGGTGGCTGATATATATTAGGGTCCTTAGAAGCTAGTGAGGTTGTATCTGAAAACACTCCAACACTAAAAAGAAAGATTATAGGCCATTGAATTTTTAGCTTACAAGTAGGCAAATGCCAAAGCAGTCAAAATGGGGCAAAGGACCAAGTAGACTCCATTCACTAGTGATTTCAGAGAAATAGTACACATGTAGGGGATAATCAATGTGCAATCAGAGGGAAGTCCAAGTGGCAGAGTACCATAGTAAAGGTAATTCATGGAAAATGTTACCAAAGTTATCGGAGAATTGGTCTAATGTTAGTCCATTAAACTAATAAGGGTCATGTTATAAGGTTTTTACAGCAAATGCCAAAGCAGTCAAAATGGGGCAAAGGACCAAGTAGACTCCATTCACTAGTGATTTCAGAGAAATAGTACACATGTAGGGGATAATCAATGTGGAATCAGAGGGAAGTTCAAGTGGCAGAGTACCATAGTAAAGGTAATTCATGGAAAACGTTACCAAAGTTATCGGAGAATTGGTCTAATTTTAGTCCATTAAACTAATAAGGGTCATGTTATAAGGTTTTTACAGCAACATCCCACTACTAATTTGTGGAGCAAGGACCTTGTCTCAACCTTGAATGTTTTGAAGAGACTTTTGGGATGATTTGGAGTCCAAGCTACACACGATTGTATACCTTGAGTGACTGTCCAGAAATTAAAGTATTTATCCAGAGAGTAAGAGCTAAACGCTTATTGGATAGAGAAAACTAAGTTTCAATAATATCAGAAGGGATATTTAATAAAATGAAGGTGACAGATCCAGAAGTTTCACAATTACCACTGAAGCAAACTTAGATAACAATAGCCAATGGTCATCAGGCCAACTTTTACACAACACCTATGGCTCTCTATACAATATCTCTTCTTTAAACATACCTCTCTCATCATGATGGATCTTATCTATAAGGTCATAGTGGACTCAGGCTTTGTATAAATAAGCATAGAAGTGTGATTGATTATTATAAACAGCAAATAAAATTCCAGAGTGGAAAAGGGATCACAGACATTGGAATATGATTAAGTGATTTGAGTGTTGCCAGTGTTCAAGAAACATCCACTGTAAGGGATCTCAAAATAAAATTAAGGGAATCCCAGAGATTGGAGAGAGGGTTTTGAAAAAAAATATTCTAGCTGCTCCATCAGTATAGATAGAAGTGAAACCTACTTGTATCAAAGGGTACATGTATTTGATTTATCTAATAAACTTGAGCCATTCCAATGCAATATATCCCCTATCCCCTTTGAATTTAGAGACAAAGTCCAAAGCCAGACCAACCAAATACTCTAAAATTATACAAAAATGTCTATCTGCCTATAAAAATTCTTTGGTGAGTGTCCAAGAAAGATGGCACAGTAAGAGTATGTTTGAACATGATTCCTGAATTAGTTGATTGTTCTTAAAAGGGATGTGTCTCCAACTGTACAGGAACTGTTGTGTAGGTTCAGAGAGCACAACATTTGATCTAACTGTGCAAGCTATAGGTAGATCAATCTGCATGCTGATGATCAAAAGTATACTACATTTAGGCACAATGCCATTCTTATGTAATTTTAACAATGCTCTTCAGCCTGATTAACAGCAGTTCTGATCTGATCAGATTCTTTGGTAGAATATCAGAGAAAAGTCAAATGTATCAAAATCACCTATAAGGATGATAGTATAATTAATTGCTTCAAACCATCCCACAGAACATCTCCAACACTTAATTATGTTTTTTAAAAAAAATGTCAGGAATAGAACATAAAAATCAACTTAGCCAAATGTATGATCACAGCTAAGAAGATTAATTTCTTAGGGCATGTAGTGGTAGTGGATAGAATAAAACACAATCCTGACAAGACAAATGCATAAGAAATTTTCCAACTCTCGAAAATAAAAAAAGCAGTTAGTCATTCTTTGGTGTCTATAATTAAATTTTATCATTACTTTTATGAAAATTTCACATATGACTCCAACCCGCTGTCCAAGCCACTGAAATAGGATAAAAAGTGAAAGTGGACAGATTTTTTGTTGACTGAATAAGACAAAATTAAATATAAAATTTTTAGAAGTTATTCATTATTATTCAAACTTTGAAGATCTTTTTGTGTACAATCTGATATCAGTGGATACTGGCTCAGTGTGATCTTGTCCCAACTTGACAGAAATCAAAAGCCATGGGTTCTTTGGTTTGTCAGCGACCTCTTGAGAGGGGCTGAGTTGTATTACACAACAACAGAGAAAGAGGCACTTGCAATGGTGTGGGACTTCCAAAAGCTCTGATAATACTTGCTTGGGTCACAGGTTATTGTCATTACTGATTGCAGCAACCTGAACTTCATTAACCAGAGATATTTGAGTAATGAGAAGATGATCTGCTGGAGCCTGTTCCTGCAAGTTTGTACACCAGATTCAATATTGTAAAAGAAAAGAAAATATAATTGAAAATATTCTCAGTAGACATCCCATGAAAATTCAGATGCATCTGAATTTAGAAGATTAATTTATCATGGCAGTCTCACTAGTTGTTGAAGTTTCTGTGGAACATGAATTATAATGTGTATCAAAATTACAATTTCAGGATGAAAGATTGCGGATGGAACTACTTGTAATACCATTGTGCAGATAATAAATAATAAATCCATTCTAAAGTATCATATGTTTAAAGAGATTATATTATCAAACAATTGATAACAGTGTCTGGTCTTGGAAAATACTGGTCCCCACATGCCTATGAAGAATGTTGACATATATATCCATTGTCTATATGAAAATTATAGACCCAGAAAGAGGGATTTGATGTACACAGAATATTTTACTTGCCAGATATGTATGCAGCTATATTAAACCATCTCTGTTATTGTGAGATATGCCTTAAATCTAAATATGCCAACTATCCATATGCCTGAATTTTACAACCTATCATTTTAGAACAGCCAAATGACATCTTGGCAATACATATTATAGACCATTGCAACCTTTTAAAAGATTTAAATATATATTAGTTGCATATGATGTATTTTCCATGTTGGTTGCAACCTATCCTGTGTTCAAAGCTAATGCAAGAGAAACCATCCAATGTTTAAGCAACTCAATTTGCATTAGACTGTAAACCAAAGGCCATTATTACTGATCATGCTACCTCATTTCTGTACTGACTATGGAGCAACTGGCTGAAAAGTCAGTGGATAAAACACATTCTCAGCTCTATTTGCAACCCACAATCTAATGCTAGAGTTTGGTAGATTGCTTAGGGTTTGTTTTGAGGGTAATCATAAGAATTGCATGAACAAATTACAGGAGGTGATGAGTTATATTAATACTACTTAGAATCAACCCACCACGTTTCCCCAATTCACTTTCATTATGGGTATCAGTAATCTGAGATCATTAGGACACCCTTGCCAATGATAAAAAAAAAGAAAGTAGATCATGATAGAGACATTGAGAAGGCTAAGTTAAATTTAAAAATGATAGGGAATAAAAGAATTGCCCATGGACCCAAGAAATGTATTATGTTTAAGATAGATGATTACATCCTTGTCAAAACTTATGTTAGTGACCTGCAGAAACATAAATTTAAAAAAAAATTTAACCTTTATAAATGGTCTTTTTGAATAGAAAAGAGAAATGGACAAAATGCCCTTTCATTAGAATCTACTGAAAATGAGAAGAGGTATTTTCAATGCACAGAGTCTAAAGCTTATGACAGCTCTTCCCTAGATGACCCTTGGAGGATAAACTCACTGAAACATCCAAATATTAATATGCAACAGATAAATCACAGGTCATAAAAGACTTATAGTAATTTCAAGGAGAGGAATATATTTAAAGAAAGAATGACCAGTGGTTACAGGAAGACTCATAATAAGAAATTATAAGTGACAGAGTAGGTATAAAAACAAAAATTTTTATTGCTTATGTTTTTTTTATTTATACGGAAGGAAGATGTAGTGTGTTATTTGGAAACCCAAGCATGACCCCAATTATTTCAAAGAAATAAAAAGAAAAAAAGTAGTAGAGAGAAATTTCTTTTTATCATCGTTTTAATCATCAATATGTATGTTCATTGAAAATCATTGATAGAATATAGAAAGGAAAGGAAATAGGAATAAAATTCAAGATTACTGCTAATTTTAGCGATGTATTAGAAATCAAATTCTGGCTATGTGTGTGGACCTATATGCATGTGTGAATAATCTAACTTAAATGCCTTCATAAAAATCCAAGACGATTAATTAATATTTCAAGTTTTAATTCTATGCAATGCAGTTTTTAACTTATATGTTATTTCAGTTTTGTTGTATGTTAACATTAAAGAAAGAAAAAGGAGAAAGTAAGAAAGAGAGAGAGAGAAACTCATTAGTAAATGCATAAAATCAAAGAAACCACTAATGATTGTTTGACCATCAAACTAGTTTGCTCTCCGATATTAATTAATCATATGTTGACGATTCTAAGATAAAACATATTTCAAACCTCCCAACATAATAATCAATAATTAAATCACATATTACCTTCAGGGGCTAGTATCATTAAGAAAGCAGTGATGTCAGTAACACAATGAATAAACATCAGCAAGAAGCTGAAACAAGGGCATTATTATTGGATATTTTTTGATCTGATGTTGCCAACTCATCTCCAATATCTTATTGTGGATACAATTTTTTGAAAAAAAATCAGTGCTAAACACAAGATTTCATTGTTCCAGAATTCAGGTATTTCTGAATGGGAAACTAAAGAATCATATCCAGGGCTGATCTTTAAGAAGTGATGACTACAGTGTCTACAATGCCTCATGCCTCCATCCAGTTTTGAAAAGTAAATATCAAAAAAAAATAAAAGCAAGAATCCCACTCTGATTTAAATTCAGGATTGTATATGAATACATCTAGACATGAACTTGTTTATATCTATACCATTTATTTGCTATTGTCTTAATGATTTTAAAAATAGTAACCAAGCTAATTTGCATAAATAATCAATGTCTGCTATAAAAAATGTTTTTCCTCTGTTTCGTTTCTGTTATAGTTTCATGCTATAATCATTATATCATCTATACATATACTTGTCCATAGTGCATGCTTAAAAGCTAATTAACAGTACTTCACAAATGGACTCAAGAAATCAGTAATATACAACACAATTTTATTAACTATTGACATTTTATTTTTTGATCTTTTCTCATTTTTCTCAAATATCAAATTAGGTCTTAGAAATTAAGGGTCTTACTAAATTTTATGTTTGCATGCTATCTTTTTTACTATTTTTAATGGTGTTATATATATTTATTTGTACACACACACACATGTTGATGTATCTTAATATAGTTCATTTTAAAATAGATGTTCATTTTTTTTATTGAAATATATATGTAAACACTTCATAATGAGGAAGGTTTAAACCCTAGATGATGTGTGTGGTATATAGTTGTATGGCAGTAGTGGACAAGCCTAAAATAAAATGATAAAAGAAAGTATGAAATGATAACAGTAAGAGATTTTTTTATTAGTGTTGATTTAGTAAAGACAGAAACTAGGCAGAACCATGAATGGATACAGATTAATTATGTAATAGTTACATTACAATATTTTTTGACAAGATGGAGTGCGGATATGCATTTTTTTTAATTATATGAATGTCACAGGGGAACAAATTATTTATCTTAGTTGAATGGCATTCATATACCATAATTAAAAAATGTGTGATCCTTTTCATTTTTTTAATTATTATTAATCATTAAATGTTTAGTATTTCTATACTCAATTTATCTTAATTGATTGTTTTGGGAATGTATATATTATTTTGTAATGTTGGAATAAAATATAAATCAGATGTTGAAATTAAACTGCTTCTTTGTGTTTATTTATCAATCACAAAACTTTTTATAGATGTTCTCATAAGTCACCACTAGATAAATATACATTATGAACCATGGTAAATAGATGCCAAAGATAATTATAATCATTCTGTGTAAAATTATGGTCATAGAGATATGTTGATAGTATATATAACAATTCCCTATTGGCTGAATATGTATTTAGGGTCTATTTTTCTGTTGTGCATTTGAAGGAGGATGAGAGTAATGTTATCATCAAGAACATATTTATATAGAAGAATAGATATGCATCAAACAGCAGTGCAAATCATTTGTTTTTTCTTATGAACTAGCTTAGTTGTTAAACTCCCATTGATAGGTAAAATGATTCTAAGACTCACAAGCCAATCTTATAATGGTAGAAACTAGGTGATGGTCCAAAGGATGGTTAGTAATCATCTATCCCAAATAATAAGACACAAAGAGTTAGTTATAGCTACATGGTATTTGACCAGGTATTTGTGTATAGATGCTAAGCACCTCTACGTTTAAATAATAGAATCCTTAGTGTCTTCAAATGATAATGGTACAACGGTAAACTGCTTGATATATACTATGATTTTATACCATTACAATAGTTTGGCTACCTAACTGTGGGATGATGATGATAATTAGCATCATCCTAAGTTCATTGTGAGTGAACTCTTTACACCCACTCCATACAATACCATTACACTAGATATATATTTCTACATAATAAATACATTTGAAAGAAAAATTAATGATGAAATTTAGTTATGTATTTTATTCATCAATCTAATCAATCAGTTTTTGTCAATTCTGACCTCAAGAATCATTAATAATTTATAAGTATTTATAATTTATCTTTAGTTATTAATTGTAAAATTTCTGCTTTTTTTGAGAAATTTTCATTTTTTGACACCTTTCATTTTTATAAAAATTATTCAAAATAATAAGCTTACTGTAATAAATTGTGCATGTTGTTACATATATCAATGTGTATTAATAATCAGAAACATTGTTTGACAGATTTGTGATTTATTAAAAAAAAATCATGCTATTCAAATTTTTTAAAAAGATACATATCAATACTTTGTAATTTATACATTAAACTGTAATGTGTTACAATGTTTGGTTAATATTTAATGTGTTGCTACTAACTTCTTAACATTTTCTATATAAACTTGATCATAGAATAAATGTCTAATATTTTTCTAATAAGCAATCAAATATTGTTTATGGTTTAAACATGTCTTTATAAAGGTCCTCAGAATAATCTTTTATTTTTAGCATAATTTCATATACTCTTCGATTCAGTTCTTCTTCGGGTATTTTGAATTGAATTAAGTTCAGTTTTATTATCTCTGACACGATATAACCTGTAAATAAAATAAAAATTACTACAAATTAATCTGAAAATTTATATTAAAAATATATTCTAAACTATATATTTTAAAATACAAGTATAGTCTACCAACAATGTTCTATCCATAGAATATACTTTTATCATTTATAAAAATCTAAAATAATATATTATTTAATATTTCATTAGAAAATGGAATAAAGATGGATATATTATTTAGTATGATTAACCAATAATATTAAAACTGATAAAGTAAAGAATGAAAAAGAAAATCCTGCTAAGAAAAATGCAAAATGATGTGTGCCACATTGATTACAGTAAATTGATGTTTTTCTGAAGATTTATGGTGATGGTTTTTTAGTTGTATTAATTGTTTGAACTATTTCCGTCATTGTAAATTGAGTTGTTTTTATAAAACTGGCCACTTTGATTTAAATTTAGTAAATTGGGACATCTACTGTAGAATTTTGTCAATTTTTTTATAAGGATCACAGACTTTTTAGCTAATATATTGTACCGGACCATACTCCCTGCGGAATTCTTTTCCTAATCTTGCACTGAGCATGAAGTGACCAAGATCTAACAGGTAAAGAAATGGATATCAATTTAGCCGATTTTTATACTCATATATATCAGTACTTCCGGCTAAACTGATAGAAAGAGTGGGTTGACAGGAATCTTCCAGTTAAAACACCCTTTAGTTGATCTCTTATTTTAATGCCCGAATATTTAGAACAATGGCAAGTACACACCTTTGAAAAATCTATTTACAAAATAGACCTTTGCGCGCCACTTCTAGAAAAGAATCAAAAAATGAATTTTTCACCCTCTTAGAAGGGTGTGCAATACCATATGTTCAGCGGAGCATAAGAATAAGATTTAACACCCCGGTAGAGCGATATCCCATGTGGCTAGTTCAAGTCACTCTACATCTAGGGTCTTCAAATGGGTAAGTTAAATGATTATTACAGGTATGTGGTTGATAAGGAAAGAACACATTTTATCGATATAACTAATACTATAAAAACGAAACAAGTTTAATAATGTGATTAAATATTTATTTAGTCCCAAATACCCATTACCGTTTCATATAAATGATGATATAATAACAAAATACTAAATAATTAATTATCCCAATATATATAGATTTTCAAAGCATTTAAATAGATAAAATCCAAATTTAAATAAGAACAATAATAATTCCCTAAAACTATTGACAATGTTTATAAGTAATGGAAGTGGTCTGAGCTCTTTTTACCCAATAGAAATAAATTTTAAGTTGTGTGATTTGATATACAGATATGAGATTTTCGGTCATACAGGCATACACTTTTACTGATAACTTTAAAACCTTTTTATTGATAGGAAATATAATAATAAAAACTATGCATATTTGCACAATGAAATATATCACTAATTTCATATTTTCAACAAGTCAATATGTTGCATTGGCTCAGATACCATATCGTACTCACCATAAGGTACTGTATCTATTTCCATTTTGCCAAAGATAAATTTCTATACATGTATATATGTGCAGCCCAATTATACACCTACTATTATTTTAAATATAAAGTTATTAGAGTACTTGCTTATAGGGAATCTATAATAAATCAATCCCTTCTTACACTCATCGTGAGGTGTAGCAGTCACAAAAAAAAATAACTTAAAAAGGATATACGGTTAAATACATTTTTTTTGATATTCAGCATGAGATATCATATTTACCGAATATAATAAGCGTATGTACGCATACATATATATATATATATATACATGCATATTTATATTTGACGAATTTCAGGAATAACAACAACAGCAAAACGAATAACAACAACAACAACAAAAAAAAATCTCATTGCAATCTTTGTTGAAAATACTAATTTGAAATAGAAACATTCACTCAAAGGATTTAAGTAAAAGCTTTACCATTTATGACCGCAATAACCGTCAATTTATACATATGCGAGAGACTCTCTCATTTTTAAATGATAAATAATAATAACAAAAAAATATATCTAATCGGAAATAGAAAAGTTAATTATTTCAATGTTAATAAATATCTTAAAATAAACTTATATCTGCGTCTTCATTCTTCTCCTCTGGGCTGAGTGGGCTTCAAGTTAACTGGCTGTGTGGTGACAATTTCTTCCATTTAGTAAGGCGGCACTGGTCATCCTCCTGGGCGGTTGGAATTGGCGTGGTCACATCTGGGCAGCTTAGGACAGAGAAAGGGCGGTGCACTGGCTAGTTGTCTACCCCACGGTCATTTTGCCGGAATCTCTAGTATATTGCTTCATATCCTCTTTTTTTTTATATATATCTAAATAGTAACGAGGATTATTTAATAAATTTTCCTAGGCTGTCTCCAATAGTTATTCGAATCCACAAAGACAAGAGTTCTTAAAAGAACTGTATAAAGGATTTGTTCTAACGAATGTCACTAATAGTACTATTCATAAATGACTCTCTAAGTAGCTGATCGCTTGGAGAATTCTGGAGCAACGAAAAGAATGACTTGCCCAGAATGGCTGCCAACAAAAGACTGAATCCCACAGCACTATCCATCCCACTAATAAGAACCAATTCAGATATCCCTCTGAGAAGAATGAATCAGCCAATCCTTTTAATCTAGCTTATCACTTAGATTGCAAACATTCCTTTATATTTTTCCGATTAAATTCTACATTTTAAGTTTGACATCCATCTTGAATGCTCAGACCACTTGATTACAGCTATTCATTTCAAAAGAATTTCTATTTAAAAAAAATAATAACATTTTAATTATAGCCTTATCAAACATTTTGCTTTTGGTCAGATTTTTGCAAAAGCAATTAACATTCTTTGTTTATAGAATAAAATTAGTTTTTAGAGGCAGTAATTAACAAAATGAAAAATGTACAAGTATGTTGGAACAATTGCTTTAATTATTTATTTTACTACTATGTTCCAACATTTGATTCACTTGTTTAATAAGTTTGCCTTTCTCTATTTGAATTTTTCAGAGAAAAGCCCAATACATAAAGTGATATAAAAAATATACAAAATAGAAAAATAAAAAAAATACATGAGCTTATTTTACAATATTTTCCATGTCAATTTCATATTATTTAAATTGGTGTGTGTGGGTATTTTAATGCTCAGACCACTCCATTATCAATATAGCACATTTATATATTTGTTGTGCTTAATCCATACTTTGTGCAAGGCCATTTGATAATGCCTGGCACAATACCCCCCTCTCCAATGAGACTTTTAAATGGATATGACCATTTAAAGTCTTAAGTTCTTATTTGCATAGATATTAAGTATATGTTTAATAATTATATTTTTACTAATTTTTGTATTTTTCTTTTGAAAGTCTAAAAAGTACGATGTCGAATAGTAACAATGTGACATTTCATCCCCCATAACATCGATATACTAAGCCAAAACTACATCAGCATCCCAATCACCAGGTTCAGAGATAAAAGAAGACAAACAGATGGGCAACATGAAGATATCTATCCTTTCTAGAACTCTGTGACCAGCCAAGCAAAGTCGAATGAAACACGAAAAATACTACTAGCGTAATGTGCCAAACTTCGTGGGTGCATCCAAGCTCACTTTTTGGAGGCTGACAGGATATTTTGCAACCCCTAACGAAGGGCTTTCAATTTATATGTATAAGAGATGAAGTTAAGGCTCCTCTGCTCTTTCTACGAGACTTACAAGTACATTTGCATTACCCAAATGAGTCCCAGAGAATATTTTTTCTGCTAAAAGAATTGCTCGCATTTTTGCGTGGTGAAGTGTTCCTTCACGGCTTTCCATTTATATATATATATATAAGAAGAGATGAAGTTAATGCTCCTCTGCTCTTTCTATATGAGACTTATAAGTACGTTTGCATTACCCCAAATGAGTCCCAGAGAATGTTTTCTCTGCTAAAAGAATTGCTTGCATTTTTGCGTGAAGTGTTCCTTCACCTGAAGCCACAGAGACTCCAGATTACACAGACATCTCCAAACAACCTCTGCACATCCTCCATCTCCAGAGCCCAAGTTCAAAAAATGCCAATCCGAATCAACCCATATACACAATACCTGAGAGACAAAAGTTCACAAGAAACCTATAAACATTTAACTACAAAGACTCTTAAATCATGTGATTTGATTAATTATCATCTTTACTACACCCCGGCCTTGGCGAGGGTGATCTGAACTGTTTTTCTTTCCAATATTTCTTTCCTTGGTTGTAACCATTGTTTTCAGTTTGGTGAGTGCGCCTTTGTATGCTGCTATTTCTCGGTATGGCCTTTCTATGCCAATGATTTTGTTTTTGCCTATCTTTGGTCCCTTGTGTGTCTCTTTGGGTCATGTCTACTGCACTTAATAATTCTGCCATTTGTTGCACTGTATTCATATTCGCAGTAAGTAACATTTGTTCAATCCCAAGTGGCAGATTACGACGAATTATTCTGACAATTTGTCCCTCTGATATGTGACATGCATTTAATGTCCGAAGTGTTGCCACTTGTCTTCTGAAAAATTGCAAGTAATTTTCACCATTATTCTCATCATGTTTTTCCTGCATGGCTTGGTATAGCATCATCTCTTGATGCTGTTCATTCCAAAAACTTTTTAATAATTCCTTTCTGTATTCCTCAAATGTCACTGGATAGTGGAACAAGAATTCCCACCATGCTTGAGCATCGCCATGGAGATGACTGCAGGCAATTGCCAGTTTACTAAAGTCATTAATTTGGTTTACCTGGAAATATTTTTCCAAGCTTTTAATGTGCTCCATAGGAGCTTCACCTGTTTGTCCTTCAAATATTTTTATTTTTAGGAATTGGTTTATATTGTCTGGGTAAAGTTGTCCCTTTTCTTTTTTATGCCTATCATTTTTAATGCTATGATGTTCGGTTATTTCAGCATCCTCTCCTTTTTCCTTGACTTGATCCTGAACATATTCATGCTCTGCTTCAGTCATCTGCTGATGCATTTCTGTTTTTTCTAGCCTATTGCTGTTGCCTTGTTCCAGATTATTTCTGTTTTTTATGCTCTGAAATCTTGTTTCGATTTCATTTTCTAGTTCACGTTTGACCTCATCTATTCTTTGATGTATATATGATGTATTTTCTGACAGTTGTTGCCTCAATTCATTTATTTCCTGCGGTATTCTGGCTATTTCTCATTTTATAGTCCATAAAATTTCTTCCATCATGGTCCACCTGTGTTCGTTTTCCGCTTCAAGTTTTTTGCTTCTTTGTTGATCTCCTTCTTTTTGCTCACGGTGAGTCTTTTCCTCTGGTTCTTCTGTAACCGAGGTGATTGTATCACTTATTGGCTGTTGATCCATTTTCCTTGATTTGGATCTTGTCCACATTTAAAAACACAGTATAACTATTCTTTATTTTGGAGTTACGGAATACCTATATTTATTTATATTTGGTATATATTGTTTTCAGTTGCTGATCAGATCATTTATTTTTATTATAAAACTATTTCTTAACTATGTGTCTTATTTTTAAATACGCAGTACACCGCACACCTAACTCTGCCGTATTCGACTCGCCAATTATTTGTTTTTCCTATGCCCTGTTCCAGTTATTGTGCCCATTTTACCTATGACTATTTAATTCGATTTATCACCCACAACAGAAATTCAAGTTTAACATACGAAACTTTACTTCGTTAGCTGTTATCCACACTTTATTTTATTTTACTCCCCCCCCTTTTTTTATTTAAAAAAAAAATATTCCAGTATAAGTTATTCTAGATCATTTACGAAATTTTAATTCGTAAGCCAGTATTTAACACTGTTTTATTTTACTTTTTCACTAACAACAAAACAAATAGATTCAACTAAAAGTTACTTTAAAATCACTTATTAGTTATTTCAAATCATTTCGAAACTTTAATTCGTTAAGCCAGTATCATTTAACAGTATTTCCTTTTACCTTTTTTTATTTTTATAAAGAGCAAATTCAAGTATAAGTTATTTTAAAATCGTTACAAAACTTTCATTAGTTAAGCAAGTATTTAACAATATTTCATTTTACTTTTTTTTTCTTCTAATAAACAACAGTTGATTCAAGTATGTTACCCTAAAACATTTCGCTTCGTTTAATAAACAGGTTTTATCCCTATGTCTAAAATGTCTATTTTCTTTTTTTTTAAAACAAAACAATAAACTCAATTGTAAGTTATTTTAAAATATTACACTATAATAAATTATTACTTTTATTTGTAAAACCTCCGACCATTTATATACGCATATACACAGCATATGACCTACTCCTCCACTCATTCGTTTAATAGTTTTTTATTTCTATTTTATTACTATTTTAATTTCATATGTTGACAACAGTTTTTTTACTCAGTTTAAACGGCAACTTTACTTATCCAATAAAATGAAAATGTTAGCGACCCAGTTTAAAGTGGAAATTGTTAAGCAATTATTAAGATAAAAGAATCTATACTCTATATAACAAAATATCAACCGTCAATATATTAAATGTATACTTATTTAAAATAACTTCGAAGTCTATTTTCTTTATCCGGTATATTTATAGAATACAGTGTGAGCATTTGATTTATTGCTAACAATTTGAATCATAATTATATCTTAATTTAAATATTCATCGCTACAAAAAATAACACTATCATTTTGGAACTGCAAATTACTGAGTAAAATATTTTACCTTATCTAAGAATATGTTTAAAAAAAAATCGAACAAACCACGCGTGTTACGGCCTGTTAATTACACTATACTGTATATTTAAAAACAATGATCGAATTTTATATAATTTCTCTTATATATGTAGTCAAACTTTTAATTTAGTTTTTAATTACACCTACATAAAGTTTATATATACATACGGCACGTAAATTATTTTTACCGTAATTTATACATTTATATAATTTTAACTTGTTCTTTCCTTAATCGTACCATTTCTACATTTAAAACACGTTGTGCGCCAGTTTTACTGTACCGGACCATACTCCCTGCGGAATTCTTTTCCTAATCTTGCACTGAGCATGAAGTGACCAAGATCTAACAGGTAAAGAAATGGATATCAATTTAGCCGATTTCTATACTCATATATATCAGTACTTCCGGCTAAACTGATAGAAAGAGTGGGTTGACAGGAATCTTCCAGTTAAAACACCCTTTAGTTGATCTCTTATTTTAATGCCCGAATATTTAGACAATGGCAAGTACACACCTTTGAAAAATTTATTTACAAAATAGACCTTTGCGCGCCACTTCTAGAAAAGAATCAAAAAATGAATTTTTCACCCTCTTAGAAGGGTGTGCAATACCATAGGTTCAGCGGAGCATAAGAATAATATTTAACACCCCGGTAGAGCGATATCCCATGTGGCTAGCTCAAGTCACTCTACATCTAGGGTCTTCAAATGGGTAAGTTAAATGATTATTACAGGTATGTGGTTGATAAGGAAAGAACACATTTTATCGATATAACTAATACTATAAAAACGAAACAAGTTTAATAATGTGATTAAATATTTATTTAGTCCCAAATACCCATTACCGTTTCATATAAATGATGATATAATAACAAAATACTAAATAATTAATTATCCCAATATATATATAGATTTTCAAAGCGTTTAAATAGATAAAATCCAAATTTAAATAAGAACAATAATAATTCCCTAAAACTATTGACAATGTTTATAAGTAATGGAAGTGGTCTGAGCTCTTTTTACCCAATAGAAATAAATTTTAAGTTGTGTGATTTGATATACAGATATGAGATTTTCGGTCATACAGGCATACGCTTTTACTGATAACTTTAAAACCTTTTTATTGATAGGAAATATAATAATAAAAACTATGCATATTTGCACAATGAAATATATCACTAATTTCATATTTTCAACAAGTCAATATGTTGCATTGGCTCAGATACCATATCGTACTCACCATAAGGTACTGTATCTATTTCCGTTTTGCCAAAGATAAATTTCTATACATGTATATACGTGCAGCCCAATTATACACCTACTATTATTTTAAATATAAAGTTATTAGAGTACTTGCTTATAGGGAATCTATAATAAATCAATCCCTTCTTACACTCATCGTGAGGTGTAGCAGTCACAAAAAAATAACTTAAAAAGGATATACGGTTAAATACATTTTTTTTTGATATTCAGCATGAGATATCATATTTACCGAATATAATAAGCGTATTTACGCATACACACACATATATATATATATATACATGCATATTTATATTTGACGAATTTAAGGAATAACAACAACAGCAAAACGAATAGCAACAACAACAACAAAAAAAAATCTCATTGCAATCTTTGTTGAAAATACTAATATGAAATAGAAACATTCACTCAAAGGATTTAAGTAAAAGCTTTACCATTTATGACCGCAATAACCGTCAATTTATACATATGCGAGAGACTCTCTCATTTTTAAATGATAAATAATAATAACAAAAAAAATATATATCTAATCGGAAATAGAAAAGTTAATTATTTCAATGTTAATAAATATCTTAAAATAAACTTATATCTGCGTCTTCATTCTTCTCCTCTGGGCTGAGTGGGCTTCAAGTTAACTGGCTGTGTGGTGATGATTTCTTCCATTTAGTAAGGCGGCACTGGTCATCCTCCTGGGTGGTTGGAATTGGTGTGGTCACATCTGGGTGGCTTAGGACAGAGAAAGGGCGGTGCACTGGCTAGTTGTCTACCTGACGGTCATTTTGCCGGAATCTCTAGTATATTGCTTCATATCCTCTTTTTTTATATATATATCTAAATAGTAATGAGGATTATTTAATAAATTTTCCTAGGCTGTCTCCAATAGTTATTCGAATCCACAAAGACAAGAGTTCTTAAAAGAACTGTATAAAGGATTTGTTCTAACAAATGTCACTAATAGTACTATTCATAAATGACTCTCTAAGTAGCTGATCACTTGGAGAATTCTGGAGCAATGAAAAGAATGACTTGCCCAGAATGGCTGCCAACAAAAGACTGAATCCCACAGCACTATCCATCCCACTAATAAGAACCAATTCAGATATCCCTCTGAGAAGAATGAATCAGCCAATCCTTTTAATCTAGCTTATCACTTAGATTGCAAACATTCCTTTATATTTTTCCAATTAAATTCTACATTTTAAGTTTGACATCCATCTTGAATGCTCAGACCACTTGATTACAGCTATTCATTTCAAAAGAATTTCTATTTAAAAAAAAAATAATAACATTTTAATTATAGCCTTATCAAACATTTTGCTTTTGGTCAGATTTTTGCAAAAGCAATTAACATTCTTTGTTTATAGAATAAAATTAGTTTTTAGAGGCAGTAATTAACAAAATGAAAAATGTACAAGTATGTTGGAACAATTGCTTTAATTATTTATTTTACTACTATGTTCCAACATTTGATTCACTTGTTTAATAAGTTTGCCTTTCTCTATTTGAATTTTTCAGAGAAAAGCCCAATACATAAAGTGATATAAAAAATATACAAAATAGAAAAATAAAAAAAATACATGAGCTTATTTTACAATATTTTCCATGTCAATTTCATATTATTTAAATTGGTATGTGTGGGTATTTTAATGCTCAGACCACTCCATTATCAATATAGCACATTTATATATTTGTTGTGCTTAATCCATACTTTGTGCAAGGCCGTTTGATAATGCCTGGCACAATATTAAATGGATACATGTTTTTTAATTGTAGAGTTGGAAAAATTTGGAATAGATAAAATGGATAGAAACTAAGTAATTTAATAAGATTAGAAATGTGATTAAAAGTACAATCCTTTTCCAAATTTCAATCAGAAAGATTAATTGGATGGTACTTTTATTAATATATTTCAACTAACTGAAATAGATATTTGAAGAAACAATATATGAAAAAAAATAAACAGATGGAAATCTCAGCTTAATGGCTAAATAAAATAAGCAAAAGATTGAAAATTATACTTTTTAACTTTCTAAAAATTTACTAATGAATAAAATGAATAAATGAAAAGGGATTTATATATTGAAACAGTAAGATTTGCTTTGGAAATCTTCGTTTCACATTTTCTCATTTCGTTTCTACACTCATAACCTATTTTAAACCCAAATGTATCGTAGTCTGTCTGTACTGCACTTATCTGTCGAAATCCCACCTAATTTTGACCACGAGTATAAATGCTTGTTATATATATGTGTGTGTGTGTGTGTAACGGGAGAAAGATATTTGAGATACACATATACTGACCCCGGGGGCACCATTAGTCCGAAAATAGGAACTAGACATTTATCTTAGGGTGGACAGGATATGCGAATCAAAAGGCACCGAACTACACTCAGGGAGGAACAAGATATCTTAAATATTATTTAGACAGCTGAGAAATCAAAGCACAAAGGCAAACGTCAACCAAATAAATTTAAACAATTTATTAATTTTATAGGTTGGACAATATAGTAAATACATCTAGCCACAAATATAAAAGTGATCTATGTTAACATATGTATATTTATCAGAGAGTGCACAAGAGTACGACAAACATGAAGGCATTAAACATTTTGGCAATAAAATTCTCTCACTTAAATGTATAAGAAATGGTTAGGATAATATCTTCTTGATGGCCAGTTGTAAAATTACAAAAACAAACAACAACCCTAGCTTCCTGAATCAGGGATAATAAAAACAGTTACTGTCCCGCCAGAGATCGACGAAACCAGCACGGATGTCCGATAAGTAATATTCTGATTACTGTCATTAAAACACCGCAGGACTGCTGTGCATAATACTACATTCAAAGTAAACGTGGTTGATCTCACTTACAAGACAGCAAAAGATATTTGATTACGATCTTATGGAATCCATATAGAAATGACTACTTTCAGACAACCTGAAGAAATAACTTGACAAATAGCCAGCAAAAAGATTTTGTTGCTTGCACATAAAGCGCAAATGAAACATGTTTAAAGATTTTTTATTGTACAACTAAGGGCAGGTAAATAAATAAAGATTTCGAAAACTGCCAATGTGTTTTGTAATAGTTAATGAAATAATCAGGTATATATTAAACATATAAAATACAATCTCCTAATGCACCCTCTGATAAACAAAAATTGCAAGCAAACTTGTAATCTTAAAACTAAGATTCCAAGACACACTTTAAATACTAGAAAAGAGTACATACAGATAATAAATAATTAAAAAAACAATTAATACCATTTTAACACATATTTATCATTAGATTAGGTGGAGATTTAATTAAATGCAATTTATTTACCCTGGCTAGAATAGGAAAAAGTTTAGCTTACGGTAAGGCAGAGTTCTAGTGATTTAGTGACGAGTGTGCACTTTTGATATTAGTTCATCTTTCAGGTCCTTTAACAGTGGCAAGGTAGAGGCAGTGCTTATTTTAGAGGTTCATGGCATGACTGAAGGAGAGCTTGTAGGTATGGTCTGTCCTTTGTTTAAATTAGCCAGACATTCTAATGATGTCAAAATTCATCGTGGTAAATTTTGACATCTTGCACATTAATGAAGTTCGTCAATAATTATTTAAGTTTTTAGTAGTGATTAAATGTCTGAACAGCTACTCACAATGGTATCTCTCTGCAGGCCATAATCCAAGCATGTATCTAATAATGAATCTCCTCTCTCTCCTAAAATTGGCGGGCTATCGTTGCCTCGCTACATTTTCCGTGCAAAACTTTCATTAGTGTCCATTCCATATTCCAGGCAGGGCAAATATTAATTTCCTGCTCAATCTAATTTAAGAATTCCAATCAGGGATAATTGCAACAAAAATGACAAATAAAAAACTAAATCTCCGCTTTTTTTAGAATTAACTTTAAAAATATGACTAAAATAAAAGCAACAGGAATATATAATTAGCAAGCTTGTCCGTTTATAATCAAATTGATTAAAACAGGCGGTGAAAGTAAACTATTTTAAAATCAATTTTATAAACATTAAATGATCTACTTTAAATATAAATGTGTATGTGTTTTAAATAATAAAAAAATTTTAGCATTAGACATTTAATGAAAATGAATTTGTTTTTCCCTTATTAATTTTAGTAATAAAACCATTCAATCGGAAATCAATCCGGTTCAACTGCCTCAACACGTGATCAAAAAAAAAAAAAACATTCCTGCAACTTTTTTTTCCTTTTTTTTAAAAACTATTAACATTTTAAAACTACCCCTAGAAATTCGGCTGAAGTTTGCCTCGCACTCATGAAAAACAAACTATTTCATTTCCAACATTTATTCGTTCTCATAAATCCTTAACCAAATCTTTTCTTTTTTTAAACAGTATGTCCGATCAATATCACTTACGCTTGGTCAGGCGGTTGCTTCTTATGGAGAGTTTGGTCAGGACGATCTACTCTCCTGAACCTGTCTACAGGTTCTCTTGATACATTGCCAAAATCTGCAGCCGTTAAAAATTCTGCCATTTCTTCTATCGACCGCCCATTATTACTCAATATCATTTGTTGTATGTCTGGTGGCATATTATGTCGAATAGTCCTCGTGACTTGATCATCCGACAATGGAAAGGCCGTTAATGCCTTGAGTTTCACTACTTGTCTATAAAAAAATTGCGTGTATGTTTTACCGCAAATGCTGGAATATCTCTCATGGGATATTTTATGGAGTATCCTGTCCTGTCTGGCTTCACTCCAAAATGTTCTTAAAATGGTGTGCCTATATTCCCCAAATGGTCTTGGTTTGGTGAATAAAGTGTGCCACCAGTCAGAGGCTGTTTCACAAAGGTAGTTACTGGCTACTGTAACTTTATCCCTTTCCGGCCAGTCTTGGACACGAAACAGATTAGCCAAACTTCCTAAATGATTTAATGGGCTTTCTCCCACCTCAGCCTTGAACATTGTAACAGTCAGAAAACGTGTCACTCGTAAACATAGTGCAGAATTCGACCACCATACAGAACAGCAGCACCATTGAGTAACGAAACCATCCATGGTACTGAGTTCGAACATAGTTTATTGGTTCCACAATGCAATCCATGAAACAACGCATCTGATGCGACATTAGTAAATATTTCCTTAGGCACGGTGGTTAGGGATATGCAAAAGATTCATGATTTTATTCTCGAGTTAGCCAATAATCAAACTAATATTAATTAAACATTCATATTTACATAATCGAGGAAATATTATATAGAATGGTATCGAATAAATGAAACGTAACTGCAGACGTATAGTTTAAAATTATTTATTAACACATTTTAAGAAGATCATTTACTAATAATATTTTATGGACTAACAGCTTCAGTAGCGGGATTTGCAACATGATTATATTTTAAAGAATACATTATTTATTTGTTTACAAAAGGAATTATTTATTTGAGGGCATAATCTAGCTACCTAAAATTCTCGGGTAAGTATTTCTAATGCATGCCTGGAGGGATTTATACATTTGCAATGCAAGAGTCTAAAGTATAAGTTATAAGAGTAATGGCAGACATATATTTATTTAATTAAAATATTTATTTGTAACTAAGGGCAAACATTTATTTGAGAGTGAATTACGAAGATAATGCAGAGGCGGAGTGATATATAGAATAATAAAATTAAGTAAAGGAACACGTGGTAAGCTTTAGAAAGGTGATATGGAATGGCAGTTTATTGAAAGTGCAATGCCGCGAATGAGTTTATAAGACTGTCGGGCTGGTCTCTGCCTCGGCCCGATGAAGTAAGGTGTCACATAAGCATAACCAGGAACAAGTGGTCCATGTTGCAGTTTTGCCAGCTGGCTGCATGACATTGTCAAGTCCTACAGGAGCACCCATTATGCCCGCTTGTGTAGGATGACTGGGGTTAATTTCAACCCTGAAGAATCTGGAAATTTCACAGCAGAATGGGTCATCACATCTCTAAAACATAACACATGTATAATGTATAAACGATTATGATGAGATTTAAATAGATTTCTAACTCGGCCCTACATTATCAACATTTACTAAAGAACGTTGGCGACTCTCAAAGAAATGTAATTTTCTAGAATTATTCATTAAGATTTAATAAATACCAAACCTATATAAACTGGGAGTTATTACAACTAATATGCCAGCCATTTGCGAAGTAGTAGATCCTGCATTACAATAAATGGTCCACTGAATGTGTGTCGATTTATATGAAAGTTAATTTATTTAGGAAAGTAAATATTAATGAAAATTTTACACGCATTCATTGTTTTAAGCAATCATAAATTTAAACTTTGAAAATTGAGACAATTATGAGCATGCAATAATTAAATAATAACTATAGATAAAAATGTAGATTATAGAAATACATACCCAAGAAAGATAGTGTAAGGTAAGCTAGATTATTAGAGACATTTACACATTACATTAATTATTCAATTTTAGTTATACAAATGATAGTTTTTACATTTTATAATTTAGATAACTAATATGAAGAAGAGCTATAGCATGTTATTATAGTACTCTAGAGTTTGAACACAGACAGGTACCGGTTTTATAAGAAGTTTTTTGATTCCATTAGTTTAGCAGCAAAAGTTCACGAGTGGCAATTCTTTCTTGTATTTAGATATTTCATTTACTTTCACAGCAGCAGCAGCTTTCTCATTTATTTCAGGCAGCAGATCTTCATGGTGAATTTATGACAGGCAATGAAAAGTTCGGCATCCGATAGGCCATCTCCCGATGGAGAATAATCTAGGTGCTTTACTCGGGCATACCTTGGCAGGAACAAATTATTTTTATATTTTGGAGACTCTCAGTGATCGAGAGCAAAGCTAAAGTTTTAAGTGAATGTCTCCAGCAAGTCTAAGATGGCCTCTTTTTTTATCTTGATCTTTCACATTTTTGTTAAGATATTTTTAGGTTCTATTTAATCTGCCCTGAGGATAAAAAGAAAGCTGTCATTTTATTGTTTACATTTTACATTTACTAATTATATTTTGGGGGATTTTTCTTTAATTAATCTATTATCTATCACTGACTGATGCTTTTAAATTTCAAAGACAAAAAGGGAACATAAGATAATTTTAACTTTTAATTAAATATTACATCAGATTTTTTTAGAATTATTATTAAATGAAATTTAAACAAAGCAATAAATACAAATTTTATAATCCAAAATAAATGATTAAAATTATACAAGATTATATAACTAAAAGAAATCTAAATGATATTATTTTATCCCCATTTATTGCCTTTAATTTGAGATCGAAATGTGTGCGTGTTTATGCTGAATTCTACATATATTTATACATTTTTAATATTGTTACACACCCAATTCGATACCAAAAAGTTTAAATTTGGGCGGGATAGACCGGTCAGTGAGAGACGATAGAAAAAGGTGAAACTTAAGATTCGAATACGAATCTTACTGTTTCAACGTTTCTATTAGGAATTGTTTTTCCAAGAATCTACTGGAGGGCCCCTCCTGTCTTTTACTTCTTGATTCTATATTCATTTTCTGTTTCATACTGTTTGTCTTCAGTATAGAATGCTCTATGTTTATTCTCTATCCCAGCTAGCCTATATTTGAGTCCTTTTATCATATCAATACAAGTTTGTTGTACTTCTGTTTCAAAAAATCCTTACTTTCCTCTATGCCTTCAAACATCTTTACTAATTTCCTGACAGCACCATCAACCCTCAGATCTATTTCTCTCTGCATTTCTCCTTCCTTGAACATCTCCAATTCTACTTGTGTTGTTTTATGTATGTCTATCCATTTCTTGCACATCTCTTCAACCTGCATCATCTTTATTTCTAAACTACCTGTCCTAACACTACCTTGCTGTACCTCATCTTTTACTTCTTTCATCTCTTCCTTTAAAATTTCAACTTCCTGAACCTCCTTATTTCGATCTTTCTCTATGGCTTCTATAGCTGCTTGATTTTTGTCGACTTTCTTCAATATTTCCTGTCTCAACTACTGCAGTATTGTTTGTTGACTCTGTTTTATTTCTATATTTTGTTTTGCTATATTTTGTTTCATTTCCAGAAACTCTTGTCATATTTCTTTCATCTCAGCTTGCTGACTTTGTATCATTTCTATTATCAACTTTATCATCATCTGTGTCTTGCTCTCTTCTTTTTCTACTATCTGGGGGTATTTAAATAAAATAGGGCTCTCTTCCAAACCTGCCACCCTGCCACCTTCTTCTTTACCTTCCATTTTTACACAAGGCTAATTCGCTATACTAACTTTTTTTTTTAAACAAAAAATCTCAATGCAAATAAAATGCTATTTATTTATATGCAAGAAGACAACGAACTATTTTTACTACTTTTAAATTCGAAGATTTTACTCCGAACTATTTTTTTTCTAAACTGTTTATTAATTATTTCATATGAAAAAGACGAACTATATATATTTAACTTTTCAAAAAAAATTAACTCCAACAGACTTTTTTTAGAAAATATGCTATTTATTGTTTATTTCTTTATGTCATATGAAAAAGATAAAACCCCGTTCTACCAAACTGCTCGAACAATACATGCAATAATTAACAAAAATCGCATCTCTACCGACTAGATCTTGCCTCTTACACCTGAAATCTTTCTCAACCGTCTAAAGAAAATCTCACATGGGTTTGAAAACTCGGAAGCTCTACATTGATGCACCAAAAATTACAATATATTTAACGAGAGAAAGATATTTGAGATTCGCATATACTGATCCCAGGGGCGCCACTAGTCCGAAAATAGGAACTAGATATTTATTTTAGGGTGGATAGGATATGTGAATCAAAAGGCACCGAACTACACTCAGGGAGGAACAAGATATCTTAAATATTATTTAGACAGCTGAGAAATCAAAGCACAAAGACAAACATCAACCAAATAAATTTAAACAATTTATTAATTTTATAAGTTAGACAATATAGTAAAGACATTTAGCCACAAATATAAAAGTGACCTATGTTAACATACGTATATTTACCAGAGAGTGCACAAGAGTTTGACAAACATGAAGGCATTAAACATTTTGGCAATAAAATTCTCTCACTTAAAATATAAGAAATGTCTAGGATAATATCTTCTTGCTGGCCAGTTGTAAAATTACAAAAACAAACAACAAGCCTAGTTTCCTGAATCAGAGATAATAAAAACAGTTACTGTCCCGCCGGAAATCAACAAAACCAGCACGGACGTCCGAGCAGTAATATTCTAATTACTGTCGTTAAAACACCGCAGGACTGCTGCACATAATACTACATTCAATGTAAATGTGGTTGATCTCACTTACAAGACAGCAAAAGATATTTGATTACGATCTTATGGAATCCAGATAGAAATGACTACTTTCAGACAACCCGAAGAAATAACTTGACAAATAGCCAGCAAAAAGATTTTGTTGCTTGCACATAAAGCGCAAATGAAACATGTTTAAAGATTCTTTATTGTACAACTAAGGGCAGGTAAATAAATAAAGATTACGAAAACTGCCAATGTGTTTGTAATAGTTAACGAAATAATCAGGTATATATTAAACATATAAAATACAATCTCCTAATATACCCTCTGATAAATGAAAATTGCAAACAAACTTGTAATCTTAAAACTAAGATTCCAAGACACACTTTAAATACTAGAAAAGAGTACATACAGATAATAAATAATTAAAAAAAACAATTAATACCATTTTAACACATATTTATCATTAGATTGAGCAGAGATTTAATTAAATGCAGTTTATTTACCCTGGCTAGAATAGGACAAAGTTTAGCTTACGGTAAGGCAGAGTTCTAGTGATTTAGTGACGAGTGCATACTTTTGATATTAGTTCATCTTTCAGGTCTTTTGACAGTGGCAAGGTAGAGGCAGTGCTTATTTTAGAGGTTCATGGCATGACTGAAGGAGAGCTGGTAGGCATGGTCCATCCTTTGTTTAAATTAGCCAGACATTCTAATGATGGCAAAACTCATCGTGGTAAATTTTGACATCTAGCACATTAACAAAGTTCATCAAAAATTATTTAAGTTTTTAGTAGTGATTAAATGTCCGAACAGCTACTCACAATGGTATCTCTCTGCAGGCCATAATCTAAGCATGTATCTAATAATGAATCTCCTCTCTCTCCTAAAATTGGTGGACTATCATTGTCTCGCTACATTTCTCACACAAAACTTTCATTAGTGTCCATTCTATATTCCAGGCAGGGCAAATATTAATTTTCTGCTCAATCTAATTTAAGAATTCCAACCAGGGATAATTGCAACAAAAACGACAAATACAAAACTAAATCTCCGCATTTTTTAGAATTAACTTTAAAAATATGACTAAAATAAAAGCAACAGAAATATATAATTAGCAAGCTTGTCCGTTTTTAATCAAATTGATTAAAACAGGTGGTGAAAGTAAACTATTTTAAAATCAATTTTATAAACATTAAATGATCTACTTTAAATATAAATGCGTATGTGTTTTAAATAGTAAAAAAAAATTTTTAGCATTAGGCATTTAATGAAAATGAATTTGTTTTTCCCTTATTAATTTTAGTAATAAAACCATTGAATCGGAAATCAATCCGGTTCAATATATATATAAAAAATTTAATAACTCCTGCATAAATGTCATAAACTGTGAGTATGTATATGTATATATATTCATTTTAAAAAGTAGATCATATAAGTCATATTTACACATATACTGCAATAAAATATTTTAAAACTTAGGTAAAAATAATATTTTGTTGTTTAGCGTTATTTTGTTTAAATCTATTTATTTTAGAGATATTACATTTGTAATATTTGTTTTCATTTAATATCAAATAATATTCAACTTTTAAATAGATTTAAATATTCAGAATTTAAAAGTAAATAATTTTGTTATTTAAAATTTTTAAAATTACACCACAAAATTTATGTAGAAAGTAAATAAGGGTTCGGAAAAAAACAATAGGCCTAATTAATAAGATTTTCTAAAATACATTAGTGGCTTGAATATTTGGCCATCAAGATAACAACAGATATCCACTTTTGTATTTTTTTAAAATTAAAATATGTTTGAAACAAAGTTTTAATCCGAATGTCTTAAAAGTAAAATTAATTATAAAACCCTGTTGTATTCTTTTAGATATTCGGATAAGATAAATAACAGCATTTATTTGATAGCAAATTTATTTTTGTTTCTGGATTGATCACTGCAGGGTTGTTCTATTGTGAGCTCTCTTAGTATATATAGAGCCAAATTTATTAATTAGTATGTTTTTACGCTTGTTTAGTTGAATTCTTGATTAGCTGAATTATTTTGAGAAATTATTTTAGATTATTATTCAGTTGAATTAGCAGCTAAATATATTATTTTTGAGAATCTATACGTTGAAATTAGTGAAACTATGTATACCAAGAAGCCAAACTCACTTTAATTTTCAATAAATCTGTAAAATACCAGCCTTTGCCAAGTGAAATTAGAATGTTGGAATAGGGCTGGAAGGATGGTAACCCTTCTCAGGAATAGCGATCCTGTGGCACATCATACCATCTAATGCTGTTTACCTAAGGAGATCTACTGTAAATTGCCACTGCTGCTGAAAATGTGACCTAGTTTTGATCCTAGACCAAAGAAGCTGCCATAAACATCCAAGTAAATGATGCTGCCATCAAATAAGTGAAAATAAAGTGTCCAATTCAAGTCAACCAAAAAACAAAATGTATGCATTGAATATCCCACTTCTCATATGAGGTAAATTGATTAATCCAAGAGCCTTTGTGAAATTTATATATTCCCTCTCATAAAGCTATAGCTAAATTTTAAATGTATTTTCTATCACAAAAATGCATAATTTTCTATAATCTTTGTAATCTAACTTGTGTGCTTTTTTCTCTATCTTCGGGTTAATATTTTTAAATTTTGCTAATTTGTTTTATTTCTTTCATTATGATAGTGTGCCTGGATAGTTATCAAACAAGCAAATCACTTCTTTCCCCTTTTTTAATTAGTACGCCATCATACTAGTGAAGTTTAATTGCAAAAAAGATCCTATATTAAATATCTTGTAAAATCACTTGTTTGAGGGCTATTTTATTTCATGTCTTGATAATTGTTGAATAATTATGTCTTTTAAAAAAGGTATATTTTTTTTATCTAATGTGAGGAGATGTGTGCAGTTAATATGTGAATAATATAGAAAAATGAATAATTATGTATAATCTCATGAATCCCTGTTTAATCATGCATTCCGACTCCATTTTTTATAACCTATTCTATTGTAAATTAACTTACTGTTAAGTACTGTTAGTTGAGAATGTGCAGACATTAAAATTTTTAGGAATTGATTAAGCATCTTTGTATGATTGAAGTCACTCCTCTTATATAATTATTTATGCACTTTATATTTGTTTGTTGCCAGTATAGGAGTATTGGTTGTTAAGGTCTGATTTGATTTCTCAAGGGTACATATGGCTGAGGCTGCCCTCTCTTCTTCTTGTGGTTTCCAGATGGAGTATGTGCTAGAAAGCCATATTTGGGGATTTTACATGTGAGTCACTCAGTCATGGAGTTCATGGTAGGATGCCAAACTCAGGCTGATATTGTGACAAAACCTTTCATGGATTTATGGCAAGAAGTTATCCTGTCAGCTTTATTTTATCACTTTTATTTTATTTTACAAAGCCACACAGTTTTAACATACTGCACTACATCCTTTACATTAAACCTTCACTGGTACCATTGATCGATCTCTTTTAATATTTAATAAATTATTTTTCTCTTCACTAATAAAATTGTAATTATAAATATGCAACTTTTTTTCCCGCATTAAATAGTGAAGCTATAATTTTACACTAATTTATAATAGGTTTGCTTAGCGCTTTCAAGATTTCATGTTCGAATCTCATACTCATAGCTTTGTAGATAAAGTCTTTTATGATTTATGCAAATGCGTTTGAATTTTTAATTAGTTCATTGTTTAGAGAGAGCAAAACATGCCTCTCTTCTATTAATGGCATTGATGTCATTTGCCATATATAAAGCTTCCCTAACTTTTCTCTTGGCATCATTTTTCTCTGTACAAATTACTTGGGCAGAACTAGGTTCAAATACATGGCCCATAGCTGCCTGGTGGTCCCAGAATACTGAAGATCCTGAACACAAGAATTTACTGGCATAGGTATGTCTACAATAGGGTTGAAAATGGAAATTATGTTCAGTATTCTGGGACCACCAGGCAGCTATGGACCATGTATTTTGACCTAGTTCTGCTCAAGTAATTTGTACAGAGAAAAATGATGCCAAGAGAAAAGTTAGGGAAGCTTTATATGTGGCAAATGACATCAATGCCATTAATAGAAGAGAGGCATGTTTTGCTCTCTCTAAACAATGGAGTAATTAAAAATTCAAACGCATTTGCATAAATCATAAAAATCTTTATCTACAAAGCTATGAGTATGAGATTCGAACATGAAATCTCGAAAGTGCTAAGCAAACCTATTATAAATTAGTGTAAAATTATAGCTTCACTATTTAATGCGAAAAAAAAAAGTCGCATATTTATAATTTAATACTTAATACTATTAAATCGTGCTTTCACACTACTAATGTAAAGCTATTACAACAAATTGAAAATTAAATTAAATGGCTGAGTGCTTTCAAGAAGATGTACTTCTCATATTCATAGCCAGTTATGATCCCTTCTTTGAAATCATTATATAAATAAATCTAATATGCAAATTATATGCAAATGAGTCACTAAGACCATCTTTTAGATATTGCAAAACATGCATCCTTATGATTAATGGTGAAAGAGCCCTCTGCTATAAAGTATGCTTCTTTTACTTTTTGCCTAACATCATGTCGCTCAGTACAAACCAGTTTTGTATATGTGGGTTCAAACACATGTCCCGACAATTTTTGATGCTGAGCAAAAACTGAAGTGCATTCTGGATCCATATGTGCCTTATTGTATCTATACCTGTGTTGTGATATCCTAGTAGCTATGGTGGCTCTCGTTTCACCATAGTATGATGCCTTACATCCATTATGAGGGCATGCCACTCTGTATACAGCCTGTGTGGTCTGATCAGAAGCTATAGTGTCCTTAGTATTGTTAATAAGCCTATTAGTTGAGTTAGGTGTATGAAAACTCAAACAAAATTCTTTAGAAAATGTCTTATAAAATGTTTTATGTAAAGAGTGCACATAAGGCAACAATATCCAAGGCCTGTTGTCTTCATCTCTGTGTTTTCCAATATTATTTACAAAATGTCTAATTTTGCTATATACTTTATTGCACCTGTATTTTGATTTGATTAAGTTGTTTGTATAATTAATTAAGTTAGACCTTCTGTCTGCCTCAAACTTGCAAAAATAGTAATTTCTGAAAAGAAATGAGGTCAATCCAGCTAACTTGTGAGTCATAGGTGTGTATGACTCAGGGTGAATCTCTGCACAAACTTTTGGTGGCTTCATAATCATTGCACAATTAAGCATACTTCCTTCTCTGTGTACCTTAATATCTAAAAATTTTACCTCTTGTCCTATATCTTCCCATGTAATATTTAAATTTAATGCTGTGTTCGCTTGTATCTGATATTTGATGTGCTCAACAATATTTACTGGAACAGCAACAAATAAGTCATCCACATATCTTGTATATATTATATTATTATCTACTATGTTGTATTCAGATAATGCTTGTTTTTCATAAAAATTCAGATAGATGCTAGACATGATGCCACTCATAGGCAATCCCATAGGCCACCCATCTTTCATGTGGTACCACTTGCCTTCAAACATCGTTTTGTAAATAATATTGGAAAACACAGAGATGAAGACAACAGGCCTTGGATTTTGTTGCCCTACGTGCACTCTTTACATAAAACATTTTATAAGACATTTTATAAGGAATTTCGTTTGGGTTTTCATACACCTAACTCAACTAATAGGCTTATTAACAATACTAAGGACACTATAGCTTTTGATCAGACCCCACAGGCTGTATACAAAGTGGCATGCCCTCATAATGGATGTAAGGCATCATACTATGGTGAAACGAGAGCCACCATAGCTACTAAGACATCACAACATAGATATAGATACAATAAGGCACATACAGATACAGAATGCACTTCAGTTTTTGCTCAGCATCAAAAATTGTCAGGACATGTGTTCAAACTCCATCCGTAAAACTGGTTTATACTGAGTGACATGATATTACACGAAAAGTAAAAGAAGCATACTTTATAGAAGAGGACTCTTTCGCCAATAATCGTAAGGATGCATGTTTTGCGATATCTAAAAGATAGTCTTAGTGACTCATTTGCATAAAATTTGCATATCAGATTTATTTATATAATGATTTCAAAGAAGGGATCATAACTGGCTATGAATATGAGAAGTGCATCTTCTTGAAAGCGCTCAGCCATTTAATTTAATTTTCAATTTGTTGTTATAGCTTTATGTTAGAAGTGTGAAAGCATGATTTAATAGTATTATATTGGACAAACATAAAGTATAAATATACAGGTTATTACTTAATTTAATATTTAATGTTAGTATTTATTTAAATTGCCCATGTTTTGATCACTTCTTTACCTATTAGCTTAGTGAGATTTCGTCAGCACTATTCCTGTATTCAATATTATGTTCTTGTATCAAGTATTTAAAATATGAAATTTATTTAAGCAAACACTTATTATATTTTACTCTAAGCATATTGCATATCTTCACAATCAACCTTTCTTTATCCAACTATATTTTATTTAAGCACATTATCATAATATCTTATTGCCGTAACCTGAGGTATATAGAATATATAAGCCTACCAGCCATTATTTTAAATCTAAATGGCATTGTTTTCAAGCTATATTTCAATGATTCAATGGCATGGTGTGGCTTATACAGACAATGTCAATATTTATAATTGTTAAATAAATAAACAATATTGAATTTTACTAACTTATTTTGATTATACTTATTTATTTTCTGTGATCCACACCATTATACTAGTCTATATCACCTTTTATCTATATATTTTGTACTATCCATAGATTAAGTTAGCAAACCTAATAATATATTTTTACATAAAGTCTCTTGCTTTTCCCTGACCACTGGCATTGGCAAGAAACTATGCTATTAGTAGCATCAAATGTGTTGTCACATAGGGGTGCTGTGGAGCATAGATTTTGGATTCGAACTAGGAATTTCTGGAAGGTAACTCCTCCTAGAGTGTTCAGTTTCATGTCTGGGGTTTGAATTCTGCAGTGTGTTAATGAGATAGATGACTCTGACTATTACAATATTGACTTGAAAATGAAAGTTACTAATAAAAGAAAACACATATTAAGATATGAGAATGAATATGATAAACAATTTAATAGATACAAAATAATAACAGCATTTACTGATATTAAATATAATACTTTATATCTGCTAATGTACAATATAAAAATCAATGAACACTGTTGTTTGATGCAAGAAACTTTGGCTTTTGCATTTGATAGTCCACTATTACTTAACTCAAATGTCAAATTTCAGTCATAAAAAATTTATTCATAATATTGACTTTTATAAAAATGTAAATAATCGATCTTTAACAAAATTTAATAGGCAACTAAAAATAAATTTAAAAAATTTATTTAATACATCAAACCAGAATTTAGTTTCTCATTGGAACCTTATCAAGATATTTCCTCTTTTACAATCACCCTACATCCACGGTAACTACAGTCAGTGACCATTATTTATATTATATTACAATAAACAAATACCTATATATTCATATAAATAAATAAATTTAGAAAGTTATTACAATACAGTGGTATGGTAAATTTGGGGAAAGAAAAACGATTGCATTATATTTTTAAATTTATTCATTTTATGTACACATATGTATTTTATTTTTTGTTTATTATAATAAAAATAATGTGCCAATGAGCAGAGTAGCTATAGAGTTGTTGGTAATGTAATTGTAAAAGGAAAATATCTTCATAATGTTTTGGTGAAGAATGAAAGCATAATTTCTATTTCAGTTGACTTCAATTTTAAAATTGATTATTTTAAATTTTGGGCTGTTATTATATGAGTAACTGCAAAGTACAGCATGCTTAATTTGACATTGCATTTTGATTTCTAATGATTCGTCACTTAGCTTACTTACCGTTGCAATATGAATTTTGTGAAGTGGTGAAAGTATGTCTAATCATTTGGAAAAGACTTGACTTATTACTGCGTCACATCAAATTATTGCAAAATATTGTTTCTGTTTATGTTTATGCAAATGATTCATCAATACAATTTAATATGTCATCAATTCACAGTAAATAAACTATATAACATTTATATGTGATTTTTCACATATTAATGCAATTCATTCATATGTTTCAACTCAATAACATGAAATATATTCTAATAAAGGTAGATAGAATTTCATCACAATTTTTTCATTGAACCATATCATTCTTAACTTATGAATATCATTTGATTTTAATTAATATTGGTACAATTTTGACTCACAACACAATATCATTTTGGATAACATTCAATGCAGTCATTGCAATATTGCACTTGCAATGCAAAAAAAATCAAAGTAATAAATAAGAGACAAATTTTGGAGTAGATTAAATTAAAGTCACAGAACAGGCATTTCTAATTTTTTTTAATATGCTTCCACAGAAAACCCCACTAAAAAAAGGTGCACAAAAATAGACTTAACTTACATTGAAAAATGTGGGATATGTTCTGTAATTTTCAAAAATTCACATAAAACCAAAGCAGCAATGTAAAATTACTTTAAAATTTGCATAAAAAAGAAGGAAATAACGTATGACTAATAAAAATTTCAAATATTTAAAAAAAATTGATGCATCACAAACTTTTTTTATTAAACTATTTAATATTATTATATATATAAAAAAAAATTTAATTTTTTTTAAAATAATTAGTACCAACTTCTGACTTGCACTGTGTTAATGGTTTTCTATCGACAGACAATGTAATCGGTAATTAAACTTTGAGATGATGATTTTACTAATTGTTTATGAAATGAAGCTCAAAATATCCAGACTGTTAAAAACAATGAGGATTGCCAATTCCTATACAAGTTTTATGATAAATGCTTAGCCAGATCCAGCACTTAAAATATCTCTGTCAGGAACCTTTCCCCAAACCCCTGACCATGGTTTCATGCTTTGGCACTCCTCAGAGAGGTGTCAGGGTAAGTTCAGACACTAGATCTAAAAATACCAACCCAAAGCCAAGCACTTATCTAAGTTATGCATTAAGTGGAAATCAGATCTCTACATGTCTTCAAACCCAGCTATCCAACTCAAATAGCTATATAGAGCTGATAGATCTTCAGCCATATCATATATTAGGAGTCTTAGCAATATAAAATTGCATAAGACTTATGGCAGAGACTATAAATAGTCAAAATAAGAGTCATATACCACATGACCCTATCTCTTAAGCTTGTAAGTTATAAACAATGAGGATTGCCAATTCCTCAACAAGCTTTATGATAAATGCTTAGCTAGAGCCAGCACTTAAAATATCACTGTCAAGAATTCCTCCCAAACCCCTGACCATGCTTTTTAGATAAGTGCTTGGTTTTGGAAAGTAAAGAAGAAGTGATGTAATATTTTAATTATTTATAACACTGAATAAATAATAGTGTAACAAATCACAGATGTCTATCCAAACTTGTTAGCATCACTAAATACTCTACATCATCAAGTCATGGTTAATAAAACAACAAATAAATATAACAATAAGTGAAAAGTTCGAAATATTCCATGAACATGATAATGAAAACTAAATAAAAAAAAAGGATGCGGTGTTACAAAAAAATTAAGTTAAATACATATAAATTTATTTTCTTCATGGATCTTTCTAATAACATGATAAATATATGCATAATCAAAACATATTTTGATTTAAAAGTAAAAACGAATACAATTATATGTCAATAAATTAATGGAAAAATTTATTTTTTTATAATTAACAAAAATTTCATTTAACTACTATTGAATGCTATAATTATTTATTAAATGAATTTAAACATTTCCAGATTAATAAAGACAGTGTGTAAAAAAACATTTATGATGAATTGAAAATTATAATTTCCTTTATTAAAAATCTTTTTTGTTGTTAATTATGCAGTCTATAAAATAATTGCATTCAATTAATTTTTTAAATCAAATAATCTATGATAATTTTAAAAGCATTTTAAATATTTTAATGTAAGCCTCTAGACTTTTCCTCCTCTTCATTTTAAATATTGTAACCAGTTGAGTTACATAGCAAACAATAATATAGTGTTTGTGCATATATATATAATAAAGAAAAAGTAAAAATATAGACAGTCATAAATTTTTGTAGATATTTTTCAACATTTCCTGGAATATAATAATAATAATAATAATAATAAAGAATTCAATAGCTATCAATTTAAAATAAAATTTTATTATGAAATATTTAAAAATGTATAATAAATATTATAATTCTGATTTTGAATTTAAAAACAAGTTTATATATATTATCTATGTAAACATTTCTATTATCTCTTTTGAAATCATTTTAATGAATTAAACTGATAAAAAAATTACAGACACTAGCTTTTAATTAAAAGTGATTTGAACAGACTAAAAACATGTATATAGATCACATCTTTGCTCAAATTTCAAATGATTAAAGTTAATTGAAATTAAATTTTTGTAATCACACTTTGATAAAAATTTGAAGTTTGTTTTCAAAAGAAATTAGTATTGTTATTGCCTCACCAATCTATAAAAGAGCTAATAAAAATATCAGTTGCTGTCTGGATTGTAGTTTTTGTAACAGCTGTACAGAACAGTTTGGCTACTAACATTTTTTAAATAAGTGGCAACAATTGACTGACCAAAATAGATAGCTGCAGTTTGCTGTTGGCTGTATCAGAGAGATGGCAGAATAGCTACCATAAACTGATGTAGCTAAAGGCAGGACAGAAGATCCAGAAGTTGCTACTATTCTCTTTCATAGGAGTTTGAATTCACATGGAGAAAAATGATTTACTTCTTTGTGTTGAAATTCATACTCTTAAATGTGGAGGGGACAGTTGCTTGCCTGAAATTTATCAGACCAAGACAGCTGCTTGCCTGAAACAATCCTAGACAGAAGAGAGATCAACTACAGACTAACATTTTATATGGATTATATTTTTCCTGATATTGGCAACTACCAAAACCATACTCACCAAAAAAAATCTTTCAGCATGCACAGAAACCTCAGCTTTTTGAAAAAGTAACTATATGCATGCTGATGTATCTAAAGGCAGAGAAGCACAAATAAACATATATACAGCCTGTGGTGAGTACCATTATATATCCTAATGAAATTTTAAATAATTTCCTTAGTAAAATGACTTTTTTATAACTGCTATATATATAACAATATTAGTTTAAAATCGTTTATTAAAAAAGAAAAAAGGTTTAAATTTATATTTATAATTTAGAAAAAAACAAGCAATGTTATGATTAACAGTCAAAAAAATAATTTCCAAAAATTTTTTAGACTAGAAAAAAGAAAGACATTTTTAATCAATCAACTATCAAAAATTTGATAGTACTTATTTTAAAGAAAAGGGAAACTATACCCATATATGTAAAACTTACTGTAAAAAATATGTGAATGTTATATAATTTCAACAAAAAATTTAATTTTGAAAATATATATTTTAATAACTTTATTATTACATTCAAATATCAGCCTTTCAAGCTAATTGAGCACACGCCTTTTGAGAGTGTTAAATAAATGAATACTTTCTTCTTCAATCCAAGATATAGTATTTATGCAGGAATAAAAAGGATCCTCTTACTCCTATGACTCAAATTCTTTTATATGAGCAAATCTGAAGAACTGTTAAGGAGAGTGTGAGTAGAATTCTCACTTTAAATTACTATTTACGATGTTTTTTGACTGAATGATGTCGGTGAAATTGCTTAGAATTTACTAAACATCATTCTTACTGAAACTTTATCTAGTGCCATGTTTACAATTATATTGCATTCAAATATCAGCCTTTCAAGCTAATTGAGCATGCACCTTCTAAATGAATACTTTCCTTTTCAATCCAAGATATAGTATTTATGCAGGAATAAAAAGGATCCTCTTACTCCTATGACTCAAATTCTTTTATATGAGCAAATCTGAAGAACATCGTAAATAGTAATTTAAAGTGAGAATTCTACTCACCCTCTCCTCAACAGTTCTTCAGATTTGCTCATATAAAAGAATTTGAGTCGTAGGAGTAAGAGGATCCTTTTTATTCCTGCATAAATACTATATCTTGGATTGAAGAGGAAAGTATTCATTTATTTAACACTCTCAAAAGGCGCGTGCTCAATTAGCTTGAAAGGCTGATATTTGAATGTAATATAATTGTAAACACAGTGCTAGATAAAATAATTGCTTATTAACTTTATTATTGTAACAAATTAAAATAGGTAAATGTCAGTTATATAATTTCAACAAAAAATTTAATTTTGAAAATATATATTTTAATAACTTTATTATTGTAACAAATTAAAATAGGTAAATGTCAGTCTGCATATATACATGCACACACACAAATACGTAAATGTGTAAACATTTATAGTATTTTAATATACAACTGAAAAGTTTAATTATGTATTTATTATTTTATATGGTGATTGTAATATAAGTCAATTGTACTGCATATTTATGTGTGCGCATGTACACAGATACTTGTTATGTATACCAGATGTAAAATTTAATCATTTTTGTCATTATTGAATATTTTAATTGAAATATATTAATTGCATGTTATATATATTAATTGCATGTTATATATATATAAATATAAATATAAACCACCAATATAGTAACTTGAATTTTGTAAATTAATCACATATATGTAAATTGTAATGTGATAATTTTAAATTATTGTATATGATTCAAAATCAGAAGCCTTATCCTATAAGACCTTCACTTTGTTTCTTATTGTTATCCAATAAACTGATTCAATTGTGAAAATTATTCAGTGACTTAATTGTAAATAGTTATAGAATATTATGTAAATCATCTCTTGGTCACCATAAAAGTAACAGTGCTTGTGTTCTCTGAGTTAGATTGGAGTATAATGGATGAATGGATTGTTGATTTTATTATATTTTATTGTGGATCAATCTCATGACAATGAATAGTGTTTAGAGTAGTACTTATACCTACTTAGACTGATTTTTCGTATTTATAATGCTGGTTGATTTATTTAATTATACTTAATTAAGTTCTTCTGATCTCTCAGAGATGTCTTGTGATCTCATGCTCTCTTATAATACATAAAATTGTTTATATATTTTGTGATGTTAAACATTACTTAAACATCTATTTAATAATATCACTTTAACATTATTTGATATATCTTGAACTTTGGAGTGATGATGACTTTATCATTATTCCAGGTACAACTCTGTATTTTCCATTATTCCAGGAATGATTATGATCAACCTCCTTTTTTGCAACGATCCTGATTACTCCATCCCATTACAATATGTTGACACAGTTTTAAAAGTAGAAGAATTCTGTGGGTTTTTTTTTTAATTAGTAATTTAAACATTTGTCTGAAGATTTATGATAATGGTATATTATTAGATGTGATATGTTGTACTAAAAAGTTAACATTTCATGGAAAGTTTAAATAACATTTAAAAAAGTTTGAATAAAGTTTAAAATTTTCTATACATTCAATATTCACTCATAGATCATGAAAATAGTATAACATATCACATCTACTAATTTAAATCATTAGTTGTTTAATTATTATTTTTTATTTTTATATAAAATATTATTTAATCAAGTTCAATTGATGACAGGGTGCTTAAATTCAAGAAACCTCATATTTTTTGTTTTATTGTTCATATATCTCTAAAAGCATAATACTTTCTAAATGAATCAAGAATATTTAAAATTAAATTTAAAAAAGCATTTATTATCTACAATTAAAGCTCTTTTATGTAGAGAAGAAAAGAATTATTAATTTCTATCTAACAAGCTTTGTTATTTATGAAAATTACAAAATATCATCAAAAACTTACCAGGATAAGATTCCAGATTAAACAACATATAAAATAAGTCAAGCCTGTCACCTATTTTCTTTTTCACTAGCGTGTCACCTATTTTCTTTGTCACTAGGGTGTCACCTATTTAGTAAAACATGGATAAGAATTATACAATTAATATCATTATTGTTGGAAATTTTAATTTTTCAATGATCATTTTTGTATAATTTTTTTTTATCTACATCAATCTTATGTATGAATTTTGCAAGTTAAACTTATATATTGAAACTGTATTATTTAGTCATCATCCTGTTTCATCGATTATGTTCCATAGTAGAATCTTTTTTCCTAATTCAAACCCATCCTAGTCCACATATATAAGCTTCTAAAAATTTATTTTATATGAAATAACATATTTATGTGTATGTGAAAGAATTTGTATGGACGCATATCCAATAATCATATTAATATTTGTATGTGTGTAATGCATATACATTTATAGATTTAATATTTAATAAAATGATATAATTTAAATTAAGTTTGTGAACATTGTTATAAGTGTGTAAATTACCTATATATGTGTGTGAATAAATCCATAATGCAATAGATTTAAAAACATTACAACTCTTTTTAATTAATTTACATTTGCATTATTCTTTTATATATAAAATTCAGTTCCTGTGGTAGTCCCACACACATATATACTAGAATGTTTACAGACTTAAACTCTTTTAAAAAAAAGTTAGCTGTTGTTATAAAAAATTGTAATTTTTAGAAAACCATCTGCAAGTAATTAATCAAATATGGAGACAAAATTTTAATGTCTTTTAAAAATAAAAACTAAGAACAAGGAGTGACCTGTTTGATCATTATTGTTTCGTCAAAAAATGACCAAACTTTTCATTTTTATGCAATTTTAATTTCCAAGAAAATTTTATAAAAAGTTGTAAACAGGCCACTCAGATTACCAATTTTTCAGGTATAAATAACTTTAAGTTTTGCTAAGGGGGTTCATTTTTCTACCAAAAGAACTTTTGGATAAAAGCAAACACTGCCACTTCCTTGGCAGAGGATGGTCAATGTTCAAGCTGGAGTTCAAACCCATAGCCTACTAAGTAGACATCACACAAGCCCAGGCAAGTATGATGGTGATCAGCTACAAGTCTCAACAAAGAATGCACAGTAATAATTTTCCCACAAAGTTCTTTAAAAATAACTAATAAATTTATAAATGAATCGCTAAAACTCAAGCTAGCTAGTATTAATTGTGTATGAACTTTCAAACTGTAAAATGTTTTAACAAATTAAAAACTGAGTTAATCTGTAAATTATGATTTAAAATTATCCTAAAATTAATATCTGTAAACTTGCCTAATTATGAACTTAAAATATAAAATTCTAAATGCTTGTTAATAATGACTTATTCAGTTATTATTCTATCTTTTTAATCTGTGGTCATGCCTTCCTTGTTGTTTTATATAAATTTATTTTACAATTTATGCTATGTCCAGTTCAGAATGGAGATTGACTTTATGAATAAAGTTGGAAGAGGAGAGATGATTAGACACTCTTTCCAAATTGAGTAATGTTCCTTTTTAGCACACACAAATCTCTGCTCTGAAAACCTAAATATATTTATTAACCTTTCCATAGTTTTTTTTTTCAAAAAAGAGGCCCAAATTGTACCTTTATACAATTACAGATATATGCATATATGCTATCACGTAACTCAAAATATATAAAAAAGAAATGCTAATTTTATTTATTGAATTATAAATATATATAAATCAAAATTTTTGGGTCATATACATTCTAAAATGTAAATTATATTTTATATGAAAGAAAACCATATTTATATATTTTTTGTCCAAAAAACCCGATGGATATAATGAGAGGTGAAAAATGAATATATATATGCTATCACATGACTCAAAATATATGAAAAGCAAATGCTGTTTATTTTATTATTAAAAATACATTATTATAAAAATATATATAAATCAAGTTTTGATTCACATACTTTCTAAAACCTAAAATATTTTGTAAAAAAATATAATAGATATTCAAAAATTTATAGATAAGCAAACATAACGTGATATTGAAAATTTTCAAGACAAAACAACGTTGTATATTTTCAAAATCTACATTATTTTCATAGAAATATTTTTTAAAAATCAAGTGAAAGTATAATGCAAATTATTAAAAAAAATTGAAAATTATTTTGCAGATTAGCAAAGACGAACATCTTTTCTCTAATATAGGTAGGAAAATCTGAATATGGGGCTACAAATTACCATCCATGGAAAAATGAATAAATCATTAATTATAACGGCCATCTATGTGAAACTTTACAAATGAATACCTGAATCATATACGCATGTGCTAAATTCGAAAAAATGAAAATATTTGGACAAATCTGCTAACAGTTGTAAAAGGAAATTCAAAATGCAATATTGCATTGAGTACTAATGCCATAGGTGGCGCTTTGTCCACAACAAGATGTTGAACTCTATCCAAGGGTTAAAGCTATTATGTTTAGCTTATTATTATTACTGTCATTAGAATTAGGTTTGCGAGTAATAAAATAACTAGTTAATATATGAAAGAATGAGATATAAAACATATTATATGTATTACTTAAGTCCCAGATCAGCTTTAACCCATTATATTATAAACTATGCAGATTGGCTAAGAAAATTAAATTACTCTTAAGTATTCATTTTAGCATGTTTAAAAATGCTAATTAATAAACTGGTGTATGGAAGTTTCATGGAACAAAAGTATAGAATTTTGCATATTTTTAGTTATTAAGTAATATTATGTTTAGCATGGCAAATGTATCTTTAGGAAACCTGTATGCCTTGCTGTATGTTTTCTTATATGAATGTCTCCTGGTTTTAATGGCTACCCAATCTCCTTAGTTAGGACAGCTCTTTTTTAGAACTGAAACATGAGGGTCCATATTGTTTTTACAAGCAGCTCTGATCATTGAACTATGTGTTCAATGTTTTTACAGCAAGTTGAACTGGCCAAGAAAACTGAGTATGTGGTACTCAATCCCCTTAGTAATCACACACTGGAGATGCATACTCCTCTAGTAATATATATAACACCATAGTATCTGAAGTAATACTACAAAGCACCAGTTCATCCCTCCATAATATTATGTAATGTTTCAGCATTGATCTGAATATGTAATCTGAATTTGTACATATATAATCTTCATAGAGAGCTTATTGCAGCTCATTAAGTATTATTAATGACTATTAAAAATTAGGATAATAAATCATTATTCATGCACAAGCTTAACCATCACAAGCATAATGGTGTGGGCATACTAAAATAAGATCATGATTAAAAACTGTAGATAATTAAAATTGTAATAAACTCTTGAAATATAGTGCATCAGATGAGATACTGTGTTCAAATTCACTTATCATTGTTACACCTGCATATGTTGTTCAATGTACTCTTGTTTATTTAATTTATATCTATTAATTAAAATATATTAAATTATAACACTTGCATTTCATTTACAATCCATCCCAAATCTTAGTTAAATCTCTTAATTCTAAATCTTGGTTAAGTTTTTTAATATTTGTTTTACTTATTAATATATGCATTATCTAGCCAGCCATAGATGTATGTGTGCATTTAAAGCATTAGTAATTTACCTGAATCTCATGTTTCAGTCTTTGCTATTTCCAGCACATGAACTAAAAAATTTCGAGTGTAGCATCATATATGTTATTCATAGGGTAGTAAGTCATGGAGTGATGGTGGAGGAGCTGAGGTGCAATCAGATTTGAGGTCTCAACCACTCAGCTAGATCAGCCTTGGTGTAATTTTCCAAAACTCTGGATTTTGTTGCATGATTGTACAAATATGATTGTTACATAGGATATATTTTTCCCCAGGTATGGCACTCAACATGGGGCTTTGTCAACCATTTTCCATAGCACCTGAACTGAATATACATTGGAGGAAATATATGTAGTATTTTTTTATGTATGATGCTGCAGCTTTGAATAAGTAAATGTTGCAGAAAAGACTCTAAATATTTGTTAATTGAATTTAAGCTAAACACATTATGTGTCAATGACATATATATATTGTAACTGCCTTTCGCCGGCTTCCCTTACCGAAAGCCCAGTAAAGTCACGTCCTTTATATCTGGACACTTTTGCTGTATTCCTATGGTGACATTCTCATGTTTTGGTTGATGGTTCACTTCTATGAACCTGCTGTGTTCTTGTGTCTGGGGGATTACCTAATGTTCTGTGAAGATAATTTTAAACACATATACACGTACGCTTTATTTATTTTATACGTAAATTCGGATTGAATCCAAGTAGTAGGCGCCAGGAGAACTTTTATAAGAGTCTGCCACATATGTGCATAAGCTCACTCAACTATATCACAAAACATGCCCGTGCATCACTCCAGTCAGAAGCAAGAAATGAACACAGCCAATATCACCTTTCAAATTACATCGTATATGTGATCTTTCAATCACGATCAATCAGACTTATCATATGAGGGCCCGCCCTATATCCCACAGAATAAATGAATCAAAACTTAATATTAATCTAAGAGAGCATAATAAACATAAACATAAATATAATCAAATCCCAACACCAAAATATCAAATGCATTCATTCATATACAAACAAATTTGATCGCTCCAGCACTCATTCCCTATTATATAAATTTATGTTGAAATTCCAAGCAATTAATAACAAAAATACTAGTTAAATAAATGTTTTATTTTAATCTGTTTAATAACAATTCATGCAAGTATATGACCGTCAAGCCGAGATAATTTAAATATAGATTTCAAGGTGACTTCACACATATTTTAAAGAATGTTAATCTGTAGGCAAACTTATTTGGTTAGGTTCTCGAATCGTTCATTAATGGTCATGAGTAACTTTATCATTTTAGCTTAATGTTTTAATAGTTCTGGTTATTAAAGTTATTTTACTTTGGTGCATAAGTGAATATGACAATTTAAAGATAGCTACCTGTGGAACGTAGAAAGATTGTAAGAGGGATCCTGAGCGATGATTTCTTCTTTAACGAAGCATTCTGGAAAATTGCAAGGTCTCAAAAGCGTGTGTGGTCCTTATGTGAAGTTTCTCCAGTGTTATGAGCATCCTATTGGCAATCAGCTGAGCTGGACGTGGAGGTCCGGCGGTCAAGCCACGAATTTTATGTTCAGCAACGCATCTCCATTAGATTTCTACACGAAAGTTAGATTTTATTTCTTCTCTGGTTCTAATTTTTAATAATCCAAAAAAACGCTGTCCGGCCTTTTTGATCTCTTCCTTCCCGCCCTCACACCTTGAATTTTTTTCACCCAATCACTCCCATGCACCTGTGAGTCCCTTCATCTTATAAGTCCATCGAGTATTAACTCAATTCAGTGATTTCTGGGATCGTTTACAACACTTTGGAATTTAACTCAATTTGACCATTTTTTCAGGTATTGTTTCACTGGAGACAGAAGTCTGAGTTGTACAATAGCAGTGTACACTTTTTCTCACCTCTGTTTCTAAATTCGGCTTATTTTATCTAGGCGTACCAACGCATATCCTGCCTATTGTTTCAATTTCTCTAATTGTACATTTACTAATTACCCCCATTTAAAATAATTTTAGATCGCTTGGAATTTCAGAACATATTGCAAATTAATTAATTCATTTTCCCCTTTTGTTCAAAATGATTCAAATGATTTAATAAAAATGTCAAACTTGCGTTCAACCATTCCTCTCTCTTTATTTAATTAAAAAAATGCAAAAAAAACCTACAACTAATGATTACAGATTTATTCTTAAAAAAAAAAATAATAATAGTAAATTCTGACTCTTTTGATGTTTTTGTAAACAAAATACGCTTGTTCGGAGGTTTTGATAAAGCTCCATCTATTGATCATAGATGCAAGCGATAGCAAGTTACATGATTTATAACTTTTTGTTTTTCACACACACACAGTCACACACATATATATATATATTGGACTAATTATAGAATGAATATTAAAAAGGAAGAACACATTTTGGCAGTCAGAAAAAAATCCAATTCGTCAATTATATCAATTTTGAAAAAACAAATATTCTTGCAAAAATTGAACAGCTAAGAGAAGCTATAGAAATTTTTAAAAGGCCCAAGAGCATATACAAACGGTTTTGAATTAAAGAAGATTATTAACATTTGGAAGAAGCTATTGGAAGACAAAATAAAATTTAAAACTTTTTAACCAATAGAATTTAAGTATGAGAAGAGACAAAAATATAAAAACAATTTTAAATCTCACACACATTTCTATGATTTGAGTAAGACAACACTTTGAAAAAGGTACTTGTTATTGTAGCAAAACATCAGCTATTTAGCTATTTTACCACATGGAATATCCTGAAAATAATAATATAAAATCATCATTTATCCATGAAAATATTAGAATTAACATATATATAATGATTTTTTTAATGTAAATTCCTCTTCTTCTTACTTATTTCATCTATCATTTTTTCTCTATCTCTTTGTTTATACACATGTGGGATGTGGCAATCATATAGTTACTTTGGTCAAAATAGGGTTTCAAAATCAGGAATATAAGTGCCCTTGATTTCTCCCATTACATCTATCCAAAATGCATTAAAACATGTGTGCTCTGTAATGATATAAGGCCCTTCATACTAATGGTAAAGTTTTTGATATTTGTTTTTGTGGGGTTTGCTCATGTGAGGAGTCTTTATAAAAATTTGATCTTCTACTTTAAAGTTGTGTGGATTTTCTTCACACCTCTATTCCTCTGATTGGCTCTATTCATGAGTTATTAATATGCTTTTATTCTATGCTTTTCTGTATCTAATCTCGGAGAGTATAACAGTGGGTTTGTATTTTACAAATAGTGATTCATTGTGCTTTTGTGCCATTTAGTTGAACTACATCCTGCATCTGATTAAATGGCCATAAGTTATATTCCAGTAAACATGTAGTTGCATTTCCTCATGTCCTGGTTGACTTTAAATGTTTTCTATTCATATTAACATATTGTTACCTAAAATGGCAGAATACGCTGAGGCTAGCTATAGCAAAAGATATTAATCTTCAATTTTATATAGGCATTTTTTAAAATTTTGTAGTTGTATTCTAGTGTATATATATATTATCATTTTGGGGAATCATATTGGGGTCAATAATTGTAAAAGATGCATTGTCATGTTCCAATGTCACAATCATTGACTTTTTTCCTTTTATATGTTCTTTTCCTTTAAGCCTTTCCATTAACATGCTTAATGAATGTGAAGTGGCCTTCATAAGTGTTGCATAATTTATAGAACTGAAAATATTTTTACTCCTTAGTTTGTGGTATAATCACCTCCATTATTGCCTGATGATGTTTTATACTTTGATTATCCACTTGGTTATGGAAATATCTTGAATGCCATAATATGCATTTAAGATAATCAAGTTCCTTAATCTTTTTGATGTTGTCAGAACTGTTCTTCCTACACTTTTCTTTTATAATAGCCACATGAGTAAATAGTGCTCTGGTCTGGTAGTTGTCATTCAGTTCATGAATACAGTGTCTGAAGAATATTTCAGCTTTGTTTTGATGGTAAATATGGATGTGCTTGGAAGACCTCAAATATGCATCTGATTCATTTACCATCATACCTATTTTCTCATATTCTTTCATGGTATCTTTAGAGTGTGAGAATGTCTTGACTTTCATGGGTTCCCATCTAATTCATGGTTGGCCATGGAAACACAAATTGGTTAATGATACTCATTTGTGTTGTGTGACCATATACTTAGTTAGACACTGTATGGTCTATCTGTGGGGTTAGTATTGGTATTTCTGTGTTAATTTGACATGCACTTGAAATTGTGCCTCCAAAAATTAAAATGATGAGAATAAATTTTCAATTCCAGGCATTGTTTGATTTGGATCAGTTGTCCTGTTATGATCCTGAACAACAGTCTCCAGCTGCTCCCTATCTCATTTTTCTTTCCTTATTATCTCAGCTCCTTTGACCCATTTTGGTTGGTTGTGTCTCCATGACTTAAGCATTTTGGCACAGTTGAGATTCAATGTGCAAAAATCTTTGGGTGATTGCATTATCTAAGTGACTAATCTGATCCTGTATTCCATTTGTGCTTTCTATGATCTTTTCTAGAGCCATTTTAGTTATAATAATTTCTGCTTCATTTGAAGTCAATTGATCTCTCAGGTCCTTACATTTTGGTCTATAATCTCCCTAGCATCTTCACACATTTTTATCTCAGTACTTTTCATGCAAATGTTTTGTAGCTCCTTTTGAACTGTTTCCCAGTGCCTTTTGTGGTTTGTATGGACTTCATTCTTAAAGACCTCCGGGTTTTAGGGCATGTCTTTATACTTGATGTTAAGTTGATTGGCTATAATGTAACTAAACTCATCAAAATGCCATTGGCATTGTAGGTCTCTTTCACCTATCTCTTTTCTTATTTTCCTCATTGCTTGTTTTACTTCAACATTATTTTTTTTTTAAATTCTTGACCTCTATATATAGATGTCTCATATTCTCAGATAATTTATGTTCAACATTCTGAATTTTTATTTTCATTTCTTTACCTCATCTATGTCTCTTTTCAAATCTTCTCTCAAGGAACTTATACTTTCTCTTAATTTTATTTCCATGTCATCAATATCAGCCTTGTTACCATAATGGCTTTCATACTTTCAATCTTATTATTTGTCAGTTTCCAAACTCATTTCCATACTATTTATTTCTGCTTTCATTATCAGTACAAATCTTTGAAACATTTGCTCCATTGCTGCTACATCTTATGTAATCAGTGCTGTTTTGACTCTTGGTGCCTGAGTCACTTCATTGGCAAGGGATTCTCAAATTTGAGAAGTTTCTTCATTTTCTCCTGCATCTGTGGAGATTAGTCAGCATCAACTATGGACCACCAGGTACTCAAATACACAAGCATCCTTCCTCACTAATAACAGTACTTAATGTTTCTTCAGAATATTTCACTTCCATAATTAATAATTTTCTTCCATTACTAGTTATCATTAAAATTGTTTTAATAGTTGAATATAAAGTTAATTCTTCCTTTTAAAGATACAGTTAGATATGTGTCAAAGGATTTCATGCCATTCCAAACTATTTTACATAAATATTTAACTTCAATAATAATAATAATAATAATAATAATAATAATAATAATAATAATAATTATTATTATTATTATTATTATTATTATTATTATTATTATTATTATATTATCATCACCACCACCGCCACCAACATCATCATCATCATCATCATCATTATTATTATTATTATTATTATTATTATTATTATTATTATTATTATTATTATTATTATTATTATTATTATTATTATTATTTTACACAGTTATTACATTACAGTCTGTAAGTTTGATTAAAGTCTCTTTGCACTTCATATTTCCCTGTGTGCCTTGTTCCCTGTATTTGACTTATGTTCCATTCTGTTACTTTCTCCTTGTATCATTTTTGCAACACTGAATTTTATGTTTGCCTTTGTCCTTTTCTATTATATCCTTTATTATAAAGTGGCCTGAATTTTAAAGAGACCACATTGCTGCAAAGATTATCAGGTGATGCAATTATGCTGTCTCTTTTCCTTATTTTTTGCAATTTGTTTTTATAGGGTGTTAGCGTTTTTCATGTTGTTCCCCAGTGTAAAAGTTCATCTTGTACACCAGAATGCATATAGGCTGCAAGTGGCTGCCCTTATGGTAAGGGTATTCCATTATTTTGAATGTTTGTAGTATCTCATCTATTGTGGTTTCATTTTTTCTATATCCATCAACCATTATGTCTTACTTTCTCAAGTCCTGAACAGTTATGTATAAAATGGTCCTGTGTTTTCTCATCCCTGTGACACAGCATACACAAGGGATCTATATTTATGTAAAATCTTTTGTATCTTATAAAATGACTTGTAGGTAATGCTTTCAAATTGACTTTAATTATGAAATCGTAACGTTTTGGTTCCAGGTACCATTTCCTAATTTTTTTAAGTAATTGGCTGTTATCAATTGTTAATACAGATATTTGGTTATTCTCAGATTGTTTTTGTGTTAAGAAATCATGTTTTTGCCAATATGTATATTTTAATGGACTTTTCAGCATTACATTGTTTTTGATGCCCTCAATGCTTTCAAGCAACATAAAGAAATAATTGTTTGTAGGTGGTGTGTGATCTGTGGGTGTGATCTCTAATATTGGTTCAATATCTGGAAACCTTTTGATTATGGCTATTAGCAGATTTATTGTTTTTTTGTGTCTGAAACACTGATATTGAGTGAAGTCCCAGACCATTCAATTTTGTTGGTTGGTTAAGTTGCTTTATTGAAATGGGTACTATTTTCCTGTTCCATAGTAGTTTGTTACAAAAATCAGTTAATTGAGGCTATAAATGGTTTTGTGAAATTGATTATTGGTAAATAGTAGCTTATTTTTGACATTAGGGGTTAATTGAATAATGATACTTTTGTGTGTATTGATAGATATGACCTGGATAATGATTCTGTGATTGTTTCTGCATCCACTTTGAGTTTTTTTTTGTATTGTTGTTCTCATTTGATTCATTCCCACATAAAATGGGAAACCTAGAAAACTGCTGGGCTTTCCTTAATAAATTTGTTTATTTTCCCTGTAAAAATTGGCCAAGCACCTGACTTATTGATATTGATTTTAAGGTTGAATTTTTTTGTATATTCTTCTATGATGTTTTGTAGTGCTTGTAGTTGCTTTTTTGATTTTAAAAATATTGTGATATCATTCCATATAAGCTATACAAGTACTGTATCTTTTGGTATTTGGTATTAACACTCCTTGTATTTTTTTTCAATTTCTTCCAATAAAGGGTTTATGTAGAACGTGAACAGTTTTGTACTCAGTGGTGACTTTTGTGGTATTGATTGAGTGGGATAGAATGATGATGAAGTTCTTTTATTAAATTAAGTGTGATATGCATTTCTCTGTTTAAAAGTTGGTTGGCTATTGCATATAATATTGATTGTGGTATTTGTGTTTCCTTTAGTTGGTTTAGTAAGATTTTTATCAGTATTACTGAGTCAAAAATACTTTCAAAATCTAGTTGTACTGCAATTGTGGCATATTTCTTTTTCTTAATAGTGGAGTTGATTAGTTTTAAAGATTAGTGCTGCCTGACCTGTGGATAACTTTTTTTTTGCATTTTGTGTTGTGATATTTTTGTCAGTATAAATGGATCAATTTTCACCTTTATTATTTTCTCTAGCAGTTTAATTCCTAAAGGCTCCATTGAGATAGTTCGTAAGTTATTAGCTTGGTAATAGGTTTTTGTTTTTTCATAAATGGTACCATTGATATATTGTATTTGATCTGCTAATTGACATAGGTATGTATTAGTAATTTGGCTAAGATGTGCAAGTACAAACTGTGGAATGCCTGGAGGTCCTGGATGACATGTGGGTGGGATTGATTCTAACACTACCTTAAAATCCTCAATTTTAAATGGCATTTCATTTTCAGTTGTTCCAAAATAATCTTCTGTTGGTGTGAATTGTGCATGCTTAGTTAGCTTTGTTTTGAAATGGTTATATATAGGTCCAATAAGAGACTTATAAGTACTATAAATGAACTAACCAATATATATATATATTGTAACAGAATAGCGTTACATGGGATTTGAACCCAGGCATATGAGGTTATATTAAACATATATTCAATTGACAAAATGAATGACAGGAACAAAACTATTAAAAAAGCGGTCTTGCTTGAATAATAAATGAGAAACAGCCGTTTCTAAAGCATGATCGCAGCTATATAAGAGTACCTGTCAAATTTATTGAAATAAAAAAAGTAAAAGAGTTTTTTTCTTATTAGCTCCACCTTCAGATCAGCTGATTTCAAGCTAATTTGCTATCATCAGTGATGGGTATGGGCCAGAAACTAGATGTAAACACTACCCTTCACTGATGATAGCAAATTAGCTTGAAATTAACTGATCTGAAGGTGGAGCTAATGAGAGAGATAGTGAATTCTGACTCTTTTGACATTTATGTAAACAAAATATGCTTGTTTGGAGGTTTTGGTAAAGCTCCATCTATTGACTATAAATGCAAGCAATAGCAAGTTACGTGATTTATAACTTGGTTTTTGTTTTTTATAAACTTACCTTTAAATGTTTTTGCAATGATATTTATTTCAGAGGCTTTGACTATGTGGTGAAACTGAACTGATATCAGACCCATGTAGCTATCTGGCTTTTTAGGCTGAGTTTGAAGACATTACATGACTGAAAATTTTATGCTTGCAAACTGATAGAAACTTGTTGCATAAATGCTTGGAGTTACTGTTTAGATCTAGTTTATGGTCCCTACCTTCACTGATGACAGCAAATTAGCTTGAAATCAGCTGATCTGAAGGTGGAGCTAATGAAAGAGATAGTGAATTCTGACTCTTTTGATGTTTATGTAAACAAAATACGCTTGTTTGGAGGTTTTGGTAAAGCTCCATCTATTGATTATATATATATATGTAATATTATATATATATATATATATTATACCAGCAACAAAACAATCTGTTTGCACAACATGACTCAAAATCCAAGCAAAATACCTGAACCCGATCATGCTTGAGATACACAGATCTGGAGCAATCCTGAATTCTAACCTATTTGCCTATCCTTCAAGTCTCTGACCCAATGAACAACAATCCCGATAATACAGCACAATTATTTTAGTTCCAGGCCTGGAAGCAAAGTGGTAAAGCAAAATATCAGACTGATGATGATGGTCAAGACAAGAGTAGCCCAGGAATTACATTTATTAAAGTTATACTAAGTTATTAACTTAAGGAAATAATTCTAAATATTAATTAAAAAATAATAATTCAAAACAAACCAGGATTTGCATGAAATATATATTTAATAAAAATATTAAGAAAATGCATATATATGTTACAAAATGTTTCATGCTTGGGATGACATTGTCTATTTACAAAACTTGGGAATTGTTTTTATAAAATCCCCTTTACAGTAATTATTTACTACATATGATTTTATGGAGTGTGTTATAGCTTGTGCAATGTTAATATACCAATGTACAAATGTTTACAAATAAAATACTGTGGATATATAAAACAAATATAAAAGATCGTGACAGGTTTAGATGATTAATGATATAAAGAATAGTTTGTGATTTAATAGTAGAAGATTTTATAAACATGCAAAAATATACAATCTTAATCATTTATCTACCTATATACTTTTATTGGCATTGTTTGGAAAAAATATTTTTGGAACTTATACATAAGAAACAAACAATGTGCTACATTTATGAGAATACATTATACAATCGTTAATATAAATTGATTTACATCCGTGGGAATTGATAATGGTTTTAAATGAAAGCAGTTTATCTCAATGAACTGAATTTATTTTATGAAATGAATCAGTAGTTTCAACACATCATTACAACTTACTAAGGTTAGACAGACATTGATCAAATTAAGGAGCAGAGTAACAGTACTAGCATACAATAAAGAAATTCAGCCTTTATGGTGATTGTGGATATTTTATCATTTTAAAAGAAATACTTGAAACAAACTTAGGTTTGGTCCATCTGCACATTCTGGCAAATGGTACCAGTGGAGAGATTGGGTTTGAAGATCCAGAGCTGGGTGGGTGTATGGTCATGTGCATCACATCAACACCATAAACCTCATATTCCACAGAGAGTAACATATATCCCTGATTATGAACAATTTTGAGGAAGTAGGATGGGAGCTTTGGGCTTCCAAAGTCCCCAATGACAAAGCAATAAAGAAATGAAAAAGATAAAATATTATAATAAAAAAATGTGTGCCAGCAATTGTATTAGATGTGAATATAATCAATAGATATAATTTTAATATATTATTTTAAGCTTGGAAATGGTCCAACCTCAGCGAAATGATCTGTTTTCAATCCTGAGTCATTTAACAAATAATAATGGATAATAACTCTTTTACTTATAACATTAAACTAGCAAAATTTATATTTAATTTTGATTCCCATATACACTTTAATTGCTTGGATTAGCCCTCAAGGCAACAGCAAGGAGAGATCATCCTAATTATAAAGTTAGCAATTTTTTAAAAATATTTTTAAAGACAAATTCAAAGCAGTAAATTTAGCATCCTACATCCCCAGTAAAAGATTTTAAGTAAACTTCAAGAATTTAAAATAAAAACAAACTGGTGAGCAATTTCTATTTTAAATAAACAAAACTGTATTGACAGATTTTAAATGCAGTCCCAACTTCTTTGTAAATTAAATAATTATTTCCCCTTTTTTTCAGACTCATAAGTTTGGGAAGTATTGGCATATTAAAGAAAATAAATTATATATATATACACATTAAATAAGTTAAATATTACTGGAGCCAAACAAAGCTATATAACCTAATTAAGTATGAGAGAGCATAGTTAGAATTACATACTACTAGTAAGGGATTACAGAGAGAGAGAGTTTAAGAGTAAAATTAGCAGGAACTTATAAATTAATATGCAAATTAAAATACAAAGATTTAACAACATCTTATTAGAAATTACAAAAGGAATTTATGTATGAAGGCAGCTCTGCATTAGGTGAGGTTACCTTGGCATAACAAGCAGATGCAATATAAGCAATCACAATCAAACATCATCTTGTACAGCTGGTCAGATGGATGGTTAGTCTTCCAAAAGCCCAGAGAAAAGTGCTTCTTTTCTACTCAAAGTTCATAGCACTGAACTTCTGTTGGCTTCTTAAAATTTGAAGTTCTGGAAACACTTCTGAAAATTTACTTTACCAAAAGATGCTTTGAAAGCTTTTCTTAAGTAATTCAAGTAATTGATTTCTTTTGTTCTATGGGTCCCTTTATACACCTTTTAATCCCCCAAGAATGCAATTTCAGTTACCCACAGCTATCTCTGTAATCTCTTGATTAAAAAAATATTTAATTAGTAAAATATTTAATTAGCAAAAAATTTTAAAACAGATAAGGCTTGAAATACCACTTTAGATATTTGTAAAGTCTTACAAATGAACTAACAAAAGAATTTCTTATGATTCTAATATTAACTAAGATTTATAATTTTAATTAATGACAACAATCTGATTATAGATGAAGATCATTTTAGTATTTCGCACCTTCCCCATTTTTCTTCGTTTTTACATTCCGACACTTTAATTAATAATACATATATATAAAGATTTACAATTATATAAAAAATGTCTAATTTTCACCAATAAATATTAATAAAATTATTGCTTCATTCATATATATATTTATGCATCACGCACACTACAGTTTTACTTTACTAAATATTTTTAATTTTATTAATTTCTTGGATCATTATGCATAGGGTATGGGTGAATAGCATAAATCTATGGCAAGGTCATGCTTCAGAGAGGGTTAGTATAGATGGTAAAGCATGACCCTCAATGATGATAAGACATCGACTGCTTCATTCTTCCACACTTAAAGTGATCATTAAAAAAATCAATTAAAAATTACCTTAGTTGGAGTCTACTATAATTTTGGTGAGAAAAACAACCTTAATAAATGAGCAGCAAACTTTTCTCTCTATTGAAAAAAATTGCCTCATCATTTAGACAAAGTTTCTAGTATGGAAAAAAAAATCTTTCATTCATTATTTTAATTGCAACTTATTATTTTTATTAACTAAAATCTTTGGTATAAGGATTCATAAAGTACCATTTCCATTTGCATTTTCCATTGTCTTCAATTTTGTTTACCCATGGCTGCTTCTTAGTTATATTTTCCAGGATATGGAGGTACATAAGGTTTTAAATTTTTCAAATTGTAAATCCCTTTAATCCCTGTTCATTCTCTAATATGAAGGCATTATTCCCATACCTCTTCCAAAGAGTATATGGCTTATGTTACATTGGTAAGAATTTCTTAAATTCCTTTTAGCCAGTATAATTATAGCTGAAACAATTATCTCATTTGTCAGTGCAACTTTAATAATTTTTCAAAACAATTTACAATACTATCAACCCTTCTGGCATTAGATTCTACATCATTTAGTTATAAATAAAAAGATTTTATATTGATATTAATTGTATATCTATTTCTTTTATTTGTGAGATAAAATGCTTTAAATAGTCAAAATAAGAGTATTAGATCATATGACTCTATTCTCTTAAGCTTGTAAGTTATAAACAATGAGGATTGCCAATTCCTCAACAAGCTTTGTGTTAAATGCTTAGCCAGAGAAAGCATTTAAAATATCTTTGTCAGGAACCCTCCCCAAACCCCTGACCATGGTTTTTGCTGTCAGGATAGGTTCAGACCCTAGATCTAAAAATACCAACCCAAAGCCAGCATTTAACTAAAAGTTATTTATTGAGTGGAAAATCTGAAATTTTCAGACACCTAAATGTCTTCAAACCCAGCTATCTAACTGAAACAGCTATATGGGGTTGATAGATCTTCAGCCATACCATATATTAGTAGTCTTAGAAATATAACATTGCATAAGACTTAAGTCAGAGACTATAAATAGTCAAAATAAAAGTCATAGATCACATGACCCTATTCTCTTAAGCTTGTAAGTTATAAGCAATGAGGATTGACAATTCCTCAACAAGCTTTGTGTTAAATGCTTAGCAAGAGAATGCACTTAAAATATCTTTAATCAAACAAACAATGGAAAATTGTTTTATTCTCTAAAAATGTATGGATCACTACAATTAAAGTAATAAAACAGATAATAAATAGGTCATTGTTATATTTAGATTATTATATTCATGTTTACATAGTGTACGAACACTTATATGATCAATGCAGGTAAGCATGAAGCATCAAATATTAAGCTAAAAACTTTCAATCATCCATTTATTTTATTACATTGTTTGTTAAATTCATTAAAATTGTTGTACATAAAACAAGAATTACAGCTTACTTGTAATCTGATAATATTTCAACATTTTATTTCAAATCCCAAATCATGATAAAGTTAATAGATGTTTCAACAGTCACACCATTAATCCATATGTAAAATTTGTGAAAACACAATATGAAACGTACTTTACAAACCAGTTTGCAGCAAAAAATTTTAATTACAAAATGATTGACTTCAGTAAATAATTACAAATGATTAATGAATTGAAAATTATATAGCATTATGATTAACAAATACATTAATAAATGATATTATAATGTTTAAACCAAAAATTTCAGATACTATTTAGGTAAATGAGTAAATTTTAAATAACGTAGGATATTTTTACAAAACTTATTCATTTCTAACATATTTAGCAATTAATTTGAAGGTTATTTGATTAAAAATATTTAAATGATGTTTGAGTTTTAGAACCAAAATGATGTGTCTATATAAGTATCATCATCATCATCATCATCATCAACCATTATCAATCCACTGCAGGATGAAGGTCTCTCCAAGTTTAATCCATCTTCTCCGATCTTTAGCTTCTCTTCTCCACAACACCCCTGTACATTTTCTTATTTCATCCATCCATCTCACATGTGGTCTCTTTCTGGGTCTTTTACAATCTCTTGGAATCCAGTTTAAAATTTCAATTGTCCATCTATTATTATCTCTTCTAGCAATATGTCCAGCCCAACTCCATTTCAATCTTTTAATTTTTTCAATAAGGTCAGTAACACCTGTTTGTTGTCTTACCCATACATTGCGTTTTTGATCTCTTCTTGTTACTCCAAACATACATCTCTCCATACTCCTTTGAGTGGTCTGAAGTCTCTGTATTGCTCTTCTATTAAGTGTCCAAGTCTCAGATCCATAAGTAAGAACTGGTAAAACACATTTGTTAAAAACCATCCTTTTCAAACACATAGGCATATTTCCTTTTAGTATCAAGTTATTTCTACCAAAAGCACTCCAACCAAGTTTAATTCTATGATTAATTTCCTCCATTATGTTTCCATCTGTATTAATAATCTGACCAAGGTATTTGTAACTGTTAACTTCTTCTAATTTTTCATAATCAATCTTTATTTTCATATTTTGAGCAAATCGATTAAACATTAATTTAGTCTTTTTAACATTTATCTTTAGTCATACTTTTCTACTTTCATCTGCTAACTCCTGCAACATTTCCTGCAGCTCTGAAGCATTATTTGCAAAAACAACTACATCATCTGCGAAATCTAAATCACTTAAATACTCTCCATTTACTTTCACTCCTTTAGTTTCCCATTTTAATCCACAAAATACTTCTTGCAGCACTGCTGTAAAGAGTTTTGGAGATATGGAGTCACCTTGTCTTACACCTTTCTCAATGTTGATTTGTCCAGTATCATTATGTAATCTAATTGTTGCTGTTGCATTTTTATAAATATTCTTTAAAATATGACCATATCCTGGATCTATACCTTGATGATTCAATGCTTTAATCACTGAAGAAATGTGTATAGAATCAAATGCCTTTTCATAATCTACAAATTCAAAACATAATGACAACTCATATTCGTTTGTCCTTTCTATGACTTCTCTCAATACCTGGATATGATCTATTGTACTAAAACCACTTTTAAATCCAGCTTGTTCTCTTGGTTGGTGGAAATCCAAAGTTCTCTGTAGACGAGTTGTAATTATCTTGGTAAAAATTTTATATAAAACTGATAAAAGACTGATAGGTCTGTAATTTCTAATATCTTCTTTATCACCTTTTTTAAATATTAATATTATTACTGCATTCTTCCAATCTTCCGGTACATTTTTATCATTTAGACATTTGGTATACAACTTTGCTAAAATTGTTTCTATTTCTTCACCTGCTTCTTTTAATATATCAATTATAATTCCATCATTTCCTGGAGCCTTTCCTTTCTTCATACACTTAATTGCATGTCTCACTTCTTCATTTAAAATTCTGGGCAATTCGGAAGATGTAATAGATATAGGAGGTACTTGTTCTTTATTACTATATAATTCTTGATAAAAATCTTCTACCAATTTCATGATGTCATCTCTCTTTTTAGTAATAATTCCATCTTTTTTTCTTATTGCAGATATAAATTTCCTACCAATACCAAAATGTTGTTTAACATTTTTGAGACTTTTATTTTCTTCTACAGCTTTCCTTGCTATTTCACAGTTATACTTTCTTATATCATTTTCAACTCTTTTCCGTACCATTTTACAAAATTCGAGATATTCAATTCTTTTTAATACATCATTTTTGTATATCTTCATATTCCTTCTTTTCTTCATAAATTCTCTAGTCTCAATAGAAATTTTATTAGTCAATTGCTGCTTTTTTCTACCAGCTATGTTTGTTGCAGTTTTTAAAAGTGTATCAGTTATTTTCATATTAATTTCATTCAAATCTGTATCATGTTCAAAATCTCCTAACACTTGAAACCTATTTATAAGTTCTAATTTAAATTCATTAGAATGTTTCTGAAGATTAGGAATATCAACTGTAAATATTGTTTTTCTTAATAATTTTTGTCTTTCTAGTTTTACATTAACACGTATCTTACCCCTTACTAATCGATGATTACTTCCTGTGTTAAATTTATTAAGAACATTACAATCTTGAAATATGTATTTTCTGTTAGTCAAAATATAATCCAATTCTGCTGTACCTTCATTTGGATGCTTCCATGTCCATTTCCTTTTAACATTTTTCTCAAAAAATGAATTCATAATATAAAGTTGTTTTTTTTCTGCAAACTCCACAAGTCTATGTCCTCTCTCATTTCTATTACCATAACCAAAATTACCTACAGCAATTTCATCTTTCATTTGTCTACCAATTCTAGCATTAAAGTCTCCCATAACAATTTTAAAATGTTGTTTACTCTGATCAAAAGCCTTTTGTACATCCATATAAAAATCTTCTACTACTTCATCACTATGAGAACTTGTTGGGGCATAAACCTGAATTATCTGCATTTGGTATCTGCTATTAAGTTGTATAACTAATCTTGCCACTCTGTCCAATACACCATCAATCTCCACAATATTGTTCTTCCACTTTTTTATTTATAATGAATCCTACTCCACTTGTATTTCCAATATGTGTGCCTTTATAATAGAGTATATGTCCACTTTTTAAATCAATTGTTTCTTCTCCTTTTCTTCTAACTTCACAAAGTCCAATAATGTCTCATTTAATATATGACAGTTCTTCTTCTAATTCTTGCAATCTTCCTTCACTTGAAAGTGATCTGCAGTTGTAAGTACCTAAATAAAAAGTTGTCATCAAATGGCAGCCTGGGTCTGCAATCAGGGGATTCTTAGCACCCTCCGCCTTCGGCCACCAACCGCTGCCTTGGTTGGTGACTTTACAGCCTCCTGGGAATAAGGGCCATGCTTTATTTTTGTCTGTCATAATTGTATATATGTATTGGGAAAATATTTATCATTTACACAAACATTCATTCTGCCTTATCAGGCACTGAGAAGAAAGACCATGGTGTTTCTTGATCTTAAACTCAGAGGTAAAAAGCCAATAAACTCACCATGCTGGCTAATGCGTGTTGGTGAGCAGCCCATCCATGTTCATATACTATATGAATAATCACATAGTAATAACAGCTGCAACGACAAGAACGTATGGAGTGGACATTAGGAATTTGCCCTGCTCAGTTCCTTTAAGGCCTCCAAGAGGAATCAAAGGGTCTCCTTTCAGTTAATAGCAAACTCCTTTCTGCAGCCTATATAAGTATATTAGACTATTAATAAAATTGGAATTCTGACGTATTGTTAAAAGAAGGTTGCATTGACAACAGTTAGAAATTATTGATTGTTATTAATATTGGAATTTTGCCAAAAGAGGGAACCTTCCAAACCATGACACAAGATAATGACTTTTATAAAGATAAAAGCAGCCATCTTATTTTTAACCTAAATATCCATTTATATAGGCAAATCTGAAGCATCTTGATTTGGAAGCATGAAGTAATTGTTTTCTCCACAGTTTAAGTTCACTATTTCTTTTACAAATTAACCTGCATGAAATCTTGTGATTTACAGTGAGTTAATATTATGATCTTAATATCAGAAATTCTATAAACTATTGAAGATTTGCCTATATAAATGGACATTTAGGTTAAAGATAAGATGGCCACTCTCATCTTTATAAAAGTCATTATCTTATATTGTGGTTTGGAAGGTTCCCTCTATTGGCAAAATATGCTTGATTATTGCAAATTTTAAAGTGCATCGAATACAGGTTATTGCCTATTTAGACTATTTACATAATCTTTCTGGTGCTCTATAAATCAATTACTACTCTTTAATATTGGGGTTATATAAGTGTTGACTGGTTTTTAATGATTACTTATAAACCAATTTAACCTTGAGCATTCCTACACATTATTTTTGTAATACTTTGGGAGCTATTTGAAATTTATAATTGCAGTTTACTAAGGCAATAAACCTAAAGCATATTATTACTTATGTAACATTAAATAAATTTTAAATTGCAGTTTATAAGGTTATAATTGACTATTTATTAGTCTGCATTTAAAATAGGTTTTATTTACTATTTAAAGAGGTTGATTAAACTTCTTTGTATCAACAGTTTCAATCTTTGTGATGAAGTTGCAATCTTTAATGTCTATATAAGTATATTAGACCATTAGTAACAGTGGGATTCCATCTTTATTGCTAAAAGGAGGTTGCCTTGACAGCAGTTAGAAATTGTTGATTGTTATTGATATTGAGATTGTCTAAGTGTTGACAGGATTTTAATGAACTCATATAAGTATAGAATTGCTGATATAAAAGAAACATTATTGAAATATAGTTTAAACTAAAATAAAGAGAAAGAACCCATGTACATATGGATATTCATCATAACATGTATTGTAACATTCAAGTCATTCTTGTTTGTTTTTTTAATATAACTCCAAAAGAAGATTTGCCACAAGCTTAAAAAGTCATGTGACCTTTGGAAAATAAAAGTGGCAGAGTTATATATATATATATTGCTTTGGCTACTCCATTTTATTTTTATCAAATATATAATTTTTAAATATCTTTCATGATATCTTTAATTTTAGTATGTGCCTAATTCAATTTTACTTCAAATTCATAATGTTTCTATTGCATAACCATTTTTTACTTTCTCTTTTCAATACTAATAAATCAAACTTTTAATTTTTTACTTTCTCTTTTCAATACTAATAAATCAAACTTTTAATCCATTTTTTATCTTTCATCCTTCAATTTATTGTTTTTAGTTGTTCTAAAAATCTACGTATTAAAAGCATTCAGTCTTTTTAAACCTATTTCTACCTGTCCAAATTAGTGCTACATAGAAGACTACTATATATAAACCATATCAAATTGTCAATCTATTATGAAAAAAATTAAAAATATTTAAATGCTTTATTTTTATCCAAATATCACATGACTATTTTTTATCATCAGTGATAGCAACAAAAATTTATATTTCACTGAAATCATCTGCTATATTCTTCAACTGTAACACTGTGATATAGTGATATTGCTTATACATGCATGATTAAATACATATATCAATCATAGCAGTGTTATAAATTCAACAAAAATTTGCTACTTTTTTTTAATATTTCTTTTTAATTCAGTTTATTATATTTTCAAGAAGAAAAGGTTTATTGAGAATGGATTATTTGTAGGATTTCTTAATACTGAAGTGGTGTACATCTATATGCAGACATACTTGCTTCATGTTTTATTAAATTCAACCTATTTCCCAGTATATAAATAATTTATTTAGAAATATGCAAACACATTAGAAATAGGCACTTGTGGGTGTATGGTCTTGGTAAAAAAAATGGTTTAAAAACGTATTTTAATCACTCCACATATTTTAGTTAAAGAAATACTTTGTTAAAAAAGGGGGATTGTAAAATAATGAGAGAGTTGTTGTAATCAATTAAGTAATGTAAAGTAAGTGCTGCATTCCCTTAGCTATTCAGAAATTGCCATGAAAATAAAAATACAATGCACAGGAAACCAAACTGGCAGCAGAAAATATGCAAGAATGCCATTACTAATGGAACAGAAAATTAAGATTCAAAATTAAGTCAAAAACCATTATGGCTTAAAGTAAGCCCCAAGCAAAATAAAGAGTATTTAAAGACAGGAAGTATTGTTTAAAAAAATTGACACTTAATCTTTGATTGAGACAAGCAGAACCTTACTATAATTTTTTATATATTTGAACATATTGAAAATTGCCTGTGTATTTTAGATTACCTGTCAATCTCAACTTTATACCTAAATGCCTAATGCGCCTGCCAGAATATGTGAGTAGTCAGGTATCAGCTTTTTCAGTCATCACAGAGAGTTTGGCGTCCAGATTTCCATTTTCAAAATAAAATTCATCCACAGTTGCCTATATTATGTAAGCATAAAGTATGCTGAGCCATCATCTCTCTACATGAAGAGAAGTCCTGAGTCTCTAAGAAGTACTGGTAAAATGTTTAATCAATATATATTAAATACTGTAACTTCTATAATATTTCTTAACTGGTCTTAATCTTATATATAACATATTTTATTTGTTTTAAATGTTAAATCTGCTGGCTTAATTATTGAACAGGTGAAACTGATATTTTAGTTTACTTTGCTTACTTGAATGGTGGAGGGAATTAAATTTTAAATCATTAAAACGTGTTGTAGCATATTTGTTTAATTGTTTATATAATGGTTCATATTGTTTATCTATCATGTTTATATAAATCCTATATAAATTATAACTTAGATGTAGTTGAAGTTGTTATTAAGAATATTTAATATAAAAAAATCATTATATCTAATTAGGTTATTACTTCACTCACCACTAGATGTATGTTTCACCTTTAATAATGGTTTTATACCATGTATTTTTATAATAAAATGCAGTCCGATATTTAATTCATGTTTCTATAATTTTGTAAAATTACAATAAAAGTCATAAGTATGTGCATATTGCATGATCTACTAATGCAATGTAACATCTATATAACTAAAACTGTGTCCATGTACAAAAGTTATCAGTCTATTTAGGAATCATTAATCTCCTCATGCCTTAAAATATTATTATTAGTATTGCAATTTAAATTTACTTGAATAATTATTGTGGCTGGGTTTAAGTTTTCAAATAGTCACTTATTGTTAACTGGGAATGTTCACAGTTATATATCTAAATAAGTTTATTATAGTAATTATGTTTGTGAATGGTTCAATAAATCAGTTGATTATCTTTTATATATGCATCCCTGCCTACTTTTATTGGTGGCATTGGTCACTTTGTTACTGAATTTCATATATATATTTCTTTAGGGTTCATGCATCCATATGTTCAAACTGCATGAAAGCAGACCAGACACCATGTTAGCCCATTTCAGGTTCTGCAAGAACTGGTGACTCCTGGTGACCTCCAAATCATGGATTCATGCACTACTTTATGCTCTCCTCTAGTATGCACTTGTGGTTAAATGAATATACATTTATGTGACCCAGAACATTCTCTTAACTGTGGTGAACCTCACCATCTCATCATCAGTGCTGAACTTCATCATTTATTGTACCATTAGCCCACTCATTTAGGCAGTACCACATTATCATTGTTATTATGTGTTGTCCAGACTCTGCCTACACTCATTAGCAAGGTAACCTGACATCAAACCCATCCACATTCTTATCCTTAATAAATCAGTATCTACTTAGTTTTATGTATTAGACCTAGAATGGGCTGATAAATCTTGATAACTTCTATTGAAGAAATAGGACACCTACTATTATTCTAAGCTGTCATTACATTGAATAAATTATGTAAAGGCCAACTGATCATTAGCACTATATCTTGTAAACTACTCTGTAATGACCTATATGTAAATAAAAATTTATTGTTGTTAATATAAATTTGCAAGCCAAATTAGTTTTATTGTTTATCCACCTATAGAACACATCCATAGTCTTTACAAACATGTTAATTACCCATATTTCATATAATAGTACATTTGATGAGTTGTGTTCAAAACTATTGAACTTTCAAAGCATGTAATAAATATCAGATAAATAAATTAATGTAAGACTGAGGTGTGCTACCATTAGTCATATGATCAGCAACAATGAACCCTAAGAAAAAGAACTCAAATATGAATTCTGAGCTATGTGGGGCTATGCAAAGGAAGAGAAGCTGTCTAACATCAATGCTGTTAATTAGGTGGTTGAGACCAGAAAGACTAGGTAGGGGTTTAAACAGAGGGCATGGGTAACTCTATATCCACTGTTTGAAAACCCTGCTTGGTCTTTGGATCTTGTTGACAAATTATACAATCTTGACCATTACAGAATTACAGATCATACAAAAAAGCCCTATAATAGTCAAGACTGTATATTTAGTCAATAAGATCCAAAGATCAAGCAGGTTATTAACCAAAGGATATAAGGTTGTTTTCACATTCTTGTTTAAAGCCCTACCAAACCTTTCTTGGTCTCAAACACCTAATTAACAGCATTGATGTTACACAGCTTCTCTTCATAAGCATAGCCCCACATAGCTCAGAATTCAAACTTGGGTTTTTTTTCAGGGTTCTCTGTGGCTCATTATATGATCTGGGTTAGCACATATCAGTCTTATATTAACTTATTTACATGAGTTTCATTACATGCTTTGAGGGTTTGGTGGTTTTGAACTTGACTAATCAAAAGTACTATTATATGAAATATGGATTATCAACATGTTAATAAAGACTATGTGCATGTTGTATAGTTGAATAAACATTAACTAATTTAGCTCACAAATTTGCATTAACAACAATAAGTTTTATTTAAAATAGATGGTTAGAGAGGGGCTTACATAATATAGTGATAATGATCTTCTGGCCTTTACATAATATTATTCAAGGAAATGGCAGCTTACAATAATCATAGGAATACTACTTTTTCAATTGTAGTTAACAAGATTTATCATTCCATTCTATATCTAATACATATAACTATGAAAATATTGATTTATTAAAAGAAAGCTTGTGGGTGGGTTTGATGTCAGGTTACTTGGGGTTGCTTATGAGTGTAGGCAGAGGCTGGATAATGCATAATAACAATGATAATGTGATACTGCCTAAATGGGTAGAACAATGATGCATTAGATGATGAAGATTGGCACTGATGATTGGATGGTAAAGTTCACCACTGGTAAGTGTATGTCCTGGGTCACAGAGGTATGTCTGCTTTTAACCACAGATCCATACTAAAGAAAAGTGCTAAATAGTGAATAAATACAAGATTTGGAGGTCACCAGGAGTCACCCTCTCCTGCAAAACCTGAACCAGGCTAATCTATGGATTATAACCCCAGGCCCATGGTGTTGCATCTGCCCTCAGACAGTTTGACTATATGGAAGTATGAACCATAGAGAAATATATATATATATATATGAAAGTTAATGACAAAGTGACCAATGCCACCAATGAAAGTATTCAGAAATGCACATATAAAAGATAAACAATTGATTTATTGAGCCATCCACATACATAATTGCTATAATAAACTTCTTTAGGTATATAACTGTGATATTTCCCAGTTAATGATAAAAGAGTATTTGAGAACTGAAACCCAGCCACAATAATTAATCAAGTAAATTTAAATTGCGATACTTAATATTAAGGCAAAACTCTCCATATAGAAGAGATGGTGATCATGTAATATTTTAAGGCATGAGGAGATTAATGATTCCTAAATATACTGATACATTTTATACACAGACTGTGGTTTTAATTATATAGATTTTACATTGCATTGGTAGACCATGCAATATGCACATACTTATGTCTTTATTGTAATTACACTTACAAAATTATAGAAACTTGTGTTAAATATTGGACTGCATTTCATTATGAAGATACATTGTATAAAACCATTATTAAAGAAGTATTCATTTAGCAGTGAGTGAAATAATAATCTAATTAGAACTAATGATTTATTTATATTAAATATTCTCAATAACAACTTCAATCACATCTAAATTATAATTTATATAGAATTTGTAAGCATATTATAGATAAACAATCTGCTCAATGAAATAAAGAATTAAATAAATATGCTCACCTTCCTTTCTTATAGTCAACATAATTGTAAAAAATTAAAATAAATTTACTTCGATATGATGAAAGTACAAAATAAATTTTTAAGGAATGCTTAATGTACATTATTCTATTTCGTACATTTAAACTTTTAGATTTGGCATCTTCTTGATTCGTTCAATCCCAAGGTCAAGAAGTGTAAACAAGTTTTAATGATTTAAGTAAGTGAAATAAATTTAAATATAATTTTAATTTATTCAATAATTAAGCTAGCAGATTTAACATTTAAAACAAATAAAATATGTCATATATAAAGTTAAGACCAGTTAAGAAATATTATATAAATTACATTATAGTACTTAAAATATATGGATTCAACATTTTACTGAAACTTTAGAGAGACTTTGGGACTTCTCTTTAAATAAAGGGATTGACACATTGGTGTACATTAAGCTTACAGAATATAGACAGCTGTGAATGGATTTTCTTTCAAATGGAACTTTGCATGCCAGACTCTCTATAATGACTGGAGAAGCTGATGCCCAAATATCCACACATTCTGGCATGTACATCAGGCATTTGTAGGTAATAATGTGGAGTTCAGCAGGTAATGTGTAATACACAGGCAATTTTAAAGTTGTTCAATTTTATAAAAAGTTTTTCTAAGCTTCTGCTTGTTTCAATCAAAGATTACATGTCAATTTTTTTATACAATGCCTTTTTTATCTTTAAATACTCTTCCTTTTGCTTGGGGCTTACTATTTACCATAATGGTTTTTGATTTAATTTGGGGTCTTAATTTTCTGTTCCATTAGTAATAGCATCCATGCATATTTTTTGCCACTAGTTTGGTTTTCTGTGCATTGTATTTTTATTTTCATGACAATACCTTGCAATGCATACAGAATGTAGAGATGTTAAACTGTAATTATTTCTCAATAGCTAATGCAATACAACACTTACTTTGCTTTACATAATGGATTCAGCCACTCTCCTATTGTTTTGCAAGCATTAAGATTTCTTTACTTTATGTCCTGTGCATTACTAAATTTTTTAGCAAAAATTGATCTCAATCCACTTTTTTAACAAAGTATTTCTTTAACTAAAATATGTGTGTGATTGAAATACATAACATTTTAAAAATTCTTAACCCTTTTGCTACAAAGATCATACACACATGTGCCTATTTATAATGTGTGCATATATTTCTAAATAAATTATTCATATACTGAAAAATAGGTTGAATTTGCAGTGACCTTTTGATCCCTGACTATTTCATCTTATATCAACTATATCTTTACTAGGTTAAAATTTAATTGAAATAAATATATGAGGATTATCATGGCTATGTGTGTGGCATTATATATGTACATATGAATAAACACTGTACATACATATTACATTAATTATTACAGTGATTCAATTTTTGTTTACTATTTAAAAATGGTTATGTTATAAGGTTTAATATTATAAAGTCAATTTATTAATTTATTTTATTATAAATTCATATGTTGATGTTTAATACAACCTATATTTTTATACATATTTATGGTGGCATGATTCAACTTTGTTAGAAGCTTTAGTTTTATTAATTAAAGTAAAAGTAGTTGTAAACAAAATTTACATTAAACTGCTGCAGCTGTAATAAAAATAAAGAAAAATCAGTTTGTAAGTTTTAGTAATTGTGCTACTTTAAATTGTTAGTTTCCATAATAATTTATTATTTCTAATGTATACAGTGATGTGTAATCATACAATTGGGGTTTACATTGTTGTTCTAACTAGCTTGTTATTTCCATTTGGTTTCTGATGAGTCTATGTTGCCCAATATGGTGTGAACATTAGATCTTTCACATAGAGTAAAATCATTAAACTGGAACTAGTGAACAGCCTGGAGAAATTTATAATACTTGGAAAACTCAAACAAAAGTTTTCAAATCAACTTGTGCAATCTCATGCCATTCAGTCAGTTAATGGGTTTCCAGATTAAATAAATTCTGCACGAGTAAGTATTTGGATCTAAGATGTATAAATAAGCCATACTTTAAGCTTGCAGAAGGGAGAATCAAATTTTGTCATAGTGTTTGCTAGAATACTTCATATCAGTTGAAATTTTAAAATGTCTGGCTATTGAAGGCTATGTTTTGCTGTTTCCCCATGGGTAGAATTGCTGTGTTTACTGCCATCTGATGCATTAACAACCAGAGCATGACAAGATTAAATTCTCCAGCTACAGCCTACTGCAAAAACAACAAGATTATATCAGAAGCCTGCCCACAATGACTGTCATCATGTCTGCAGTCCAAGCACCTAAATCTCAAGCTAAGTGAATAACTAGTAATGTAAAATTGAAAACTGCTGAGCTATGTGTTAATTGCCATTGAATTTGTATATTTTAATTTAAAAGCTAGTTAAATGTACCTAAAAGTAATCCTTGAACAGTCAAATTAATTCTTACTTTAAACTCTATAAATTGATTAACTAAAATGTCTTAACCATGTGATTTTGTAAATTGTGTTACTTGCCTGCTTACACTTAAATGTTTAATAATCAAATATCTGTTTCAATTCTAATTTATCTATCATTATGGTTGTGCTTATACTTGTCTCTATTATTCTAAATATAATTTATATCTTTATTATATGCCAATGTTTTGAAACAGTGAGCTATTAATTTTATTAAAATTTTAGAGAAGTTATAATTAATGCTATAGTTATATAATTATTTCGGATGTGCTCTTTCAAAATTTTATATTCAAGGTAATAATGAATTACTCTGTGCTCATTATTATTTTGTTTAATATAAATGCATAATGTGGTTTGCTCATAAATTTAAATGGTGATTGTTTACTTAATGTTAATAAATAATGGACTAGACTTATGATGATAAAAAAATATCTTTAATCTTTACTAGTTAAGTTGTTAGTGAACCACTTCAAATACACTTTTTTCTTCTTACTTGATTATTATGAGTAGATTGAAAATGTTAAGGCAATTGAAAAAGTAATTACTCTTTAGATAGCATAGATAATAACACTAGTTAAGAAATGGCTCCTATTAACTGAACCAGTGGAGCTATCATTCCAGTGCAGCTTATTATATATATATTTTTTTATTACTTGGTGGATCAGGTTTTGACTAAATATAAATAATAATTAATGTTTTGCTGCCTGTCTCAAAATGTGTCTTTGGTAAGGTCATTCCATTTTCTTTTTGGGGGACTTACACCAATAAGATCTGAAGTTGAATACCAGGCAATCATGTCAGCTATCCTGATCTTGAACTCAAAACATTCACACCATATGCAGAAGAATTCTTGATCCCAGGATACTGGGCTTTGTTACAAAAACCCTGAACAGAACAATTGATCCACAGGGTGACTTCATAATAACATTTGCCAGAGCTATAACACTTGTTGGTGATCTAGAAGAGCCAATTCTACCTCCTTTTGAATTCATATTCAGTATTTGTCTGAACTGTTCTCTTGATTCCTAAGTTCAATTTACCTCTGTAAGCTCCTTTATATATACTCATATGTTACTTATGAATAGGACTTTGATATAATTGTATTCTAATGAATAATCTCCTAAATGCTAGTGTAATTATTTGTAAAAGAGCAACTATAACATTTAATGATAGGAGTTGGTATTTTATGTACACATAAATCGATTAAAATGCAAGTAGAAAGTAATTTGTCCATACTCTCATCCACTATAATTCCTGCATGCATTAACTATGCATTATTATTTTTCATTTACTAATATTTCTAACATTAATCAATAATTAAATGGATATTTAATTAAATTAACTTGGTTTCATTTGATTTCTCATTACTTAATTTCAATTCAATTAAACCCTAGTTAGTTATATAATATAGATGTGCGATTTATACATTAGTGATGAATTATGAACATTATTTCCAATCCCATGCTATTAATTAGTCTAATTTAGTTAAGTTATGTCCATTTTTAACCCCGAGAATCATGTTTCTCCCTAACCTCTGCCAATCCAAATAAATGGAAAGCAAATGTATTTTTGGGTATGTCAATTATAGGGTAGGGTCATGGAGCACAGGTAAATGTGTTGAAACCTGGTTGGACTCAGGATTTGGACTTTTTGCTTGGATTGTAGATTCTGTTATGGAAGTAAGTAAAACTTGACCATTACAAAGTTATTTTTCTTGTCATAATTGATTATTATGACATAGATTAAAAATATTAGCAAGATTGCAAATATAATTATTCCTTAAATAGCATAGATATACATAACACTAGTTAAGAATTGGCTACTATTAGCCAAACCAATGAAACTATTGTTCCAGTGCATCTTAATTTAAATGTTATATCTTTATTGCTTGGTGGATCAGATTTTGATTAAATATGAATAATAATTAACATTTTGCTGCCTCAATAAAAATGGAAATTCAGTAAGGCCATCTCATTTTCTTTTTTCAGGAACCTACACTGGTATATCCTGAGGTTGATTACCAAGTAAGCATGTCAACCACCTTGATCTCGAATACAAAATGTTTGCACTGTATGTAGAAGAAAACTTGGTATCAGGATTCCAGAATTTGTCACATGAACTCCTGGACAGAACAATTAATCTGCAAGGTGACTTCATAATAATATTTGCCAGTGCTGTAGCACTTGTTGGCAATCTATAGTATCCAATTCTACCTCATTTTGAAATTTATTTTTAGTATTGTTCTGAACTATTTTTGTGATTCCTAAGTTCAATCTACCTCAGTGATCTGGTTTATATGCTCATATGTTACTTATGAATAGGTCTATGATATAATTGTATTTTAATAAATAATCTACTGAAGGCTAGTGTAATTATTTGTAAAAGAACAAATATAATATTGAAAGATGGGAGCTGGCCTTTCTTACAGGCACAACAAAAGTGATTATTTAGGTACATACACACATGTCAATTAAAATATAAGATTAGAGGAATTTGGCCATCTTGTCATTCACTGTAATACCTGTGTGCATTCACTATGCTTATATTATGTTCTTTTATTAATATTTCTTACATTAATCAATAAATAAATGAATATTTAAATCAATTTGTTTTCATTTGATTTCTCATTGCTTAATTTCAATCCAATTCAACCCTAGTTTGTTATACAACATAAATGCATGATCTGTGCATTAGTGATGAACTATGAATCTTACACCCAACCCCATTCCATTTGTTAATCTAATTTATTTGTGTGCCATTTAAACTCTGAGTCTCATGTTTCTCAGCCATGAATAAATGGAAAGTGAATGTACTTTCTGGAGTGTCACTTGTAGGGTATTGGGTCATGGAGCACAGGTAAATGAGTTGAAACCTGGTCAGACTCGGGGTTTCACCATCCTACTCTCATCAGCTTTGGTCTTTTTGCTTGGATTCTACATTTTGTCATGTGAGTGTAAAAATATTGATCATTATATAGTTTTTATTTACCCATATTTGGTGCTACACAACATATGGCTTAAACTGTGTTCCCATGGCCCTGAACCAATCATACATGGATGTGCAAAATTATATATAAATTATTTTTCTCTGTGATTAGCAATACCAGCATGAGGCTCAATTAAAATACCAACATCCCTGGAACCCAGACTTGAGTAACCCCATGTTTTAAAGATTGTGAAATGATGCTTATACATTCATTAATGCCTAGTAAATTTTTTATAAATATGTGATGTAAATTTTCCTGCTCACTGGTAACTGGCACATGGTGGTGGCTTGAACATGCTATGATTTTTCATCATATAAATTTGTCATCAGGGGTAGAGAAAGAAAACTTTAAACTTAATTTAAAATTAATTTTGAAATTGAATTGGATTGGAAAAAAGATTGACACCAACAAGGCAAGTTTTAAATTATAAAAGATATTCGAAATGTATTCTAAAACCAGTACAGATATTTAAACAAGTATAATCATGAACTATTTTTAAGTTTATTTAGTACAAAAGTTGATGGAAGAAAGGATGAAGGCATAGTGAGTAATATTTTATTACTATATATTTTATGATATCAAATTTTGTTATTTATTCATATTTTAAAATGTTGGGCAGATGTTTATATAATAAAATATTGCAGCCATGTAAACTTATACATACATATGTTAAGAGGAGTAAGTAGGCAGCACTAAGCAAAAGTCTAGTTAGGCTAGAAGCTAGGAAGGCAGTGGACAAGCCATTTCTTACTATGGAGAGCAGTAATAGAGAAGGCCAAAGGAGAACTGTGTGATTTGAGCCTAATATTAAATGAGATGAGAGGGGGAAGGGACAGAAAACTGGAGGAAAAAGATAGGAAAATAATAAAAAGATTTGAAACCTGGTGCAAAGATATTGAAGAATGAGATAAAAAAAGGGAGGAAAGATATAGGCAGTCAGATGGGCTGCATGTAATGCTACAGGAATTTAACATTAGCTTTCAGCAGAAATATGAGGTCCATGTACAGTTTACAGGGTTTCTGAACAAAAACCAGGAAGAAAATAACAAAATGATAACCATATAAAGGGAAATTAATGTACTTTGAAATTATATTGAGAAGAGATAAATGTCCATGAAGAAAGTAGTCTCAATGCTTGAAGAGGATGTGATTAATAAGTTAAGTGATCAAGAGGCCACAGTGAATAATCTACAGGAAGTCAAGGTGCAATGAGAGATGAAGTGTACAAGCAAGAGAAAACATGAGCCAGAATAACCAGGTTGAAGCCTAAGAAAGGAGTCAAATGTCTGTAAGCATACAAGAGTTAAGGAAAAATATTGCAGAAGAAAAAGCCAAGAGAAAAACTTAGAAGTTATCTTAGTCACTATAAGCCAACCAGGTACTGTAAAGAGATTAAGAAAGAAGGAGACAGCCAAGGCTGACAGCAACTCACTGTAAAGTTAGTAGTGATTATCAGCAAGCAAGCACATAGATAGTCTCATGGACATTTTCAGCTGCAGCAAGACTTGTTCATTAGTGGCAGGGGATGACCAGACTGCTGTCCCAAGTCAGGAGGACAGAAAAATGGATCTCCAGTAAATAATGATAAGAACAGGGAAGGAGAGAAATAGAAGTGATGTGATCTCAACAAGGAATAAAAAAAGAAAATGTGAGGACAGAATGCAAGAGATATAGGATGGAGAATCTAATACTATCTCCAGTATTTTAAAGTTAGTGAAAGGTTGGAAAGTGAGAGATTTCTGAGTGCATTAGAAAGAAAGGATGCAAGGTAGAGTTGACAGGGAATATATAATTGAGCAAGGAACTAGAAAACTAGGGTGAGTGTTTAAGCAAGACTAATGGGAATTGGATAGGGAACTTCAATACATGAGGGAGGGATATGACAAAATAACCAGGGGTTTGATCATGAGCCTCAAGGTGAGAGGTACCACAAAAAGAAAAAGTCAAATGAAGAGAAAGGATTAGCAGGGTGAGTGGTAGAAAGTAAGGTCCAATTTAAACAAGACAGTACTGTTGATGGCAGCATAAAACAGTCAGAATACTTTGTGTGGGAGGCCAGATACAAATTTTAACACCACAGCCATATGACAAGCTGCAGAAGAAGCACAGAAATTATTTGTTAATATACAAGAGGTTAGATGTGATTAGATGAGATTGCAGAAATGAGGTCTTTGTAATAAAGGAACAAGAGATATTATGGGGGCACATATTATTCACAGGGTATGGAACTAGTTATTAAGCAACCCCCAGATCCCACTTAAACAATGAGCATAGAGGAAGCATCTGTTTCTTTTTATATTTGTTAATATAAACTAACACTTCAATACTACCATAACCATGATGTAAATATTCCATTGGGATATTTAATTTGTGTATATCTTTATATTTAATGTGAGTGCATATTTTTGACTTGTAAATATATTAACTATATATTTAAAAACCTTATTAAAATAATTCACATAGGAACAATGTAATGGGCCAGTAAAGATAATAGACCAGAACAGTTTTTTTAATATGTTAAGTAGGCTTATAAGAAATTAATTCATTAATAATTTAATTCTAATGTTCATGATTGTATTCATTCATTCATTCAACTGTAAGTAAAGTCATTTTTTTCTGTAAATCCAGGGATATGAAACAGTGATGACCCTTTGATCCCTCACCATTTCATCTTCAGCCTGAGCACCAATTATATCTGTGCTCGGTTCAAATCTAATTCAAATAATTGAAATAAATATATGAGTATTATCATGGCTATATGTGTGGCATTATATATGTACATACTACGGTAAGTGCTGTAAATATAAATTACATTAATTCTAACAGCAGATAAATTTTTGTTTAATATTTAAAAATGGTTATGTTATAAGATTTAATATTATAGAGTCAAATTTATTAATTTATTTTCGGTTCTCATCTGATCCTTCGTGTCAGCCAGGGGTGGCACTATTTCTAGCTAAATATCTAGAAATATGCCATTTTCATGGCCACACCCAAGCCTTTAAGCATTTTCTAAAATAAATCCTAGAAATATTGTTAACTTGGAGTTAAGTCTTGTCTCTACACTAAAAGGTAGAGTGTTAACTCAGAGTTAATTCTACTTTCTACGATAAAATTTAGAAAGAGTGTTAACTCAGCTTAGCGGCTAACGGTGTGGCTTTTTCCAATGCTAAAAGCAGAGAAAAATGCTGTAGTTGTTTGTGTCACACACTATATCGTAATGCTGTGTTATGTATTTTTTGTAACAATATCATACAAAGGTGTGTAATTTGATCGTGCTTTCATTGGGGCCTTTTTTTAAAATGAATTGATGTACTGTTATTTTTTAACAATTTAAACAGTGTCATGATTGTTCCTTGTAAAGCTATAAACCTCCTAAATTCTCGATTAGGGTGGGGTAGTGTAAAATTTTTAAATGATCACGCTTTGAGTCATGTTTTAGTGAGAAATTTTCTGAGAACAAGAAGATTGCTAATTCAAACAACAGAAAACTTGAAAAGATGGGAATTGCCAGACACGGAAGCCAGCACTTGAATATTTCTACAGCAGAAATAAAAACATCCTGCTAATGAAAGAAAAGATTGGATTGTGCAGCAAATATATGCAGATTTGAGGTCCAAAAACATCTTTTGACTTTCATTTGTAAGTCTCGTTGTGGCCGACGGAAATATTCACTTCGTAAAGGCAAGCTTGTTTGAGGGATTCCAAATAGCCTTTGTCAAATGTAAAAAATAAAAGAAGTAACTTCAATTTTTATTTAAATGTACATCTCTTCTTCTCCCAATAATTATTGTCATCGGCAATCAAATGTAAAATAAAAGAAGAAACTAAAATTTTTATTTAAACATAGTCCAAAAAACCCTTCTTCCAATAATTGTTGTCGGCAATCAGACAGTCAAATAAAAGGAATGTCAATTATTCTTTAATCGTATAGAAAAAACCAACCCACTAATTGGTGTCAGCAATCAAATGTAAACCAATCAAAGTAAGACCGTAAATTATTAGTTAAACATAACCCAAATTACTATTTGAACATACACCGAAAAAGACCTGCTCTTGTCAATCAAAATTAAAAAAACAACAACTATTATTGTCCCATTGTCAAACTGAATATTATTTGTGAAAACGCAAATAATTTATAAACAAAAAAAAGAAAGTCAAATTGGTTGTCAATCAAATGGTAATTGATAAAAGTCACTTAAATTTTGATTTAAACATACACACAAACAAAAAATAAAATGCAAAACTTTTTCTCCCAATAATTGTTGTTGGCAATCAAATGTAAAAAATAAAAATAATGTACAATTATTCTTTAATCGTACACAAAAACACCCCTCCTACTAACTGTTATCGGCAATCAAATGTAAAGTACTAAAAGTAAGGTAAAGCAATTATTTTTTAAATGTAACCCAAATTACTATTTGAACATACACCAAAAAAGACCTGCTCTTGTAATAAAAATGAAAGAAACAACAACTATTATTGTTCCATTGTCAAATATATTAGGTTTTGGGAAAACCAAAACCAAATTTATAAACAAAAAAAAAAAAGAAAGTCAAATCGGTTGTCAATCAAATGTAACTGATAAAAGTAACTTCAATTTTGATTTAAACATATACAAAAAAACAACCCCTTTCTCGCAATAATTGTTGCCAGCAATCAAATATAAAATAAAAGGAAGGTAAATTAGTATTTAATTATCACCCAAAAACACCCACCCCTCTCACTAATTATTGTCAGCAATCAAATGTACACCACCACTAAAAGTAACGTAAACTACTATTCTTTAAACGGTTACACCCCTTCTCCCAATAATTGTTGTCTACAATCCTACACACAAAAAACACCCCTCCCAATAATTAGTGTCAGAAATCAAATGTAAACCAATCAAAGTAAGACCGTAACTTATTATTTAACGTAACCCAAATTACTCTTTGAACCTACACCAAAAAACACACTCTTGTCAATAAAAATTAAACAAACAACAACTATTATTGTCCCATTGTCAAAAATATTTATTTGTAGAACCAAAACCATAATTTATAAACAAAAGGAAGTCAAATCAGTTGTCAATCAAATGTAAACCGATAAAAGTAACTTTAATTTTTATTTAAACACACACACATGAAAAAAAAACACTTTCCCCAATAATTGTTGTTGGCAATCAAATGCAAACCTATAGAAGTAACGTAAATTATTATTTAATCGTACACAAAAACACCCCTCCCACTAATTGTTGTCGGCAATCAAATGTAAACCTATCAAAGTAACATTAATTATTATTTAAAGATCCATCAAAAAAACCCATTCTCTCTTAAATTTTGGCAATCCAATTTTACAAAAACAGTAATACTATTTAAAAAAAACACAAATTACTATTTGAACACACACCAAAAAAGACCCTCTTGTCAATAAAAATTAAAAAAAAACAACTATTATTATCCCATTATCAAAAATATTATTTGGGAAAAATAATTCAGAAACGAAAGAAAGTAAACTTTGTAAACAAACAAAAAAAAAGTCAGTATTAATAGAGAATCGCTAGCCTGGGAACATTATATTAATGTGTTTTTGGTCAAAAATTGTGCCACCCGCGGCTGACATGAAGGATCAGATGAGAACCTTATTTTCTTATAAATGTGTATGTAGATGTATAATCCAACATATATTGTTATACATATATATGGTGGCATGGAATGAAACTTTGTTAAAAGCTTTAGTTTTATTAAAGTAAAAGCAGTTGCATTAAACTGCCACACCTGTTGTAAAAATAAAGAAAAATCAGTTTTAAAGTTTTATAATTGTAGTACTCTAAATTGTTTACAACAAAATGGTTATAGAGTAAAATTGTTGGACCAGCACTATTGAACAGTCTGGGGAAATTTATAATGCCTGGAAAATTCAAACAAAAGTTTTCAAATCAACTTGTGCAATCTCATGCCATTTCTTCAGTTAATGGGGTTTCAGGTGAAATAAATTCATGAGTAAATGGTTGGATCTAAGATGTATAAATAGGCCACATTTTATGTTTGCAGAAGGGAGAATCCATGTTTGTAATAGCATTAGCTAACATACTCCACACCAATTAAAATTTTAATATGTCTGGCTAAGGAATGTGGAGTTTTGCTGTGTCTCCATGGGAAAATGGTAGGGTTTACTGCCATCTGATGCTTTAACAATTGGAGCACTGTAAGATGAAATACTCTAGTCACAGACTACTGCAAGAAGTGCAAGAAGATATGAAAAACCTGCCCAAGAAGACTATCATTATGTCTGCAGTCCAAGAGTCTGCACCACCAGCTAAATGAATAACAATATAAAATCCAAAAATGGCAGAGCTCTGTGTTAATGGCTATTTAATTTCTATTTTCTAATTTAAAAGCTAAATGTAAATAAAAATAATCCTTGAATGTTTAAATTAATTCTTACTATAAACTCTTTAAATTGATTAATTTTAAAATGTCTAAACCATATAATTTTGTAAATTATGTAACTTGCCTGCCTATACTTATAAGTTTATTTTATTAAATCAAATGTCTGTTTCAATCCTAATTTATCTATCACTGTGGTTTACCTATACTTTTCTCTATTATTCTAAATATAATTTATATCTTTATTATATGACAATGCTTCAAAACAGCAAGCCATTAATTTTATTAAATTTTTGAGAGAAGATTATATGCCAATGCTTCAAAACAGCAAGCCATTAATTTTATTAAATTTTTGAGAGAAGATATAAATAATGCTATCTTCATATAATTATTTCTAATGTCACCACTTACATGTCTGTTTTGATATTTTATATTCTGAGTAATAATGAATCCTTCTGCTTTCATTATTATTAAATATTTGTTTAATATCAATGCATAACATGGTTTACTGATAAATTTAAATGATAAATTTTACTGAATGTTAATAAATAATGGACTAGACTTAGGATGATATGAAAGTATATTTATCAGTTAAGCTGTTAGTAAGCCCCTTCATATATACTTTTGCCTTCTTATTTGATTATTATGATGTAGATTGAAAATGGTAACAAGATTGGAAATTTAATTATTTCTGATACTATAGATATATAACACTTGTTAAAAATTGGCTAATATTAGCTGAACCGAATAAGCTACCATTCCAGCACATATTATTTTAAATGTTATATCTTATTGTTTGATTGATCAGATTTTGGAATAAATATGAATAATAATTAATGTTTTGCTGCTTTTTTCAAAATGGGACTTTGGTAAGACCATTCCTTTTTTTTTTCAAGGACTTACATTAGTAAGACCTGAAGTTGAATACCAGGCAAGCATTTCAGCCCCCCAACCTTGAACACAAAATATTCACATCGTATTCAACAGAACACTCAGTCCTAGGCTACCAGTATTTCTCACAAGAATCCAGTTCTATAGCACTTGTTGGCAATCTATGGGAGCCAATTCTACCTTCTTTTCAATTCATATTCAGTATTGGTCTGAACCATTCTCTTGCTGCCTAAGTTCAATCTACTTCTGTGAGCTGGTTAATATGCTCATATGCTACTTAAGAATAGGTCTTTAATATAATTGTATTCTAGTGAATAATCTACTGAAGTCTATAATTATTTATAAAAGAGCAACCATTTCATTGAAAGATAGAAGTTGGCATTTCTTATATCACAATGAAAATGATTATTTATGTACACACACGACAATTAAAATGTAAGATAATAGTAATTTGACTATATTCTCATCCATTGTAATGCCTGTGCATATTCACTATGCTTAAATTTTCTTACATTAATCAATCAATAAATGAATATTTAAATTAACTTGATTTTATTTGATTTCTCATTGCTTAATTTTCATATAATTCAAACCTATTTAGTATATAATATAGATGCACAATCTGTGTATTAGTGATGAACTATAAATGTTACCTCCAACCCCATGCCATTAGTTAATCTAATTTGATTATGTGCATTTTAAGCCCTGAGTCTTATGTTTCTTACTACATTATGCCAGCTACAAATAAATGGAAAGCAAATGTACATTCCGGTGTGTTACTTGTAGGATGTTAGGATCATGGAGCACAGGAACATGAGTTGAAGTCTGGTCAGATGCAAGATTTCATCATCCTACTCTGGTCAACTTTGGTCTCTCCATGGATTCTGGATTGTGTTACATGAGTGTGCTAAACTTGACAGTTATAATTAGATTTTATGTAAACAGGCAAAACTCTCCATTCAGTAGTGTCTCCCTGTGCCAACCAGAGTAATCAATGGATACCAGAAAACTTGTGCATAAAATCTCTATCTAGTACCTACTCATCCAATATCCCCAGACAAGTTTCTGGCTTGTAGCCTTCATCAGTGAGAAGCCTTGGATCTGAGAGTACTGTATCTAGATCTTAGGATCTAATGCAACCCTTCAGCAGTCATCTTTTATATTTACTTAACTACAAGAATGAAATTGAAAACCCAATTAGTATTTTCAATCCAAGCTCAATCGCTTATATAGTAAAAATGGGTCTGAACTCACTTCAGCACCCATAAATTTTGGTGCCTGTAGCTCTTTAACAACCATAGCCACCACTATTCTATTAGGCAGGATTGGTGTTAAATCACTAAACATCACATGATCACTATCTCTTATACTAGCACATAACTTATTAAACAGGCAAAACTCTCCATACAGTAGTGCCACTTTGTGCCAACCAGAGTAATCAATGGATGCCAGAAGGTTTGTGCATAAAATCCCTATCTAGTGCCTCCAATATCCCCAGACTACTTTCTGGCTTGTGGCCTTCATCAGTGAGGAGCCTCTGATCTAAGAGCACTGCACCTAGATCTTAAAATCTAATGCAACCCTCCAGCAGCCATCTTTTATCTCTACTTAACTACAAAATTATGAGAATGAAATTAAAAACACATTAACATTTTCAATCCAAGCTCAATAGCTTATATAGTCAAATGGATCTAAACTCAGTTCAGCATCCATACATTTTGGTGTCTTTGGCTCTTTAACAAAGATATCCATCTCTATCCACTTCTTGCCTATTAGGCAGGATTGGTGGTAAACCACTAAACATCACATTATCACCATCTCTTATACTAGCACATAACTGTTTTTAAACAGCAAAACTCTCCATATAGTAGTGCCACCATGTGCCAACTCAAAGTAATCAATGGATGCCAGAAGATTTGTGCATAAAATCCCTATCTAGTGCCTATTCATTCAATATATGCAGACTAGTTTTTGGCTTGTGGCCTTTATCAGTGAGAAGCCTTGGATCTGAGAGCACTGCACTTAGATCTTAGAATCTAATGCAACCCTCCAGCAGCCATCTTTTATCTCTATTTAACTACAAAATTTATGAGAATGAAATTAAAAACACATTAATATTTTTAATTCAACTCAATAGCTTGTATAGTCATATAGGTCTGAACTCAGTTCAGCATGCACACATTTTGTTGTCTTTGGCTCTTTAACAACCACACCCACCACTATTCTATTAGGAAGAAGTGGTGTTAAACCACTAAACATCACATAATCATCAAGTCTTATACTAGCACATAACTGTTATTAAACAGGCAAAACTCTCCATACAGTAGTGCCACCATGTGCCAACCAGAGTTTTGGCTGTTTAATAACAGTTATGTACTAGTATAAGAGATGGTGATCATGTGATGTTTAGTTGTTTAATATTAATCCTGCCTAATAGGATAGTGGTGTAATAGGATAGTGGTGGCTATGGTCGTTAATAAGCCAAAGACACCAAAATGTATGGGTGCTGAACTGAGTTCAGACCCATATGACTATATAAGCGATTGAGCTCGGATTAAAAATATTAATGTGTTTTCCAATTTCATTCTCATAGTTTTGTAGTTAAGTAGGGTTGCATTAGATTTTAAGATCTAGGTGCAGTGCTCTCAGATCCAAGGCTCCTCACTGATAAAGGACACAAGCCAGAAACTAGTCTGGGGATATTGAATGAGTAGGCACTAGATAGAGATTTTATGCACAAGTCTTCAGGCATCCATTGATTACTCTGGTTGGCACATGGTCACACTACCATAAGGAGAGTTTTGTCTGTTTAATAAGTTATGTGCTAGTATAGAAGATAGTGATCATGTGATGTTTAGTGGTTTAACACCAATACTGTCTAATAGGGTAGTAGTGTCTACGGTTGTTAAAGAGCAAAAGACACCAAAATGTATGGGTTCTGAACTGAGTTCAGACCCATATGACTATATAAGCTATTGAGCTTGGATTGAAAATGTTATGTTTTAAATTTTATTCTCATAGTTTTGTAGTTGAGATAAAAGGTGGCTGCTGGCAGGTTATATTAGATTCTAAGATCTAGGTGCAGTGCTCTCAGATTCAAGCCTCCTCACTGACAAAGTCCACAAGCCAGAAACTAGTCTGGGGATATTGGATGAGTAGGCACTAGATAGTGATTTTATGCACAAGCCTTCTGGAATCCATTGATTAATCTGGTTGGCACATGGTGGCACTACTGTATGGAGAGTTTTGCCTGTTTAATAACAGTTATGCACTAGCATAAGTGATGGTGATCATGTGATAGATTTTTTATAATTTTACTTACAATTATTAAATGTGTTTGGCAATCCTGTTATCAAGATTTAATCTACTCAAACTTGTTGAATTAATATATATTTAAAATGTCAAATCAATCCATTACTTTTTAAATGAAAAACCATCTGCTTTAAACTTGAGTCATCAATAAATATAAGATTGTAATCTCAAGCAAATCATCAGATCATAAAATTATATTGATCTTTCAAGTAAACAAAAAGTGATATGAAAAAAGGTATAAAATAAATTACTGCTTCTAAAAGAGGTATTTTATTGTATTACATTTATGACAAGTTTTTTTTTCTGTCTTACTTGGTATTGTCTTTTTTTTTATTTCTATTTTGCATTCTCTAATTATTTATGTTTTTTATTTTGAATCTATCTAAGCAAATGAGAATAAAGTGTTGTTTGAAAAATTTATGAAAAAGAATAACTTCATTTCTATTTCTAATTGCCAATATTAGGTTTACTTTTATTAAGGATAACTTAGCTGAAACATTTCCAACATTAATGAAAAAGGATTTCATTATTTTTATTATTATTAAATATAGCTAAGCACATTTTTGATGTAGAACATGAGATTTATAGCACTCATGGGTCTGCTATCCTTAATAATAATAAAAGTAAATATTAAAAAAAATATTTTCTTGCACTAACATTAGAAGCATATAAACCAACTTATTCATACAATATGCCAAAGAATAATAAAAATATTATTAAGAATAATTCTAACTAATCTTTTTATTACATTGCCAAATGCATATAATATAATATTAAATCATCCATGCACCTTGTGACTGTTTCCTAATGCTTTAATTACCACCCCCTTAAGTTTCAATTGCCCATCAACTTGAAGATATAAAAGGAAAGTTCTAAAGAAGATTGCTGTGGCAATAAGCATTGTGAAATAGCGACAAGGTGCATAAATGATTTAATATATTAATAATAATAACCAAACAAATTACTTATTAATCTATACATAAATTTCTGTATCCTATTCCCATTACACTATTCGATTTGTTTTATTTAAATTTTGATGACTTTAGACATATCACCTGCTTATGGTACTGATCATCCACAATCAGTGCTCTCCTAGTGTGAAAGAATTTTTTTATACATATTTGTTATAAAAAAACTATCATTTTTTAAGAAATAAAAATAATCAAGTCCACAAATAAAGAAATTATAGAATTTAAATAATCTTTAACTCCTGCCAATAAAACAATTCAAAACTCTACATACTGTCTATCCAAGATGCACTTAGAGAGCTCACAATATATTAGTGTCAAACTCATGAATTGTAAATTATACTGCAATGATTATTGTTCTTTAACTATATTGAGGGCTATATCACGATAACAAGGAACTTGCAAACAGAAATTTTAAAGTTTATTAAGAGTTGATGTCAAGAAACCTATGTATATTTCTCATAAAGAAAAGAAATTCATGTCTAAGACATAGAAACAAAACAAAAGATTTAAGTAAAAATGATTTGTAATCAATACTTCAAAAAATTAATATTTAAATATATATGTTTGACTTTCCGAATCCATTAATTTTTATAATAGTTGTGTATAAAAAATTCTGACATATAAATAATGAAAATTATTTCAAGGAGCACCTCACCCTGAGAGATTTTAGTTTATTATTATTACTACATCATTGTAAAATATTGGGTAGAAGATCTTTGGAATGCTAACAAACCTAACGGTTTAACGTCCTAATGTGCCAAGAAGTAAAGTATATGAGAAAAAATCACAAAGAAGAAAAAAAATAAACAATATTTTTTTTTCTTTGGATATTAATTTATACAATAATATCAACAAATAAAAAATCCTTCTCCTTTTTTCTTTTCAAAAACTTTATTTTTTATCTCAATACTGAACATATATATACATTAATATACAAAACTCCAACGTTTCAACTGTTTTATCTCATACAGTCATTTTCAAGGATCTGCAACAATATTAAATACATATCAATAAATAAACTTCAATTACATTGTTGCAGATCCTTGAAAATGACTGTATGAGATAAAACAGTTGAAACGTTGGAGTTTTGTATATTAATGTATATATATGTTCAGTATTGAGATAAAAAATAAAGTTTTTGAAAAGAAAAAAGGAGAAGGATTTTTTATTTGTTGATATTATTGTAGAACATATATATTTTAAAAGAAAAAGTGGATGTACCTTTGCTGTGTTATTATATTTTATAATTTATACAATTGCAAACAATGTCTTAGTTATTAAATTAATCGGAAGTTAATTCAGTTAAATGATTGTATGTATTATATTTTAATGTTTATTTTAGGTTAATAATTTTAAGATATACTTAAGATGAAAACGTAAAGAGCGTAAAGAAAAGAGAAAATTGGAAATAGGTTAAAATAATACTTTAAATTTTGTTGTAAGATAACAAAAATTTAAATTGATTTATTGTATGCTCTAGGGTATGAAGTAATTAGTAATTAATGTATTGTCATGAAAAACCGAGAGATGGCAGTTACAATACTGATAAAACAAATGTATGGTAAATAAAGCAATATAAAAGGATTAAATGTATGAATGATAAAAAAAAATAATTGATCTCAGTTTCAATATAAAAAAAATAAACATTGACGATTGTTAAGTTATATATATTTTGTTTTGCAGCACGTTATCATTAGATGGGAAGATAATATTGTAATACTGTTATGCTGATTTATAGTAATGATAGATGTTAGTAATGCCTTTTGAGAGTTAGATAAGTTATCATTCCATGATATAATTAATGTGGTTAAGTTATACATTCCTGAAGCTGATAGGAAAACATAATGAGGTTAGTCTAAGTGACACCCATATTGTACCAGTCAGTTTTGTCTGTTCATATAATAAGATCTAGCTTCTAGACAAAAGTACCTCAAGTCCAACCATGTGCAAGGTACAAAGTCATGAACACTCATGCCCTATTTGCCTATTTTCCAGATCTGCCAACTTATGAGCAACAATCCTGATGATACCGATCTAATTTATCTCTCTCTGCCAGCATTGCAAAGCAGAGACACAAAGAGACTCTAATTTGAAATCATATAATGGAACGTTTTAGGATAAAATATAAGTTTGACCCATTTAAAGGTCATGACCTTTCACATTAATTATATTTATAGGATTAGCGAGAGATCATCTAGTCAGAGCAAGCATAATTTAATAAATAAAATATTAATATTTGAATAAAAGAAACAATGATTCTGCAAGTTATTATATATATATAAGATTTATTACTTTAAACAAAGTAGCATAAATACTTGATTTATATATATTCATTAATCATCATTGGCCTCTTTAGATACACATAATTTGATTTATATTTATAAGATAACAACAGGTATATCATATGAAATTTGTTTTATAACTTGGAAAATGACAAATTTTATTTATTACTTTATTTCATTGTGGCTAGCTCATATGCCAATAATTAATAAATACACTGATGAACACAGTTAATTTAGTGCTACAAGAGTAAATATCTTGCAAGATACCAATCTATCCCCAGAAAAAACAAAATATAGCACTTGACTAAATATTTAGAATGATTAATTTTATTACAAAAATACACTTTACAGTAATAAGTAAATGACTCTCAGTTTATACTGAGTGAGAAACGTCTGTGGGATAGTTTGTTAACATATAATTGCATCACAAAATGATGTGCATATGAAAATGTTAATAAATATAATAAATACATCTTCTTAGTAGAATCATAACATTATGGCTTATGGACATTCATAAGTTTTATCTGGAACTAGAACAAAAAGGGTGGTGTATGCATGGTGGCATGCTTATGTGATCCACTCACAGATCCTTGAAAGTGCTTCTGAGAATTCATTGAAGAAATAGACCAATATATGTCTGCAAACTTTGCCAGAATCAGTTCATGAAATGAAGAACAGACTGCTGTGAGTTTTAATAGGCTGGGATTTTCCCAGAGCAATCCCATATTGAGCTAGCTCAAGTGACCAAATAAGTCCCAGGGTTAAGAGCCTGGTTCTTGGACATGAAAATATAAGATGGGGTTTGGCTTTCCGATACACCTAGGTAGAGTGAACCACAAATATATATAAATGAGAGAACCAGTATGCACTCAATGCCTGGAACAACACATATAAAACTTAAGAGAATATTTAATTAATTACTACCTATACATTATGGAATACCCTGCATAATGGTATGATTTACTAAACAGTACAGGAGAGCTTAAATTTATTAATAAAATGACAATATATTGATAAAGTAATCCCCTTCTCCTGTTACATTAATTTATGTATGAAACTTCTCACAAATATTAACAAATATGAGAATTCAGTTATAAGTGCTTTTATACTATAATAAACATAAATTAGATATATACGAGTGAGGTGGTGGTTATTGATTTTAGAATAAAACAGATTTTATTTCATATAACAAATTTGAGTTTTTAAGATTAGCGCTTATTATTTAAATAAAATTTAAAAAAACATTTTTTAGAAACAACAAATATCTACTGTGTTTTTCTTCAATGACATTATGAGATGATTAATTTATTTTCCCCAAATTCACAAGCATTCACTAAGAGAAATATAACAAGACTTGTTTTAATTAAAGTTAATCTAGTCACCCCATAAATAGAGAGGGGGGAAATAAAAATAAAAACGAACATACTGAGAATGTAAGGAATTATTGGCATATCATTTAAATATATAAGATATAAACCATAATAAGAGTCATAAAATATTTTTGCCGCATGAAAGTGAAAGAAAATATTATACTTATTTAGTAGAGGCTCAATGATAAGATAAAATTAAAGAAAGTTATAAAGAGTTATATACATGCTAATATCAGATAAGTAAATTACAAATTATTTAAATGAAATATTTAATTTCTGGTCAAAGGACCAGCTAATAGAATGATATCATTTTAAACTACAGACAGAGTTACGAGAAATAGTTATGGAAAGCTGAACTTAAGAATTTAAATATTAGGCAGCAGCTATAGTTTTTTACCTTAGTAATTTAGTAGCAATTCTATGTGATTACAGCGTCCATTGAAATTGGTGAATTAGATCTAGTTAGATTAGATCAATCAGGCAGGTAGAATTTTCATTATTCTGTCTTTAAGTACATTAAAGTTCATGGGTAGCAGGATCCTGGGTAATGAATGCAGGAAGAAGCATGTTGAATAGAGAGAAAGGTGAAAATTTCCACTACTCATGACACATTGAATTGCTATAATTATGAGCATAGATTATATTTACCATTGCTGTTTAATAATTACAAGCCTCCCATTGGGATTCAAATCTAGCAGTATTTATACTACTTTTAGTTTATCTTGGAATGCACTTTAGTTGCTAAACCTGAGGCACTTTATGCACTTAGTGGACCCAGAATTTGCTGATCAGATGCAACTTTTGTTCATGTAAGTTCTAAAAACAATGCAATCCTGTTAGAATTTCTCGAACGATTGTTTTAAAATATGATTTAAGATTTAAAAACAAAATTTGCGATGGATAAAACATCCATTAATGGGTCTTATATATTCTATAAAATTATATGTTTTAGATGGACTAATGGGTTTCTAGTAAATTGTCTTAATTACATTCGGGAATATTTTACAGGATTGCATCAGCCTTTTTTTTCTGACCACCATTACTAAAATAAATAATAAATTAGAAATATAATTTTAAAATACACATTAATATAATACATGTTGCTTTTATGTATGTTTTAAAGGTAATCTCCCCTCACTGCTAATATGTACACATCCATTACACAAATAAAATCAAATATTTATTTATTAAAGGTAATTACATTAAGATATCTATATATATACGTCAGTTATTATTTTCATAGTTAAGCAAAAAAAAATGTATTGGTGGGAGATTCTGAGTGGGCTGTGAAGCTTGATCTGAGTATCAGATTGACTGCTTCAATATATGTAATTTTAAATATCATAATGTGAGGAATTTCCATAAAATAGAATTGTTAAGATCCATAAGAGCTTAATATAAAAACCTGGATATTAAAGTAGCATCATGAAAAGAAAATAACTACTTTCCAAGAGAGCACATCTTATTTAAAAGATAAAGAACACCTCCATTTTATTATTATAGTATTTGACTGTACTAAAAATCAGTTTCTTATCTACAGAATTTTTAAATAATCAAGAAAAGTAAGGTAAACATCAAATATAGTTGGTTGTATTGTAATATCTTATCTAAGGTGTGGAAAATATGGAAGCAAATGCAAAACAAATGTAATATTTAAGCAATTTTTGAATTAATACCAGATAGGAATAAAATGAGATCAATGATGAAAATAAAAATAAAGGATGAATGGAATGAATTATTACCAAAAGTGTGGTTTAATCTTGGTTCTATTATTTGTGTTAATCTTATAGTTTTAATATTATCAAACTAACAACATAACTATAAAGTTTTAGTATAGTTGTTAATAAAATTTATATACCTACAAAATATCAAAATTTTATGAAAGAGTTGTATTATATGGAATGAAGTAAAAGAATAATATATTGTGTACTTAATAAAAATCATTGAAAATGGAACCCATGTTTAAAACTAATAAAATGATTATGATGCCTGAGCAAGAAAGAAATATAATGTATGCAAGCAATAATTAATTTGAAATTTAAATAATAGAATATATTGATGTAATTGAAAAGTTTAATTGCTAAGTAGATAAGAGTCAATATTGTTCTCATTGATGTAAATAGTTGTATAAAGATGTTAATAATATTATCTGTCTTAATTTTTTTTTTTATAATATGTAATCAGCAAAATTTTGTTATGGATTTTATTGTTTGTTTAAATAAACAAATATTTTAATACAAATGTAGTCTAATGGTTTTGTTTTTGCTCAGAATTATTTTCACCACAATGTCATATCGAAATATATAAATTATAAAGAATATTATAAAGAACAAAACTGGATAAATTAATTGTTTATTAAATTAAATTACTTAAATGATAATATTTAAGAGCATCATAATTTTAACCTGCAATATTTATATCCTTAAAGTCACATTGAATTTGTTGTAAAATTAATTTGAATTCATTCTTAAAATAAATCCAGGATAGTATATAAATTTATGAGAGAGATTGGTATGGGAATAGTTAACAGGAAAAGTAAAATAGGGTAAGGTGGTTGATTAATTTGCTAAAGTTATTACAAGGGAAAAGTTATTTTAATAATGCATATAGATTATGACAATCATAAAGTAGTTCATTTTATAATTAGTATTCTTAATTCATAATTATATTAATTATTGGAAAATATGGTATTAAGCAATAATTGGAAATTTCTTCTAGTTGTTAGAAAAATATGCTAGTTATAAGAAAATGATCTAAATTGTATTCTAATGTTAGCTGTGGTTATTATTAAGATGGTTGGGTATTAGTAAAATCCCTCTTATTATTCAATTACCTTAAATGGAGGAATTATTATTTTATTTTATAGGAATAATTAAAGACCTTGAGATATACATAAGGTTGTAGTAATATTTATTATAAAGAACATGAGAATATATTGGATTTTATTAATTTTTTTATGTAATTAATTCGATATGCTATTGGGAAGTATATTTTGTGTGTTTTATTAATGTTAAAACCACTCTATTGTAGCTGTCTCTTAAATCTACCTTATATATTATGTAATATATATTTATAGTCAAGTATTGAGTCTCATAAATTAATGTTCTATATAATTTATTGTTTGAGTTAGGCTGAAGAGAGATTCAAGTTGTATGGTGGATATGTGGAGAGTCAGGTGGACAGCTTACAATATATAATAAAATACTGAAAGCAAGTCTAAAATTTTAAATGCTTTCTCTGGCTAAGCATTTATCACAAAGCTTGTTGAGGAATTAGCAATCCTCATTGTTCATAACTTACAAGCTTAAGAGAATAGGGTCATGTGATCTATGACTCTTATTTTGACTATTTATATTAATATTTACATTCTAACATCAACTGGTCAAAAAAGTATTTAACTACTTTAGTTTTAACTAAATAAAAACAAAATTAGTGTCTTGCATTGGTGGTCGAGAGGTCAGTGCGACTGCCTTGCACTTGCAGGCAGTTGCCCGGGTTGCGGGTTCGCGTCCCGGCCGATGCTATGACACTTAAAAAAAAAAAAAAATTAGTTTCAGTAACAATACAAACCTATTAGCAATATTTACATACCTGAGTGCACCTTATTCAGCAAAAACGAAGTAAATAAAACCGTCACTAAAATAAAAGAGAATTTACTCATATTTAAAAAAGACAAGTTAATTGGTTTTGCCAATGGCAATATATTTACAAAACTCTTTTTTAAATAGAGATACTGCCAAATCACTTTGATCTGCTATAATCCTTATCTGACAGCCAATCAGATATTATGATAGCTGTCCAAATGACAACCAAACTTAAAAAAAAAAAAAAAAAAAATTTGGCAGTGTCTCAATTTATTTCAGTTTCAACTATCTGCATTTCGCAAATTAAAATATTATAAAACTCTTTTTTAAAAGTATTTATATAGATATTAAATTAACAATGCGTAGGAATGTGTATTCTGTGTAGAAAAATGATTGTCAATGCAGATTTTTATCTTATTCCCATAATTAGATAAATGTTTCACTACCTAAGGACTTTCTAAAATACATTTAAACAAAAAAAATTAACAAGTACTAATAAGATTTTTGTTATTGAAATTGCATTTAAATATTTTCATTACATATTTCATATTTAGTACTTTGTCCGCAAGATTTTTAAAGTGAGCTGCATTTCGTAAATTAAAATAATATTTGATTTGGATCATATATTGGTTAATTTAATATTTGGTATTGTATTTGTCTTGGTTCTACTCAAAAATCAATGCACAAAGATATACCGCAGATGAAGAAAAATTCACTTTTTTCTGCTATATGAATTATTTTTATATAAGTAAGCATAGTATTTTTATTAAAATATTAATAACATGCTATATACAAATATTAATATATTTACAATAGAATAAATGTAAAGCCCAATTTTTAATGAAACTATAATTGTAATAGTATGATAAGTTATTTATCTCAATGACATGTAATCCAAATTTGAAGAGTGTTATATTCTAATACAATTATGATGATGAAACTAAAAAAGAGTTCAGATATTTATTTTCAGGAGTGAAATCTGATAGGGAGTGATAATTGAAATAAAAGTTTAAGCTATGTAAAAGCAAATTAAATTGTTAATTGCCAAGTTTTGGTCGGGATATTTTTGGCTAAATTTTGAGAGAGTATAGCATTTATATAACCAGCTGGATAATCGGGCATTGGCCCTATTTACAATGTTTTTATCTGAAGAATTAACTGCTACTGCCATTTAGATAACTGAGTTTAATGATATACATTATTGAAATATATATATATACAATTTATACAATTGTTGCAATAACATACAAATATGAAAGTTGAGAGATGCTTCATATCAATATTTTTAATTTTCACAAACATACATTCATGCATATGCATTTATTACCTCTAAGGAGTACCACAGTTGGAAACAGTTATTATTTTTGATGCACTATTTTATTAATTAAATGCTAATATTTGTTAAACCATTTTCCATTACATCATTATCATCATCAACCATTATCAATCCACTGTAGGATGAAGGGCTCTCCAATTTCAAACCATCTTCTCTGATCTTCAGCTTCTCTTCTCCACAACATCCCTGCAATCTTTCTTATTTCATCCATACATCTCAAATGTAGTCTCTTTCTGCATCTTTCACAATCTCTTGAAATCCCATTTAAGATTTCAAGTATCCATTTATTATCATCTCTTCAAGCAATATGTCCAGCCCAACTCCACTCCAGTCTTTAATTTTTGCAATGAGGTCAATAACACCTGTTTGTTCTCTTACCCATATATAGTGTTTTCGATATCTTCTTGTTACTCCTATCATGCATCTCTCCATACTTCTGTGAGTGGCCTGAAGTCTCTATATTTCTCTTTTATTAAGTGTCCAAGTCTCAGATCCAAAAGCTCTCCAACCAAGTTTAATTCTATTATTAATTTCATCCATTATGTTTCCATCTGTATTAATAATCTGACAAAGATATTTGTAGCTGTTAACTTCTTCTAACTCATCATAATCAAACTTTATTTTCATATTTTGAGAAAATACATTGAACAATACTTTAGTCTTTTTAACATCCATCTTTAGTCCTACTTTCCTACTTTCACATGATAACTCCTCCAACATTTCCTGAAGCTCTAAAGCATTATTTGCAAAAACAACTACATCATCTGCAAAATCTAAATGACTTAATAATCACCATTTACTTTCACTCCTTTAGATTTCCATTTTAATCCACAAAATACTTCTTACAGCACTGCTATAAAAGATTTTAGACATATGGAGTTACCCTGCCTACAACCCTTCTCAATGCTGACTTTCCTAGTATCATTATGTAATCTAATTGTTGCTGTTGCATTTTTATAAATATTCTTTAAAATATAACAATATCCTGGATTTATACTTTGATGATCCATTACACTGAAGAAATATTTATAGAATCAAATGTCTTTTCATAATCTACAAATACAAAGCATAATGGTACCTCATATTCATTTGTCTTTTCTATAACTTTTCTCGATACCTGGATATGATCTATTGTACTAAAACCACTTTTAAACCCAGCTTGTTTTCTTGGTTGATGGAAATCCAATGTTCTCTGTAGACAAGTTGTAATTATCTTGGTAAAATTTTTATATAAAACTGATAAAAGTCTGATAGGTCTGTAATTTCTAATATCTGCTTTATCACCTTTTTAAAATATTAATATCAGTAGTGCATTCTTTGAATCATATAATACATCTTTATCATTTAGACATTTGGTATATAACTTTGCTAAAAAAATATATTTATTCACCTGCTTCTTTTAATATATTAATTATAATTCCAACATTACCTGTAGCATTTCCTTTTTTCATAAATCTAATTGCATGTCTCACTTCTTCATTTAAAATTCTGGGCAATTCAGAAGATATAATAGATATATGAGGTACTTGTTCTTTATTACTATATAATTCTTGATAAAAGTCTTCTAACCATTTCATAATATCATCTCTCTATTTAGTAGTAGTTTCATCTTTTTTCCTTATTGCAGATATAAATTTTCTACCAATACTAAAATGTTGTTTACAATCTTGAGACTTTTATTCTCTTTGATAGCTTTCCTTGCTAGTTCACAGTTTTAATTTCTTATATCATTTTTAATTCTTTTCCACACCATTTTCAGAATTCAAAATATTAAATCTTTTTTAATGCATCATTTTTTATATCTTCATATTCCTTCTTTTTTTCATAAATACTCTAGTCTCAATAGAAATTTTATTGGTCAATTGCTGCTTTTTTCTACCAGCTATTTTTGTTGCAGTTTTTAAAAGTGTATCAGTTATTTTCATATTAATTTCATTCAAATCCAATCATATTCAAAATATATTAATACTTGAAACCGATTTGTAAGTTCTAATTTAAATTCATTAGAGTGTTTCTGACAATTAAAAATATTACTTGTAAATATTGTTTTTCTTAATAATTTTTGTCTATTTAGTTTTGCTTTAACACATATCTTACATCTTACTAATTGATGATCACTTCCTGTGTTAAATTTATTAACAACATTACAATATTGAAATATGTATTTTCTGTTAGTCAATATATAATCCAATTCTGCTGTATCTTCATTTGGATGCTTCCATGTCCATTTTTTTTTAACATTTTTCTCATAAAAAAAATTCATTATATAAAGTTTTTTCTCCAAACTCCACAAGTCTATGACCTCTATCATTTCTATTACCATAACCTGACTTACCTACAGCACTTTAATCTTTCATTTGTTTACCAATTCTAGCATTAAAGTTTCCCATAACAATTTTTAAATGTTGTTTACTCTGATCAAAAGCCTTTTGTACATCCATGTAAAAATCTTCTATTTCATCACTATGAGAACTTGTTGGGGCAAAAACCTGAATCATCTGCATTTGGTATCTGCTATTAAGCTGTATGACTAAACTTGCCACTCTGTCCGATACACCATCAATCTCCACAATGTTGTTCTTCCTCTTGTTATTTATAATGAATCCTACTCCACTTGTATTTCCAATATTTGTGCCTTTATAGTAGAGTACATGTTCACTTTTTAAATCAATTGTTTCTTGACCTCTTCTTCTAACTTCACAAAGTCCAATAATTTTCCATTTAATATAAGACAGTTTTTTTTAATTCTTGCAATCTTCCTTTACTTGAAAGTAATCTGTAGTTGTACGTACCTAAATAAAAACTCATCATCTAATGACAGCCTGGGTTCACAACCAGGGGATTCATAGCACCCTTTGCCTTTGGCCACCAATCACTGTCTTGTTTGGTGACTTTACAGTCTCCTGTGAATAAGGGCCAAGATTTATTTTTGTCTGTCATGATTGTATATATGTATTGGAAAAATATTTATCATTTCCACATACATTCATTCTACCTTATCAGGCAACTGAGAAGAAAAACCATGATGTTTTTTGATCTTAAACTCAGAGGTAAAAAGCCAATAAACTCACCACACTGGCTGGTGTGTGTTGGTGAGCAGCCCATCCATGTTTGTATACTATATGAATAATCACATAGTAATAACAACTGCAATGACAAAAACATATGGGATAGACATTAGGAATTTTCCCTGTTTGGTTCCTTTAAGTCCTCCAAGAGGAATCAAAGGGTCTCCTTTCAGTTAATGGCAAAATTCTTTGCGCAACCTTCCATTACATATATAGTTTTATTTATGCAAAAGTGAATACAAAATATTAAACACCAAAAGTTAAAGTTGTTAGTATACAAAACTAATCACACCAATTCATGATTAACTCACTAACCAAAATGACATTATATATCCTCCATGAATCATTTTTATACTAAATCAAAGTTGAGAAGCTTATCTTGGAAATTTGGTTCTTTGATTTTGATTAGGGAGTTCATGTATTTAGTTTATTACTAAATATATATCTACTCATAAATGAAAGTAAATGAAATACCATTTTAATTTATAAGGCAAATAGTTAATGATATTCATGTTTAAATTAATACACATGAATGCTCAACGTCTATAATTTAAAAAAAAATCAAATACTTTTCAAACGTTTACAAACTTAAATTCAACCCTCAAAATTTTAAATGTTGTATTTTTTTATAATTTTGATGATAATTTTATGGATACTCTCTAATAGTTATTAATCCACTTTTATATTTTTTAAAATATGTTATACTAATACTAAATTCACATACATAAAATTATTTTTCTTATGCTATTATCACTTTTGTGAGATTGTGAAAAGAACATAAAAAAATCTGCACCATACATAAATAAATATTTAAAAACCAATTACTCTTCACAAACCTGGAGCTTAATTGTAAATATAAGGGATTTGAACTCAGACTTTCAAGCACCCTTCAACTGTCCACACTATTTCATAGTATCTTAAGGAGTGATTTTTTATAAATACTTACTGTTGAAAAAACAATTAAAATATCGATTATTAACATCCATTTTATGAACAAAACAGCTTCTATAATTATAATCATTTGTTTGCTGAAATTTTTCAGCTACATTTATATAATAAAATGTTGAGATGGTTTATTTACAATGTTTTTATTCTAAAAATTAAATGTTGTTCTAATTTAATTAACGCAATTGTATTCAACACACTGATCAGATATATGCACAAATATTATTAATGTTGGAATAGCGTAGAAATATGAAAGCTAATAGTTGTTTAATGTTAATATATATTATTTCTACAAATAAGCATTAGTACACATTGTTGTAATGTGCATGCATTGGTAATCAACAAGTAGTGTCACTATAGCAGATTGTTATATCTATGGATTATTGTAAATTTTAATCATAAAAAAGACAATGTGGTAATACATATATAAGTGTACAAAATTAAATATATGAAATGTCAAAAATCTAATCTTGTTAGAATTATAAACTAGTTATGCAAATATATATTTGATCACTAGCCAAAATTAAGTGATTAGACCAATGATTTTCATGCCAAAGTGATATTGAGAGTTTGCCTTTGCAGAAATGAGTGATAGTAATTTTGTAATTTAATTTTGATTAGTTAATGATATCTGTGTTTAAACTAATACATATAATCTGGAATTTAAAATTTTCTTCCTAAAATTTTTACAAATGTTTGTAAAACAAATTTATACCTCAAACTTCAAAATGTTAATTTTTTTTCAATTGATAACTATTTTATTAATAATCTTTAATACTTTTTAATCCCTTTATCCTTTTTTAAAAAGTTTGTTACATTTTGGCTAAATTGACATGTGTAAATAAATATTTATGTTCTTATTTTTTTTATCACATTTTAAGGTTATTGCTAAGACATGTAATACAGTAAATTGAAAAATTTAAAACCTGTAAAAAAATCTATACTTCTATACAGAAATTATGCAAAAAATAAATAAAAGACAAATATTTATTCATTTTAAAAATTAAATTTTTCATTTTTATTTAAGATGACTTCTTAATTGTTTCATGTATTTTATGTTGTTTTGACAATAAACAAAGACAATAAATGAGTGATTTCTTCTGAATATTTATTTGTATACTGTGTTTTTCTTATATAAACGTTTCTCTTTCTTATGCCTTTTTGTTTTTCTAAATCTGTTTTTCTTTTGTTTATTTTTTGGTTTTCAACTTTTTGTTGTATTTTTTTTTTTATTTTGTAGTTTCTAATTTTTTTCTCTACGTTGTTTCTTTCTTGTTCTATTTCTACTTATATCCATCCTTCTTTGTTTTTTTTTTAATTTTTTAATTTTTAATCTTTATATTTTTCTCTCTATCTTCAGTTTTACTTTTTCATTGATTTTTTTTTAACTTTTCACTTTGTATTCCTTTTACTCTCATTCTTTCTGTTTTTTCATTTTGTTTTTCCATTACTCCTTTTTTATCTATTTCATTTTTTATTTATCACACTTTTGCATATTTTTACTTTCTATCTTCCTTTTTTTTTATCTTCTTTCTTTTCCTTATTTTTTTCATAATTAGCTTGTTCTAACTTTCTACTACACTGCTCTATGTATTTTTTTTATCTTGTTTGCTTTTTAAAATCTTTTTTCCACATTTCTCCCATTTTCCACTTAATTTTTTTTATTTCATATACTTTTTTTGTCTTACCCTTTTTGTATTTTATTTAGTTTTTTGACAATTTTTATTTCTTTTCTTTAAATGTTATTACCTTCTACACTTATTTCTAACTTGTCTACTTTTCTTGTTATTTTTAATATTTCTTCATGACTTTTTTTTTTATTTCTTATCTTATTTGTTTTTCTCATTCCTCATATATTTGTGAATTTGTCTTGAACTATTTATTTTGTTATTTTAATTGTCTTTATCTATTTTTTAGCCTTTTTTTTTTGTTTTGTTTTTTAAAAAATATTAGAAAAAAAAGTAAGCAAAAGAACTCAGAAAAATTTTAAAAAGAAGAAAAAAATACAAAAAAGAATAAAAATTTTATAAAAATGGAAAATATAAAACAAGAAAATATCAAATGAAGAAAAATACTAACAGACAATGGGTGAGTAAAATATGCTCTTAATCAATAAGAATTATAAAAAAAGTCAGGGTAAAAACAAAAAAAAATAATTGGAGATATAAAAAATCAAAGAAACATACAATACAATAAATAATAAAGAAAACAAAAAAGAAATGAGAGAAAAAGAAAAAAGTATTTGAAAAAAGAGAAAAGGGTGAAAAAAGAGAATAAAGAAGTATTGCATAGAGTAAAATCATGACCAAAATATCACCAAAAAGAAGAGAAAAATGCCTAAAAAATAAGTAAAAAAAAACAGATAATGGAAACAATAAAGAATAGTTGGCAGAGGAAAACAAAAAATTATAAAAAATATATAAAAAAATGACAGAAAGATAAAATTTAAAAAAGGAGATAGTGTTACAATGTAAAGAAAAAAATGAGCATTGGAAAAGTCAAAAGTTGGAAAACAAAACAGAGAAAGATAAAAGTAGAAAAGGTATATTCTTCCAATGTTTTTGTGAGAAATTACAGTATAACATTGTATTATGTATACTACAGTAATGCTTAAATTCTTTGACATTAAATATTTGATGACTTTTTTTTTTTGGCTTAGATAATAGTATATTTCCTATTGCAAAATCTTCAGTAATATATCTTTTCAGATGATAGCATAGTCCACTTTATTTTTGACTACATGAAATTGTGTAGGTTCATAATCAAAATATATGTTTCCAGGGATGATAGTGCAACTTGTATTTACCAATTTACATAAATCTCTTACTATTTGGATATCCAAATGCTTTACTCTAATTGGATCACATAAATATTCAATCCTGGGATTAATTTGGGACTCAAGGATTTGCAGACAGAAGAGGCACAATCAGTGCTATAATTTCTTTCTGCTATCTTTGTTTTGATTGCTTTTGGTAGCATATTTTAAAATAATATTTGAATCTTGTTCCTATGATTGGTTAGCTATCACAAGCAAACATCAGCAAGTCACTACTTCCCAGCATAAATATTAGCAATAACACATAAAAGCAATGAAATTAAAAGAGAAGACTAATAGAAATAAAGTGAGGATGATAGCTATGTGGTGAAAGTTTGAAAAAGACCAATTTCAGAACATGCTAAAAATATATAAACATTAAAACATTCATATACCTAACTATGGTATCTTAAATTTGCTAACCTTACTAGTTTGGATTTCATAAAAAAAATAAGACTAATTCATGTTGACTTTTACAATTATGTACAAAACAATATTACTGTAATTATTGTTATACAAAGGTTGTGAATTAAAAAAAAAACTCATTGTAAACAATATTAACTAAATAAAATTAAGAATTTAATAGTGTAACTGATTAAATATAACTTGTAACCTTATACCCCTTAAAAATAATTAAACCAAAAAAAAATTAAACTCATTTATTTACATGTACAGTACAAATCTATGAATAAATTTTGCATTACTTGTATGGCAAAAAATACAGAAGCAAATATACTCTTTTTTGCTATTTATTAACTAATGATATTTATTAGGCATATATAATGGCACAAAACAGTTTGTACATCAAAAAACCATCACTGTTTTTAAGCAGATATTTCTTTCTAAAATGAACACTTGATATAGAATTGCAAACTTTGATATTTGTATTTTTTACTTTATCCATATTTTAAAATAAATAGAATAAACTCATTTGATTTTTTAAACATTTTAACTTTTTCATAAATTAAAACAGAGGCTAAACTATCTATAAAAATAATGTGACACACTGCAAAGCAGAGTAATCAATGGGTGCAAAATGATTTGTGCAAAAAATCTCTGTCTACTAACTACTCATCCAATATTCAAAGATTAGTTTTTTGTTTGTGTTTTTCACCAGTAAAGAGCCTTGGATCTGAGAGCATTGCACCTAGATCTTAGATCTAGCAGCCACCTTATACCTATTTGTTTAACTATAAAACTATGAAGAAATGGTAATCACGTGATTTTTCATAAATTATTTTACATAGATGACTGATAAAAATGTGATATATTAAGGTACTTTACCTACTTTGTTTTTCTGCTGTCACTTGTTTTATTGGTAAAAATTTATATTAGACTTCTTATATATTTTATCTTATATTTTGAATACAGTTGAGTGTTCAGATTACAGGAATCCACTTAGAATATAATAAACACATTCTAAAATAATGTTTTAACATCTTAATATTTATATTAATGATTATGTTTAGGGAAACAGTTATGTTTGTGTATCATTTTGAAAAATATTAAGACAGGTATGTAAAAGATTTGAATTTTAGAACTTTTTTTCCATTTTATGGCTTTTGAAATAAAGGTATTCAATGGGTTTATTTTAATATTAAATGAAAAATCTTAAAATACAAACAAATCTATCACTCATATTTATATAACGTCCATCAGGTGTTTGCATATTTCATTTTTTTTTTAAAAAAAAAGGAATTCTGATAAGTCAAAATCAAAAATTCAATAAATAAAATTAGAATTGCTAAGTATTTTTAAAAATATGAAATAGTGCATCAAGTTATAGCCATTCATTAATGTTTATTCCAAAATGCTTTATACATTATGATATTATTATGAGTGAAGGTCTTTTTAAATGCTATATTAAAACAGTAGTCAATGCCTCAAAAATCGATGAGCAGGCAACTTGAGGACACTTTTTTGGATCAAAGACTTAAATTGGCAACAAATTTAGATAATGATAACTGCAAGAATAAAATTCATTCATTGTAAATATGAAAAAGTGTCTTTTAAAAATTAGTTGTGTTTAATATTTCCAAAGAAGAGTCATTATCACTTACTTTTAATAATTTTCTAAGTGATCAAAAATCTGTGAAAATGTGTATTATTATAACATTTGTAATGTGAAATTTTTTGTAATATAATGGAAGTAAAGGGTTAATTAAACCACTAAACATCACATGATCACTATCTCATACTAGCACATAATTGTTATCAAACCAAGCAAAACTCTCCATACAGTAGTGCCATCTTGTGCCAACAAGAGTAATCAATGGATGCCAGAACGCTTGTGCATAAAATCCTTATCTAGTGCCTATTCATCCAATATCCCCAGACTAGTTTTTGGCTAGTTGTGACTTCTGCAAAATGTATTACATTAATTATAGTTGATATTTAAGAAGGTCATTGTTTCCAATATATTAAATATTTTTTTCTGCTGAAAATTATTTTAATATTAAATATATTAATTTTGAAAACTTTTTAACAAAATCTTTTTATTGTACATATGTGCATACACCTCACTTTTTGACTGTCCTGCAGTCTTCTTCAGAGATATGATATAATACAAAATAAAATATATCACTATACAAATAATACCATTAAAAATGTAAACAATAAAAAAAATCATTGCTCTGAAGTAGACTGCCAAATGGTCAAAATGTAAGGTGTATGCATATATGTACATTAAAGGATTTTTGCTAAATGCGTTCAAAGTAGAATGGATACATTGAATTTATATCAGATATCACAGCAAAATAAAGGAATGGGTGATTTTGATAATATGTTAAATATTACTTATTAGTTACCATTGTTGTTTTTTGTTTCCAAATCTATTTCCAAAAAAAGGTAATTGATCATTGCAGCTAATTTAAAAATAAGTTGTAGTTTTACATCCAAATGTTTTATTCCATCTACACAAAGTAAAAACTTTCTACAATATATTTCAGAGAACTTAAAAAAAAGTAGAAACATATCAATAGTGTTAATAAGGATTATTAATTTTCTAGTTCTTATTTTTTCTAATTTTATTTTAAACTGAGTTTAACCTAGTGATTCATTTAGTATATTTGTAACTTTAGATGACAGAAATTATAATTTGTAAAAATCTGAATAAATAATATTATTAAATGTACTTTTTGCTAACTATTTACAATATAATTTTTATGATGCTATGCTAAAAAGTTTTATATCAGTGGTGTTATCATAACATGTAAATAAAAATTTAATTGACAGTCACAGTAATTTTCATTCTCACAGAAATTACCAAAACACTGAAGAATTATTATTTCCTTCAATCAATTTATCAAGATTAAAATATTTTGCTGTGGCAAGAAACATTTTGCATAACTTATTACACTTTTATACAATAAATTGAACATTGTTGGAAATAAAAATTATGAAATTGTCAAAATTATAAAGAAAAAAGTATTGACTGCATTAAAAAGCAAACATTTGATTATTAGTTTTTACATTTAAATAGCACATTTCCCCAATATTAATTACATTATGTGAAAAATTGTTTTACATTAATTTGCATAAATAATGTCAAAAATATTTTTCTTATTTCATTGAAAATTATGAAAGTAGAATGAATAATAGAATGGTTTATTTCTTGAAAGATGATGATGTATTCGAACACTGAAACTAAAAGTATTAAATTGGATTTCAAAAATGTTTTAATTTGGAGCTCATCATTCACCTATTTCACACATAACACACTTAATATAGTCTAGCAAAATCTAAATTATTGATAACTAAATATCAGAACATTTTTTTTAAAAAGCAATATCTTATAGAAAAATATTATATTAACAAAAGAAGTCCATGCTAACATCATAATGATCAAGAATCTCAAAATGATAATTTCAAATTATATTTATATCTTTTTTACACCATAATCCCATTAAATAAAAAATATATACTCTAAGAAGTTTTTCTGACTGATCCAGATTAGTTTATCATAACCTGTTGAATATTCATCAATAAAATCTATTAATGTTTTTCACACATTTGTTTATGTATATACATAAATGATTAAACATAATTATTATTGTACCTGTTGAAAACTGTACCAGTAAAAACAACTCTTGTAAATTAAATTGTATATACATCTAAGTACAAATAAACATATAACCATAACATTTCTAGAAGAATAAACATTTATTTTTACAATTTATTTTGTAATGGTTTTACCTCTTTGATAAATGGATCTTCTTGTAACGATGGTTTTACCTCTTTGAATAATGGATCTTCTCATGTAACAACTAAGAATAAAAACTTACATATAAATACATATATTTATCTATCAGGAGAAGCTTGGAGTCCTTTTAAAATAAATAATAATTTTAACAGGAAATATGTCTATGTATTTGAAAGGAAGATTTGTAATAAATATGTGTTACCAGTTCCTACTTATAGATCTGAGACATGGACACCTAACAGAAGAACAATGCACAGACTTCACACCACTCAGCAAAGTATAAACAGATATATACTAGAAGTAACAAGAAGAGATTGAAAATAAAATAAATGGTTGAGAACAAATAGGTGTTACTTATATCATTGAAAAAAATAAGAGACTGAAGGGGAGTTGGTCTGAACATAGTGACAAAGAGATGATAATAGATGAAAAGTTGACTTTTAAACTGAATCTCAAGATATTGTAAAATATGTAGAAACAGACCAGATTTGAAAAGGATGGATGAAACAAGAAAATGCACTGGGGTGATGTGGAGAGAAGAACCTAGTAATTGGAGAAAATGGATTGAACTTAAAGACAAATTCAGGTCAATAATACTTGAAAATGATTATGAAGAGGTCAATATACCTATCCACAATTTAATATAAAGGTCAATCACTTTTAACATTAAAAAGCTTCTTTTAATTAAAGATAACTAGCAACTATGTTCAAGTTACATGAATGTATTTATATATTCTTTTAATTAATAGTGTTCATTTGGAAGGTCTATTTGTTCATTAGTGAAAAGTTATGACTGTGAAAATAAATGTTTAAAAAATATGTAAATGTTACTCATATCTTTACTGCTATCATCAACCATTATCAATCCACTGCAGGATGAAGGTCTCTTCAAGTTTAATCCATCTTCTCAGATCTTTGGCTTCTCTTCTCCACATCACCCCTGCACACTTTCTTATTTCATCCATCCATCTCACATGTGGTCTCTTTCCAGATCTTTTACAATCTCTTGGAATCCAGTTTAAAATTTCAATTTTTCATCTATTATCATCTCTTCTAGCAATATGTCCAGCCCAACTCCTCTGCAGTCTTTTAATTTTTTCAAAGAGGTCAGTAACATGTTTATTCTTTTACCCATATATTGTATTTTCAATGTCTTTTTGTTACTCTCAACATGCACCTCACCATACTTCTTTGAGTTATCTGAAATCTTTATATTGCTCTTCTATTAAGTGTCCAAGTCTCAGATCCATAAGTAATAACTGGTAAAACACATTTATTAAAAACCTTTCTTTTCAAACACATAGGCATATTTTCTTTTAGTATCAAGGTATTTAACCAAAAACACCCCAAGTTCAATTCTATAATTAATTTCATCCATTAGGTTTCCATCTGTATTAATAATCTGATCAAGGTATTTATAATTGTTAACTTTTTCTAACTCAACATAATCAATCTTTATTTTCATATTTTGAGAAAATCCATTAAACATTATTAGTCTTTTTAACATTTATCTTTATCTTTACTCCTACTTTCTTCTGATAACTCCTGCAACATTTCCTGCAGCTGTATAGCATTATTTGCAAAAACTACATCATCTGCAAAATCTAAATGACTTAAATAATCTCCATTTACTTTCACTCCTTTAGCTTCCAATTTTAATCCACAAAATGCTTATTACAGCACTGCTTTAAAAAGTTTTGGAGATATCCTTCTCAGTGTTGGCTTTTTTAGAATCGTTGTGTAATCTAATTGTTGCTGTTGCATTTTTGTAAATATTCTTTAAAATACGTCAATATCCTGGATCTATACCTTGATGATCCAATCCTTTAATCACTGAAGAAATGTTTATAGAATCAAATGCCTTTTCATAATCTACAAATCCAAAGCATAATGGCAACTCATATTCATTTGTTTTTTCTATAACTTCTCTCAATAACTGGATATGATCTACTGTACTAAAACCAATTTTAAATTTAGCTTGTTCTCTTGGTTGGTGGAAATTCTATGTTTTCTGTAGACGAGTTGTAATTATCTTGGTAAAATTTTGTATAAAGCTGATAAAAGACTGATAGGTCTGTAATTTACAATATCTTCTTTATAACTTTTTTTAAATATTAATATTAATACTACATTCTTCAATTATCAAGTATATCTTTATCATTTAAACATTTTGTATATAACTTTGCTAAAAAAATTATATTTCTTCATTTGCATCTTTTAATATATCAATTATAATTCCATCATTACCTGGAATCGTTTCTGTCTTTATAAATTTAATTGAATGTGTCACTTCTTCATTTAAAATTCTGGGCAATTCAGAAAATATCATAGATATAGGAGGTACTTGTTCTTTATTACTATATAATTTTTGATAGAAGTCTTGTACCCATTTCATGATGTCATCTCTCTTTTTAGTAATAATTCCATCTTTTTTTCTTATTGCAGAAATTAATTTCTTACCAATACCAAAATGTTGTTTTACACTCTTGAGACTTTTATTTTCTTATACAGCTTTTTTGCTAGTTCACAGTTATACTTTCTTATATCATTTTCAACTCTTTTCCTCACCATTTTATAAAATTCAAGATATTCAATCCTTTTTAATGCATCATTTTTGTATATCTTCATATTCCATTTTTTCTTCATAAATTCTTTAGTCTCAGTAGAAATTTTATTGGTTAATTGCTGCTTTTTTTGCCAGCTATCTTTGTTGCAGTTTTTAAAAATGTATCAATTATTTTCATATTAATTTCATTTAAATCTGAATCATGTTCAAAATCTACTAATACTTGAAATCTATAGGTTTATTTTTATTTTGTTTATAATTACTAGTATATTTTTTTTAAATAGTATTATATACGTATGTGTGGTTGCACTATAAGTAAATATATGTATATCCCAATATAACTATTTAATGATTTGGCATAATATATAGAATTGAAGGGAGATCAGTTTATAAACATTTGCATTTTTGTGATTTATGTTTTTGTAAAAATATACAAATACTTTTGATCACACTAAATAATCTTTTGAAACATAGGAATTTTATAAATATAATTAGAAAATAATTGAAAGATAATATTACTGTTGGTGAATTCGGTTATGAATCCATAGAGTACTTTACAAAAAACACTTCATTCGAATTATTTATTTTTTTTCAAGAAAAATTGCTGAACAAAAATAAACATCGAAGCATTTTCAGAATTACATTTTATTTTCATTAAGAGAAAACATATATTTCAAATTTATATTGTTTTCAATAGAATTAACCCATGAAATGATTATGTACTAGTAAAATGAGAAATACAGTGAATGCAAAACTTGAGAAAAGAAAACAATTATTAAGAAGTTATACTAAAAGTATGGACAAAACCAGTAGGCTTTACATCATCTTGAACTAGTTTTTTATAGAGAGATTATATTTTAGAAATATAGTATTTCATTGTAGCCATATTAGGATCAGCACTAAAAGTAAGTTCTAGTTATACACGGTATATACTTTTTATAAAGTTGGTTATTAGCAGACTGTGGTGATTTGTTTTATTTATAGTCGCCCCTCACCTCCAGTTTTGGCTTTGAATTACATAATCATTATACTCAGATTGTTAAGCTCCCTCTAGGAAAATAAAAGTTGAATGCATGAATGACTACCCACATCAGTGTGAATAAAATAAGTCCATTTGAAACAGATTATCAATAATGTCCAAATTATACAACCATAATTAAAGACAACAAACATTTTTCAATTGACATTATATGTTGCTTTTCGAATTTAAAAATGATAGCAGCAGTAACAGCAGTTAGTAGCATTAATGATAATAGCAGCAGAAGCAACAGGGGCAGTAATAATAATAATCATCATCATCATCATCATCATAATCATTTCTATTTGTTAAACTTAAGCTTGTGGCCCTCCAAATCAACCTTTTTTTTCGTTTTTTAATTTTGATACAAATGCTATCAGAAAAATATTTTGTATAACTATATATTCTGAATTTCATATTTATATTTACTGCTTTAAAAATGATCATTTTTTAAAGATTATTTCTTTCTTTAGCATCAATAATAAAGATGCTTCCTGTTTTAATTATTTATTATTTGATTTTTAGAAAATAATGTATGATTTCATCTATAATAAAATGTGAAAATAAATATCTCATTAAATGTGTAAATCTTATTGATATCAGGACTCAGGAATATATTAATAATTCATCTTATATTTGTTCTAAATGTTCTGTTATAATTGGTAATATCCATGTAACTAACGTGGATCAAGCAGTTCACAAATCGTAATTTAACAATTCCATAAGCTCACGCTCTAATAATCATGGTGCTGGAATGCTAATTTAAAATAATTATTGATATCAAAATTTACTTTCTGATTTATTATCTTTTGTATCTGAAATAAATTCTATTCATAGAGTCTTGATCATTTGATAAAGAAAAACTAGTTCTTTTTAAGAAAAAAATATTAATGATTTTGTTCTCAAAATAGTTACCATCTGAAAACGCAGAATAAACAGATATTTCCATTTGTAAAGAAGATAAAAAAAGAGCAAAAAATTCAGAAAAAAAATGAAAAATTAAATACAGTTTAAAACATGAAATAAAAGTTGTTTTTTTTAATTTTTTCATTAAATAACAATACACCCGGGTCTCTTTATATGCAGATTTTTAATGCGATTTTGAAGTTATGCGATTCATATTTCTTTTTAATATCTTTTTATGCGGTTTTCTTTTATGCAATAAAGCAGGTCATGTTTCACTTAAAATCGGATGTCCCCGTTTTGTATACACGCGTCAATTTTACAAGACTATAATGTAAATCTGTTCAAACACTATAGATGGCTCTACTATGCATGTTGTGTTTTGCATTTTAAATCATATTCTATTTTTGCTTTTTAAAGAGTAATCAATTAATCATTTAGTGTCCAAATTTTCAAGCCATTTCACTATCCACACTATCTCATACTACTGATATATATGATCACACACATGCAGAAAAGATAAATAATTACCAATATATGTATTTCATGCTAAATCAGCACTCAGCAGTTGGTCCAGATTACCATCTTCCATACATATATGTAATCAATGCTCACTTTATATTAAAATAGCAAATCCTTACATTTTAATGGACAGGCTTCAACCTCCAACTCTTCAGCCATCCATACCATTGAAAATCTGATGATAGAATTTCCAAATCCAATGCTATATATATATATATATATATAAACATTACAAGCATAAAGCTAAACTAGTCAATATATAATTAAAATTACCCCAAATTCAAAATTCAATTAGACCAGCATAAAAATAATATTAAAACACAATCAAAGGTTTCACTGCTACAAACAGACTTCTCAAGTGTAAAAAACTGCAAAAACTATGCAATGTATATAATATTAACCATTACCCACAAATCCATTCGCTTCCCATCCACTCTTAATATTAAAAGAACTCTTAAATAAGTTAATTGCTTCAGAATAATAAATTTTCAATAATAAAGATTCTTTAATTCTTTATTTGATTTCATTTCTCTGAAAGAAGACAACCTTAGCTTCATCAAAATTAATAGTGTGGCCTGTATCTTTTTCATGGACATACAAAGCAGAACTAATATATCTATTTTTAACTCTACTTTTATGAACCTTTATCCTTTCATTTAAACTCAACCTACTCTGACCTATGTAGACCTTCTTACAAATAAACAAGGAATAAAATATACTACACCAGGAATAGTCTTTCTATCAAAAATTTCTTTTGTATTATTTAATAAATTATTCAATGTAACACCCCTTCTCCAAGCAATTTTCTTATTTCCAAACAATTTACTATTTCTACATATAATTTTATAAGAAGACAGTTTAAATGGCAAAGAAATAAAATCATATTTTTCTTTATCCTTTACATCCTTACAAATATTAAAAGTATTTTATTAAGTATTTTATTTAATAGTAATTTATCAGAGTAACCAACCCTCAGGTAATCTGTATAAAATTGACATTTCTGAAACAAAGCTACCCTACTAGAATTATTTAATTTATTATTCAGATACAGACTGACAGCTATCAGGTTTAGTTTGTTTCAATAATAATTTATTATTTCTAATGTATACAGTGATGTGTAATCATACAATTGGGGTTTACATTGTTGTTCTAACTATCTTGTTATTTCCATTTGGGTTCTGATGAGTCTATGTTGTCCAATATGGTGTGAACATTAGATCTTTCACATATTTGTTATCTGATTGTTAGCCCCCCCTTGGCGATGTTGTTAGTTTGGCATATTGTATAATCTCCAAGTGTCTTCAAATGTTTTCAACGATGCCAGGAGTTGGTCTCTCTTCTGGATTTTAATCATTGTTTTGCAAAAAAACCTGTTTTATATTAGGTTGTGGGTGTTCCATGATTAGTTTACAATGTGTAACCCATATGGCATAGTTCAAAAACACCGAGAGACATATTATTGGATAGGTTTTAGTATTGATACTATCTTTCAGAGATGAGATCAGTTGGAAATCTATCTTGGTGTTGGAGAGTATGATTTCTTGGATCACTCTGAATCCCATACATTGTGAAAAAAGGTGTTCCAATGTCTCATCGCCGTTCATGCAAATGTTGCAAGTAGGGTCTATGTTGTGACCATGTTTGTAAAAGAGGAAGTGATTAGTAGGTAGTCCATTAATGTTGTATTTAATGAGGAAGTCTAGGTATTTGGCCTCTAGACTCCATTTTTTAAAGTTGGATACCAGTTTCTGATTATTGTAATAAAATGTGTTGATTATAGGATGTAAGATTGGATGGAGGATTGTGTATGCTTGCCATAATGATATTTTAGAATTGAATGTGGAGTCCTTTATTGGGCAGTGCTGTTTGATAAAGCTTGTGTTTCTAGTGATCCATGTTTGTCTGTCTGGTGGGGGTCGGTCAGTGGGTGTTACCTTTTGAAGGAAAGTTTTTTAGAGAATTGTGTTAAAACCATATGATGCTACCAAGTTGTGTATGACATTGTGGGTTTTTTGGTAAATCAATGCCTGAATGGAGTGGAGAGCAAGACCATTTAGCTTTCTTGGTCACTGAGTGCCTTTGAGGCTGATCGTGACCGATTTACCTTTCCAGAAAAGCCTTGAGCACAAGCCATTTATTTTATTTATGAAGCTTTTGTTGCATTTGATAAATGGAAGAAAGTATGCTATAATTGGCATCACATTCATGTTAATTAGTGCTACCTTGCCAGGGAGGGAAAGGTAGACTTGTGACAAGGAAGTGATGAATTTGTTTGTTGTTTCTAGAATGTTATCCTGAATCTCTTTGGTCATTGCTGTGGTAGATTTGAATATGGAAAACCCAAGATATCTCTGTGGCTTGGCAGAGAAGAGGGTGTTAATTTTCCTTCCTGAAACAATTTGCCAGTAGGCAGACTTGCTGGGGTTGAATTGCAGCCTGTATTTCTCAGTATAGCGGCTTAATATTGTTTGTAGCAAAGGAATATGTTTTCTTGATGGTAGGATGATCATTACATCATCCATGTAGGCAAATGTGTTGAATTCTCTGCTTAAATTGGGTATAAAAAGACCTGGTAGATTTTTTTCCAAATCCATCAGGAGAGGATTTATATATGCGATGAAGCTTAGGGCACTGAGGGAAGAACCCTGAGGGAGAGCTTGTGTCGGTTTAAATCTGGAGGTGATATTACCATCCATAGTGATAAAAATTTCCATTGTATAGTAAGTTGCTTATGATCTGGACAGCAGCTGCAGGAACATCATACTCGGCCAAAATATTTAAGAGTATGTCTATATGTACCAAGTCAAAGGCTGTAGCAATGTCCAGTTGAATAGCTATCAGCCCTGACTTCCGGTGGATTCTGACATAGTCAATGATGGAGATTATGTTGCCCATTGCATGTGCAGTAGAGGATCCCTTCTTGGCATATTGGTTGTTAGATATGTGCTTTAAGACATTTGGTTGGATGAGGTTTTTGATCACAGACTCTACAATTTTAATTAGCGGGGGGGTCATGGAAATAGGTCTGATGTTTAAGAGATCCATAACCTGATTTTTTTTTATAAATGGAACTAGTGCCACTGGGTAAAGGTTAGATATCACTCTATTACCAGTTGCTAGGTAATCCACCATCTTCTTCATTATGGGAATTGCAAATTGATTGAGGTGTAGAATTAGGAATCTGGGAATTCCATATAATCCAGGATGTACACCATCTGGAAGAGAAGATATTTTCTGTTGGAGTAGGTTTTCTGTGATCCCATGTGGTGCCTGTGGATCAACTTCAGACCAGGATTGTGTGCCATTGAAGATTGCGGTTTGCATTCTTTGCCAGAAGGTTTCTTTTATTGTGTTCATCATAGGTGTTCCCAGTAAGGTTTTCCCATCTGCAATGATGGAGGTGGGAGTGGTTTTGTTATTTTTCCCTCCAAGTGCCCATCTCAAGTAGCCTTTTGTCCAGTAATGTTGTTGTGATAAATAGCATTTGGCTCTCCTAATGGATAGGTATTCTGCCAGGGATTTTTGTCTTGATCGGTATAGGTTTTTAAGACTATATATATATCTTGTGTTTTGATAGGTTGACTTTGGAGCATCTGAAGCTGATTTTCTATTTGTAGAAGATCTCTGAAGAGGTCATTAGGGCCTTTGACTTTCATGGTGTGGTGTTTTAATATTGTCTGTAGGATGCCTATAAATGAAAACCAGGCTTCTTCAGCTGGTCTTGAAAGGATGTTGATTTTGTGAAAATATATATAAGATTCAGACATTATGGCCTCTGTCATGTTTGATTTTGTTACCATCCGCATGGTTTTGTGAAGAGCCTCTGGGGTTGAGAGGCCAGCCATGGTTTCAAGAGTAACTACAAGGGCCATATGGTCCGAAAATGATACCGGTAAAAGTTTTGCATTTAGATGAAAATGTAAATCTGGTGAATAATATAATAGGTCTATTAGGGTTTGGTGGGATTTGGTGTAAAAGGAGTAGGATCCGGTAGGAAGAAATCCTTCCCCACACATCAAGTTTCTATTTATCAGTGGAAGAAATTTTAGTTTAAAGTGACCATATGTGGTGTTAAAATCTCCCAATATAAGTAAAGAGCCTGATTTGTTGCTAAGAATAGCATTTAAAATCTGAATTATTTTGTGATAGATAGTAAGATTGTTTGAAGTGTATATATAAGCTAGATTTATGCTGTAGCCCCAATAGTCTATTTCTAATAAGATTAAGTTGTTATCCAAATAAAAAATACAGAATTTGTTTGGAAAAAATTTTTTGTTAATTAATACTCCAACCCCTCCAGCTGCTGAATGTCCAACTGAAAATTTAGTGAAGTCCATAGTGGCAATTAATGTTTCTATTTTAGTGTCAGTGTTATTATGGAATTTGGTTTCCCCCATTAAAAGGATGTGGGGGAGTTAATGCTTATCCAATTTCTAATTGCATGAGCATGGGCCAATGAGTTGAGGCCATGGACATTAATCCCTGCAATTTTATAGTTCATAATATAGTGTCCCCACCCCTCCAACCGGCCCCTGGTCTCGGGGAGAATTTGGAAGTAAATGACTATAATTGGGTTCTTGATCTGATGCTTCTTCCGATGAGAGTTGATGTAGATTTGATTCCATGAGTACTGGAAGGTCCTCATTTTCCATAGAATCTGGTAATTCCAAATAGGGATCATCTTCCATTGGTGCTGAATCAGTATCAGAGTGCTCAGAGGTTTTTCTATTCTTTTTTTCCCATGACACTTTGTGTTTACTTTGTGATTCTTGTGAGAATCTGGTTTTAATGTAGGTAGTTGTGTTATAAACCCAGAATTCATATCATCATCTGAGCTTGATTTATCTGGAACATCTGATTTCCATTTATTAATATTTGGTATAGCTTGTCGTGTTAGCTCTACTTCTTGTGAAAGATCCTGATTCCAATGTCGAGATAAACCATCCTTTTCCCCGAGGTTTGGAGTATTGGTGTGTGCTGGATTGAATTTTTTCCTTGGTTTATTGGTTTTGCTACTTTCTTTTTGAGGATGTGGAGTTATTGTATTTTGTTTACTTTGTGACTTTCTAGGTGATTGGGTGTTATTTTTGTCTATTTTGATTCTGGGGTCTGTTTCTTCTATTGGAAGTGATTTCCCAAGTCTGAAGGATTGTCAAGCATTGATTCATAGCCCTTTTTTTTCCAATGTTGTACTGTTTATTGACTGAATATTATCTGTGTATTGGTTTGAAATGAGATGAGGTGTACTTGATGTAGTTGTTTGTTTATCATTTCTATTTTTGGTTGTAATGTTGTGGAATTCCATTTCAGTTTGTTGGGAAAGATTATCATCATGATCTTCATCTCTAGATATTATGTGGTCTGGTGTTACATCTGTGGGAGTTATGTCTATAGATTCGGTATAGTTTGATGTTGAAGCCCTGTGTTTATCAGTGTGGTTTTCAATATTATTGTCTGTTTTAGGTGACTGTTTGGTGTCTGTAGTTGTTGTTGTTTCTATATTCTTTTCATTGCAGTGGTGGAACTTGCCTTTCTTTTGATTGCAGGTAGTGCAGATACGTGCCAAACAGTCTTTTATAAAGTGTGTCCTTTGTAAACAGTGAAAGCACTGAGGCCACACACCCCTGAATGTTAAGACCATTGGAGAACCTCTTGGATTAACTACAGTAGGGATGTCAGTGAGAGAAACATTTTTTTCATGGCTAGTGAGAAGATTGCTGCATTTGATATTATGTTTCCGTTCAAGATGGGGTCTGGAAGGAATTTAAATTTTGATACACTGCCATAGGGATTGAAGATATTTTGGAGCTCTTGTTCAGTGAATCTTGTTAGGCAGTTTTTGATTTTTCCTTGTAGTATCATAGGTCTGTTCATTTCTACAGTGCAAAGTATTTTATTTCCCAGTATTTTAATATTTTTTTTAAATTGGAGCCTGTCTGCCCAGGTCTTAAATTCTATTGCCACATATCTGTCATTAGGATGTGTTAGTATTTGATAAATCCCCAACTCTGAATCATGTTGTTTAATTATGGAATATAAATGCTCCATGGGGAATTTGTATAATGATAAGTTTTCATTCGTTACTGCTAGGATTAGTTTTGTCATTGTAATAATTTTGGAAAGATTTATAGAGCATGTTTGGAATAGTTTTGTTGAAATTATACTTTATGTTTTAATGCATTTTGTCGGTAATATTATTATAATTTAATATCTTAATTGATTGGGGGTGTTTGATTGTCTTCTGTTGTGATTTCTCTTTCATATTCCGATATGCCTATAAGCATTTCATTAATATTGCTGACTGAGTTAGTCTCTGTGGTTTTAACGTCTTTGTTAATACTTAAAGCGTTAGCATAGAATATAGATTTTTTTGGAAGGGTTTGTAATTGTGAGTCTGTTTTGAAATGTGCGAACGATGTAGATATTAAAGGTTCATTTAGTTTGAAATTTTCATTTGTATGTGAATGGGTTTTGTTGATTTTTTTTTATCTGTTATTTCATTTTTTTCTCCCGAAATACTGTTGACTGTCTCTGGTGTTACAGCAGCGAATTTGATGACCTCTGGTGATTTAAAAATTTTTTTTTCCTTTCTTCAGATAGATTTTGCTGATATTTTATTTTTTGTTCCAAATTATTCTGAGAGTGTTTCGTGGTTATGGATGAATTGTGTTTATTTACTTCTCCTAAAGGAGTTTGGGAAATACGGTGAGTGTTGTTACTGTTTTCGTATGTATTATTAATATTGGCTGTTATTTCGCCCGATGGGAAACCAATGCCATTGCATATAACTGACGAAGTTTGTATAATTTCTTACATTTTAATGTTGTCAGTAATTATTTGGTGCTTAGTATTGCTAATGGGAAGGTTTTTGATCTTAGATGGAGCCTGAGATTTGTTATTATAGCTATGAAGATTTCGGCCATCGTTTCTGTTGAACGACTGAGTGTGACAATTTAAGCTTGAATTGCTATGTATATTATCTATATCATTATCACATTCCATTTTTAAATATATAAAACTTCTCTTACCTTGTATTTAGGGGTTTGGAATGGGTTTTGATACCCCTTTCCTGCTGATTTCAATTTTGAGGAGAGCTATCGTTCACGTTGTTTACTGTTTAAGAACCGAAATAAAGTGCCGCTATCAGGTTTAGTTATAGATCTTAATTCTTTACTTTCCACTAAATGATTGCATAGTAAACAATTAGTTTCTACATTTCTAATCACCAAAAGATCTAAAAATTTTAACTTACCAAAATCTAACCCCCCTCCTTCTAACATAAATTTTATAGAAAGGTCAAAACAATTAAACTCATTTACAAATTCCTTCAATTTATCATTCTAAACTACAAATAAACAATCATCAACATATCTGACAAATAACTATACATATAAACAATTCTTTTTAATAATAATTTCCTCTTCCATATAATTAATATAAACTTAACATACAAAGCTGGTAGGTTTTGTCATTATGAAAGGAGATGAATTCAAAGAGAAAATGGATAGGGAATTAAATAATGGTAAATATATGTTTTTAGATAAAGATCCAGGTAATTTGATTAAAAGAAAATTGATAGATATTATGAAGATAATGGTTAATTAAAATTTTTTTAATAGAGTAGATTATTTAAAATTCTAGCCAAATGATTTCATATCAGCTAAGATGTTTGTGAATATTAACACTCATAAAGATGGTTTTCTTTAAGATTTATTTTTGATTTTATAGGTAATGTTGTAGAAAGTATTTCTAGATTCTTGAATAATTTTTTAAAACAATTTGTTGATTTTGGTCATTATACAGTTTCTTCTTCTTTTGAGGCTTTTGATAAAATTAATAATTTTAAAATGGAAAGTAATTGGGTATTTGGCAGTTTAAATATTGAAAATATGTATCAGTCTGTCAATAGATTAAGCAGTATTGATGTTCTTATGTCTGTTTTGATTAAGAAAAGTTATTTATCAAAAAATAAAATTTAGGTAATTAAAGATTTGCTTTTGTTATTGGAAGATTCTATGTATTTTACTCATAAAGGTAATTTTTATAAGATTAAGGAAGGGTGGATAATAGGTTATATTATTTCTCCTTTAGTATGTTCAGTTTATATTAATTATATGGAAGAGGAAATTATTATTAAAAAGAATTGTTTATATGTAAATTTATTTGTCAGATATGTTGATGATTGTTTATTTATAGTTGAGAATGATAAATTGAAGGAATTTGTAAATGAGTTTAATTGTTTTGATCCTTCTACAAAAGTTGTTAGAAGGAGGGGGGGTAGATTTTGGTAAGTAAAATTTTCAGATCTTTTGGTGATTAGAAATGTAGAAATTAATTGTTTATCATGCAGTCATTTAGTTAAAAGTGGAGAATTAAGATCTATAATTAAACCTGATAGCTATCAGTCTGTATCTCATAATGTAGCTGCTTTAAGGAATTATTGAAATAGGAATAATAAATTAAATAATTCTAGTATGGTAGCTTTGTTTCAGATTGTCAATTTTATAAAGATTACCTGAGGGTTGGTTACTCTGATAAATTTGTTAAAAGTATTTTATTTAATAGTAATATTTGTAATGATGTAAAAGTTAAAGAAAAATATGATTTTATTTATTTGCCATTTAAACTGTCTTTTTATAAAATTATATGTACAAATAGTAAATTGTTTGGAAATAAGAAAATTGCTTGGAAAAGGGGTGTTACATTGAATAATATATTAAATAATACAAAAGAATTTTTTGATAGAACGACTATTCATGGTGTAGTATATTTTATCCCTTGTTTATTGTAAGAAGGTCTACATAGGTTAAAGTAGTTTGAGTTTAAATGAAAAGATAAAGGTTCATAAAAGTAGAGTTAAAAATAGATATCTTAGTTCTGCTTTGTATGTCCATGAAAAAGATACAGGCCACACTATTAATTTTGATGAAGCTAAGGTTGTTTTTTTTTGAGATAAATGAAATCAAAAAAAGAATTAAAAAATCTTTACTATTGAAAATGTATTATTCTGAAGCAATTAACTTATTTAAGAGTTCTTTTAATATTAAGGGTAGATGGAAAGTGAATGGATTTGTGAGTAATGGTTAATATTATATATATTGTATAGTTTTTGTAGTTCTTTACACTTGAGAAGTCTGCTTGTAGCAGTGAAATCTTTGGTTGTGTTTTAATATTATTTTTATGCTGGTCTAGTTGAATTTTGGATTTTGGATAATTTTAATTATATATATATATTCTAACCCAATATTTTTATTATTAGTTTAGTTTATTTTCACCCAGGACACTAATTTTTCAGGTTGTAAATTAAGGCAACCAAAATAAAACAACATATCCACTAATTTGCCAATATGATCTAAAATACTTTTCATATAATACAATTGTACATTCAATTCTCTTAAGCCATGCCACGATTGTAATAACAACAATAATTGATCACTTATTAATTTAAAGAATAATTATAATAATATTAATCTCAGGGTTCTTTGTTTCATGTAAGGAAATGCTCGGCGGTATTGTGTTGTCGCATATGACTGGCATTCTGGTCGGCTATAGGAAACATTTATTTTACTTAAATTCAATGTATCTTCATCTCTCATATCAACTGCTATATTATTTAAAGAGATGATAATTCTATTCAATAATGACATATAATTTTGAATAACACAGCCCTTTTTTCCAGAATCTCAGTCAGAATAATAAAAAGACAAGGGTGCTTTTTGTGTCCTTCCATCATCCATGACAACACAATAATATAACTAAGATTTATTACTTAGACAATTTAACTAAATGGGAATGGAATAATGTGCAACCAAAGTTAATGGTTTGGGAATAAATTCATTTTTTTTTTTTTTTTACACAAAGGTGAATGTTTAGTCTTAAGTTTTCAACTCCATAAATAATTATCATTAAACTAAAATATAATGACATATTCCGATCTGCTTAACTTTATTTATCTGGTATATTAAGTTTTTAAGAATTTGGAATGATTTCGGACTCAAGAAAAGGTTTTGCAAATATTGTGCAAACACTTATATTTAGCATAAAAAAACAAAAAAATGAATCTACAACAAATTTCAACAAGACTATAATTTATTATTATCACAAAAAAAAATATATGAACATTTATTCAATAATCCCATAGTAATACAAAAATATAAAATATAACTGACATTAATCTGTATACTCTTTTGGTTCTGGACTAGAGGTTACTACTTCTCCTGTATGCAATCATATGGATTGATTAACTAAAAGTACATTTCATTACCAATACATTGTTTATTAAATTTTGGTAACCTTGTAGAAGCTTTTATTCAAAATTATTGACTAACTATTTTTTTTTTAAATGATTAATCCCATCATATGCAATACGCAAAATATTAAATTTATTTCTAATACATTTACTTTATTTATGGTCTTTAATGGGATAACCTATTCTAATTATAGGCCAGTTATCAGAAGTTACACTTACCATCTTACATTTAACTTAATGCTAACTTAAGTTATGATACAAATTTTATTCATACGTATAATTTTAAATATGAGTATTACTTAATTACTAACCAGAATTAAATATTGCATTTGAATATTCCTTCAGTAAATAAGCGTTTTAAATTACGCAATTTTAATTACTTTCTCCATTGATTTACTTGTCAAATACTAGCAATATTTAGCAGCACAATACAGATATTGATCTTAGTTACTAATGCACTATTTATACTAAAGTGGATCTTGAGGAACTAACACCTCCAATATAACCTTTATCTTGCCCGAACTTTCAAAATTAAGCACAATAATCAACACCTTCCATGGTGGAGCTATCTTTATTTTCACATGAGGAATATGGAATAACCACGAAGGTCTGTAAAGTAATCTACTATATTAAAATATTTTGGTGGTTTCTTGCCTCTTACTTGGGCATACAACGAACACACACCAAATACAATCCTCTCCTGGGATTTAAACGAATGAAGCATACTAAATGCTAGATAAATTCTTGATCGTCCTATCTATGAGAATCGATCACTTGGGCTATAAACATACCTGAACATTATATTTAAATCTTCCTCTCATGGAAAACAAAGCTTTTGGGGAGATCATTTTTCATCCCACAAAATAAATACATTATAATTATTACCTATGCGAATATTAAGCATATACCAATGCTATATCTGGGCAGGATAAGTAAATACACTGATTATAATAAACTTATGTTACCGGGTATACTTTGATCAACATCTGAAATCAATGGACATCATAGAATAAAAGTATAATAATTTTAATTTTAATAAAGGAACATTCAAAAATAGTTGGTAGCATACTATCTTAAACTAAATAAAGTGGATGTGTTATTTAAGAATAATTAGGAATAAATTCCTTAATTAATACAGTATAAATTCGTTTCAAAACTTTAACAAGAAATATTTTGTTATAGCATTTTTTTTTTTAGTTACTTCTGATAATTTTCAATATTTATTTTACCCCTTAAATATCTAAATATTTTTCTTTTATGTATCTAACATACAAAATTTCTACCTACAATTGTATGTAATAATTAAAACATATTTTATAGATTTTTTCTTTCGTGTTAAATATCAACTTAACCTATAATAATTATATTAAAACATACCTTTGTCATTACAAGGCTATTAAATATCACTTGACCATACAGACTTTAACCTATGTGATATAAAAAAAAATACATATCATTTATAACTTAGTTTTAAACAATCATTAATTAACAAGTGCATATTCTCTCATTAGAAAATGTTTTTCTGTTGAGCAATTGGTCCAGGTGAAGAGCTTTATCCAGTCGTATTTCATGAAGCAAGTTTAAAAACAATAAACGCATGGTATTATTTCCTTTAAATAAAAGTTTTCTCTTATTTTGTGCGTTTAATAAATTAGGTAAAGAAAAATATAGCAGAATTGAAGATTAATTCTTACTTGAATTAAACTACTACAATTTTGGGATCCAAAAAAAAAATAGACTTCTAACATAGACGAATATTTGACTATAGACGATAAACATACACAATATTTTTTTTTTATTGACGATATGTACCATTCATATTAGCTAGCTTACTTATGGACGGAAATGCGCAATTTTTCCGAGATTATTATGATAATAACTGCAGTCAATTTACGTGTACAGGAAGTTTTAATAATTCCAACTGATGTATAATATAATATATCATTTATTTTTATCATTAAGTCACTAAGATATTTGGTTTTGTTCATACTTTAGGAATTATAAATTTTTTTAACGGTAACTTCTCTGTAAGAATGCCCCTATATAACTTTTCCTATATTTACTCTAAGAAAGTTTATATTTTTTTTATATATTTTTTTAAAAAAATATACAGGTGCATAATTTAATCTTATTTATCATTATTATTATTTCCAGACAATTCTTGGTGAATAAAACATATTTTAACGTATGTAACTACATTACTTGTAAAGGCAGACAATATTGAGAAAGAGCGCGAAAATGTTTCTAGTTGATTTTCCTTGGTTTCAAAATATTTCTTTCAATTATTTTTTTTTCTTTCTATACCAAGAAAATATCAATAAATGACATAAAGTTAATAAATAATTAATCTTTTCTTGGAAATCGCTTCTTTTCCTTAATTTAGATATAATATAATTTTTCGTGATTCTTTTAGTTACATCTGTCATTTTTGAACTTTAGCGCGAGACAATAAACTTTTAAGTATAAAAGGTCTTTAAATAGGTAGATGGCAAAGAAAATCAGGATATCTTATCAAAAAATTTTAGCCACACATTATATTATTAAAATTTTACTTTGATTACATTTATTTCTGCAAAATAAAATGAAAAAATTGAGTTACCAAATTTCAGCACTGTTCCTTCCTTGAAAACTAAAAGCAGACTATATATATATTTTTTTTACTTTAGCGACCTCTTACAGAAAAATAATCATTTGATTATAACATAAACAAAAGAAAGGAAAAACTTATTACAATCATATAGTTTTCAGTATTATTTACCTGGATTACAAAGTAATTTGACAATATAAAAAAAATAATAATAAATACATTAAATTAACAATCAGTGATGTATAATTCTTTAAACATTATTTTTTTTTTTACAAAAAGAAATTACCAGAAGTTATTGTGCTTTATGATAAGACACTCATCCACTCTCCCCTCTACCCATCCAAAATCAATTACTGTTTAGCTTTTATACCATATTAATTTGCTCTAATTATTAATATCTCAATTAAATTATTCATGTTCTCTCTTTAAAAATGACATTGAGTTATTAAATCTATTAGTTATTCACCCAAAACATGCCAAAGTGAGTGAATAGCATACTTTATTAATCAATTATTACTATTGTTATTTTATCTTTTTATTTCTTTAAAGAATAGCATTGTTTTCCTGCAGAAATAATGCCAAGTAAACCAAGTGTCAATAACACTAGGTTACAGTTCTTCCACCATTATAATAAATAAAAAATAAAATAATATATGCATTTTTAACACTTCTTATGGTATTACTAAGTTTATATCCTACTTCTTTCTTATGTCAATAAATACAGTTTAAAGGATTTAATTTTGCTTGGGATATGGTAGTAAGCTTCAGGCATTATAGGTACCTCTTGTTCCATCAGGGGTTGAGACCAAAAAGGCATTCTCACCCACTTGTTTCACAATTTCATAGGGGCCTTCATAAAGATACATGAATTTTCTAAACATATGTTTTCGGAGATTACTCACATGGGGAGTTCTAATTAAAACAAAATCATGGACTTTAAAAGGGTGTGGACTGGTTTTGGAATAACGAGTGCATTTATCACCCATCTTTTTAAGGTTAATTCTGGCCAGTGCTTGGTCATGTTCCACATTAATATTTTCCACTATTACGGGTAATGATGTTTTGATTAGTAAAGGTTCAGGTCTACCAAAGTGCAGCCGAATTGGAGACATCCTAGTAGACTCATTAATAGTTATATTTATATAATTAATCACCTGTGGCAACTTATTGACCCACTGTTTGTGATCCCATTCCATATATACTCGGAACAACCTACTTATCTCACGCATGATTCTTTCACTTGGATTGGATTGGGGATTTCTAATCGAGCACATGATATGTTGAATATTTTGCTTCTTACCCCACTTTTTCCATGTACCAGAAATGAATGCAGTAGCGTGGTCGGTAAGTATTGAAGCTGGTTTTCCTATTAATGGAATTTGATAAGTTTCCAAGCACTTAATAACATTTTTAGCATCTGTTTTTGGAACTGGGTAAGCAGAGACATATTTGGTAAAAATGTCATACATCACAAGAATAAATTTTTGATGGTTGAAAGGTGGAAGTGGTCCATAAAAGTCCAGTGCCAATAATTCATTGGGCTGACTGGGCAGTATGGGTTGAAGTGTTCCCACATATGATTTATTTTGAAACTTAGTTTTTAAACAAATCTCGCATTCCCTAAGTCTACGGGCAATGGATTCAGACATCTTATGAAAATAAAAATGCTTCTTAATAATAGGTTCAATTTTCTGAATTCCATAATGTCCATATTGGGTGTGAACATAATCTATGAGTTTATTGACTAAACATAAAGGAATAATCACTCTCCAAGAATTTTCATCTCCCCTTTTTAATTTCTTCATTAACATTCTATCTTTAAACTTATATCCCTCTCTAATTCTATCAGCATATCTACTTTTCTGACCTAATTTAGCTGGATCTGATAAGAAGTGAACTATTCTCTCCAGCCTAGCATCCTGTACTTGCAGTAATTCTAAATTTGTATAATCTCTAACTATTTCTTCCTCTAACAAACTAGACATATTACAAATAATTATATTTTCAGTACTGGGGTTCTGATAATTAACAGAAACAGGATTGCAGCTAAGAATATCTGCAATGACATTATCCTGTCCTGAACAATATATGATTTCATACTGATACTGTTGGAGATAGAGGCTCCATCTGATTAATCTTTCATTATTAAGGTAACTCTTGTTGAGAAACTCTAAACTATGATGATCAGTTAATACTATAATTTTTGATCCCAACAAAAGCTGTCTAAGTTTTTGAAATCCCCACACAACAGCTAATGCCTCTTTTTCTGAGGTGGTATAGTTGTTCCGCTCCCCTTAAATGTCGGCTTAAGAAATATAAGACTCTAGGTTCCTTATTCTCATTAAATTGGTATAGAATCACCCCTAAACCAAACCCACTACTGTCGGTTTGCAAATAGAACTCTTTATTTAAATCTGGATAGGCTAAAATTACTGTTTTTAAAAAATTATCTTTAACAATTTGAAATTCCCTTGTATGTTCCTGGGTCCACCTCCACTTTTCACACTTTTTTAATAAAACAGATAAGTGCATAGTATCATATGAAAATTTTTTATAAAACCTGTGATAGTAATTACACAGTCCCAAAAACGATCTCAAGTGCTTTCTGGTTTTAAAGACGGGAAACCTTTGAATGGCGGCAATTTTGTCTGGGTGAGGTTTGACCCCTTCAGCACTAACCAAATGACCAAGAAAAGAGATTTAATCGGGCAATTAAAATACATTTTTCTAAGTTGACTTTTATATTGTTATCTGAACACTCACAAAGAAACATGCTAAGATGCTGTAAATGATCATTTAAATTTTCCGAAGCAATGACAATATCATCGACATATATAACTAACAAATTTTTCAGTTCTTTTAAAAAGACCATATTCAAGCATCTGATAAGGCCAGCCCCACTATTAATTAAACCAAAGGGCATCCTTTGAAAAATATAAGATTGGCCCTGGTAACGGAATGCCGTATACTTTTGATCATTTTTGTGGAGTGGGATTTGCCAATAGCTGGCGGTTAAATCAAATGTGGAGAATATGTTCTTCCCTTTGAACTTCGTCAATAATTCCTGAATAGGTGATGGTATGTCATGCTCTGAGACAGTATGCTGGTTAAGTGTACGTGCATCCAGACAGACTCTAATGGATCCATCTTTCTTTTTGACTACTACCAATGGATTCACATAAGATGAAGGGCTGGGTTTAATTATCTGCCAGTCAATCATCTTATTAATCTGCTGTTGAACCTCTGCCTGGTATTGATAAGGAATAGGATAAGTACGCTGCTGGAAAGGCTCATTATCTTTCAAATTGATTCTATGGACATACCCTTTTAATATACCAGGTATTTTGGAGAAAACCCAATGATACTGGAAAAACAACTGGAAAAATGGTTTATAGTATTCTGTGCCAATAATACATGAACCATCCAACTTAACTTTAATATTTACATCAACTGTTGTCTCCTGTATGGTCATTAATTGATTCATCTGACTATTACAATTGACTACAAGAGGGCAAATCTCCTCTTTACATCCAAAAGTTTCATCTCTGTAATTAATATAACAATTATTTAGAGTCATGAAATCCGAACCAATTATGGCTTCATGAATCAAACCTGGCATGATTAAAAAGACATGCTCAAATTTGCACAAATTAATTTCTAATGTAATAAAAACCTGTTTATTAGATAACTTAGTCTTCTTTCCATTAGCAAGTATTACTTTAATCACCTTAGTTGGTAAAATTGGAATAGATTGGTCAGCTGACTGAATTTTCAAGTAAGTTTCTTCAGACAACAAGGAAGCTTGACTGCCTGAATCAATTAAAGTGTTGACAACAATTCCTGAAATGATAATCTTTATCATGGGACAGTTGTATAAGATAGGTGGCTCAGACATTTTGCCAGGTTCCAAATAATCAATGTCAAGGTCTATATTATTGATAATCCACATCATGCTGTTCCCCATATGTTTAAAAATAGGGCCCCGAAGTGAGGAACATTCCTGCGAGGTCCTTTTTAATTTAATGCCCCGCTACTTTTACTACCTTTTATATTTTTCTTTGGTATTGTTGGGATACCACTAGTAGAAGGCTGATTCTCATTCAGAATTCTACTCTTAACTGTTGGCCTACTGAGGTGGCTATTCTGTCTACCATAGGGATTTGTCCTATAATATCCTTTTTCTCTAACTAACTTCCTCCTTCCCATATGTGACCTATCTGCGAAATTGATTACTCACCATCGGATGGGTGTCTCTATTTACCCAAATTCTATTATCAATATTCCTATCGCTGGTCTCTAACAAATCTAAAATTTCTACTACCTCTTCCATGGTATGTCTGTCAGCAGCAATCAAGATCTGCTCTATATGCCTCAGCAGATTATGGCGAATTATTCGCACAATTTGTGTCTCAGATAAAGGATAAGCTGTCAAGGTTTTCAATTTGACGGCCTGACTCCTGAAAAACTGAGGATAACTACCCTTATTTACATGATATCTTTCCTGAGATATCTGATATCTCAGGTTATCTTGGCGGTCTTCCCCCCAAAAACTGGCTAACATAAGATATTTGAAGTCTCCATATGTTTCTGTTTTAATAAATAATGATTGCCACCAGTCTTTAGATGCTGCACACAAATGGTTAGCAGCAATAGCAATCTTTTCTATCTCAGATAAATGTCATAAGGTGAATAACTCCTCCAGATTCTGGAGATACTCATGTGGATTCTCCAGATATTAACCTCTAAAAAATTTTATTTTTAAGAATTTTAAGGCCATGAAGCTATTACTTTTTGGCTCTAGCGTGACTTTACTTCTAGCCTCATTTAATGGATCGTATATTGATTCTACTGGATTAATTACCGTATGTAACTCAGATATTACTTGGTTATTATGACCATTATTGGTTTCCTTTACTTGAGTTTCAGATAAACCTTTACTTTGAACAACTTTTTTACTTTTTGTAAAATTATCCCTATTATAGTCTATAGCTTGCATTCAACTCTCTAATTCTAACTTATAGTTCTGCCATTCACAGTCTATTCTCTTTGAACTATCTTTTAGGCCTACATTTAAGTGTTTAATCTGTTGTTCCAATTGGTTAATAGTTTCATCTTTATCTATCCCGAATTTATCTTCTAACCTTTGATAGACTTTACTCTCACACTGAGTCATTAATTCCCCTATTTCATCTTGGAGATTATTATGTAATAGCTGTGCATTACTCTTTATTATATCATTAAAATTGTCTACTCTTCCCATAACTTGACTTAACTCACTTTCTAGATTTTGATTAATCTCACATTGGGTTAACTCTTGAGTTTCTAGTTTAGCTATTAATCTGGTAATCTGGCTTTGACATCCTTTCACTACATTGTCAGGTGCTAGAGTTATATTTTTAACTTCCTCTTTCAAATTACTAACTTCACTTCTAGCAGTGTCTAATTCTCCCTTAATAGATTCAGCTCTATCCTGAACTTCTCTTTGAAATACTACTGTTTCCTTTTGATAATTTCTTATTTCCTGTACTTCATTGTTTAATACAATATATTGACTTTTAAAGTCCTGCTGGATAGCCTCAATCATATTTTCTGCCCTTTCAGAATTTGTTTCGATCTCTTTCCTTATTCTTATTTCCAGCTTTTCAGAGGCCAATTTTGATTCTTCTACATGATTTCTCAAATCTTCCCTTAAGTCCTTTATCTCCTGTACTTGATTTTGAGATGTCTCTTTGATCTCCTGCATTTGATTCTCTAATTTAATATTTAAATTTTGTATCTGACTTTTTAATTCACTATTTGATTGTTCTAATTTACTATTTGAGTTTTGGATCTGACTTTTTAATTCACTATTTGAGTTTTGTATCTGACTTTTTAATTCACTATTTGATTTTTCTAATTTTTTCAAGAATTCCTCCAATGTATTTCTCATTAATTGATCTGGCTCATTTTCATGTTTTCCCTTTATTATTGTGGCTTCTTCTGGGTTAGCTATATCCAAATCTTCCCCTTCCTCTTTTAATTCTACACTAAAATATGGAGTCTGTGTATCAGGGGATTGTAACTCTTGGGATCCTCCCAAATCCTCAGAAATACTATGATTATCTTTGTTTTCATTCATATTAAATTCTAACTCTTTTAGTATTTAACAGTACTGAAATATTAGCAATGAACTATTAATAAATTTATTGATAAGAAATTATTGACAAGACATCCTGCCTCCATGCCTCTCCTACCAAAAACAATCTACACCAAAAACTATGCTCTGACATTTAATATCCCTAAAGTTCCAACATTAACTACTAAATATGCTCTTTTTTTTTTTTCATATGCTTCTTGGTCCATATAAATCTCATTAGATATTATGTAATATAGCATAAGTGCCAATCACAAGCCCAGACAAACAGATCATCATAAATGATAAAATCATTACAGTGTTTTATGGAATTGCCTACAGACCACATCATCATAAACTGACAACTTAATTATTTATTTTTCAGTGGCAAAAGATTAGATCATATAATATATATTCACATAATATCTTATGGCTAAACAATTCATTATTGGCAAATATTTTTAATCAATGAATAACTAATCCATTCAAGTGCAAACAATATTAATATTGACTTCTAGAAAATTTTACTAAATTCCTCGTGGCCAGCTATAGCCATCGATGGCCCCTGTAGTTGGGCAGCCATTTCTAACCCAATATTTTTATTATTAGTTTAGTTTATTTTCACCCAGGACACTAATTTTTCAGGTTGTAAATTAAGGCAACCAAAATAAAACAACATATCCACTAATTTGCCAATATGATCTAAAATACTTTTCATATAATACAATTGTACATTCAATTCTCTTAAGCCATGTCACGATTGTAATAACAACAATAATTGATCACTTATTAATTTAAAGAATAATTATAATAATATTAATCTCAGGGTTCTTTGTTTCATGTAAGGAAATGCTCAGCGGTATTGTGTTGTCGCATATGACTGGCTTTCTGGTCGGCTATAGGAAACATTTATTTTACTTAAATTCAATGTATCTTCATCTCTCATATCAACTGCTATATTATTTAAAGAGATGATAATTCTATTCAATAATGACGTATAATTTTGAATAACACAGCCCTTTTTTCCAGAATCTCAGTCAGAATAATAAAAAGACAAGGGTGTTTTTGTGTCCTTCCATCATCCATGACAACACAATAATATAACTAAGATTTATTACTTAGATAATTTAACTAAATGGGAATGGAATAATGTGCAACCAAAGTTAATGGTTTGGGAATAAATTCATTTTTTTTTTTTTTTTACACAAAGGTGAATGTTTAGTCTTAAGTTTTCAACTCCATAAATAATTATCATTAAACTAAAATATAATGACATATTCCGATCTGCTTAACTTTATTTATCTGGTATATTAAGTTTTTAAGAATTTGGAATGATTTCGGACTCAAGAAAAGGTTTTGTAAATATTGTGCAAACACTTATATTTAGCATATAAAAACAAAAAAATGAATCTACAACAAATTTTAACAAGACTATAATTTATTATTATCACAAAAAAAAATATATGAACATTTATTCAATAATCCCATAGTAATACAAAAATATAAAATATAACTGACATTAATCTGTATACTCTTTTGGTTCTGGACTAGCGGTTACTACTTCTCCTGTATGCAATCATATGGATTGATTAACTAAAAGTACATTTCATTACCAATACATTGTTTATTAAATTTTGGTAACCTTGTAGAAGCTTTTATTCAAAATTATTGACTAACTATTTTTTTTTTTAAATGATTAATCCCATCATATGCAATACGCAAAATATTAAATTTATTTCTAATACATTTACTTTATTTATGGTCTTTAATGGGATAACCTATTCTAATTATAGGCCAGTTATCAGAAGTTACACTTACCATCTTACATTTAACTTAATGCTAACTTAAGTTATGATACAAATTTTATATATACGTATAATTTTAAATATGAGTATTATTTAATTACTAACCAGAATTAAATATTGCATTTGAATATTCCTTCAGTAAATAAGCGTTTTAAATTACACAATTTTAATTACTTTCTCCATTGATTTACTTGTCAAATACTAGCAATATTTAGCAGCACAATACAGATATTGATCTTAGTTACTAACGCACTATTTATACTAAAGTGGATCTTGAGGAACTAACACCTCCAATATAACCTTTATCTTGCCCGAACTTTCAAAATTAAGCACAATAATCAACACCTTCCATGGTGGAGCTATCTTTATTTTCACATGAGGAATATGGAATAACCACGAAGGTCTGTAAAGTAATCTACTATATTAAAATATTTGTGTGGTTTCTTGCCTCTTACTTGGGCATACAACGAACACATACCAAATACAATCCTCTCCTGGGATTTAAACGAATGAAGCATACTAAATGCTAGATAAATTCTTGATCGTCCTATCTATGAGAATCGATCACTTGGGCTATAAACATACCTGAACATTATATTTAAATCTTCCTCTCATGGAAAACAAAGCTTTTGGGGAGATCATTTTTCATCCCACAAAATAAATACATTATAATTATTACCTATGCGAATATTAAGCATATACCAATGCTATATCTGGGCAGGATAAGTAAATACACTGATTATAATAAACTTATGTTACCAGGTATACTTTGATCAACATCTGAAATCAATGGACATCATAGAATAAAAGTGTAAAAATTTTAATTTTAATAAAGGAACATTCAAAAATAGTTGGCAGTATACTATCTTAAACTAAATAAAGTGGATGTGTTATTTAAGAATAATTAGGAATAAATTCCTTAATTAATACAGTATAAATTCGTTTCAAAACTTTAACAAGAAATATTTTGTTATAGCATTTTTTTTTTAGTTACTTCTGATAATTTTCAATATTTATTTTACCCCTTAAATATCTAAATATTTTTCTTTTACATATCTAACATACAAAATTTCTACCTACAATTGTATGTAATAATTAAAACATATTTTATAGATTTTTTCTTTCGTGTTAAATATCAACTTAACCTATAATAATTATATTAAAACATACCTTTGTCATTACAAGGCTATTAAATATCACTTGACCATACAGACTTTAACCTATGTGATATAAAAAAAATACATATCATTTATAACTTAGTTTTAAACAATCATTAATTAACAAGTGCATATTCTCTCATTAGAAAATGTTTTTCTGTTGAGCAATTGGTCCAGGTGAAGAGCTTTATCCAGTCGTATTTCACGAAGCAAGTTTAAAAACAATAAACGCATGGTATTATTTCCTTTAAATAAAAGTTTTCTCTTATTTTGTGCGTTTAATAAATTAGGTAAAGAAAAATATAGCAGAATTGAAGATTAATTCTTACTTGAATTAAACTACTACAATTTTGGGATCCAAAAAAAATAGACTTCTAACATAGACGAATATTTGACTATAGACGATAAACATACACAATATTTTTTTTTTATTGACGATACGTACCATTCATATTAGCTAGCTTACTTATGGACGGAAATGCGCAATTTTTCCAAGATTATTATGATAATAACTGCAGTCAATTTACGTGTACAGGAAGTTTTAATAATTCCAACTGATGTATAATATAATATATCATTTATTTTTATCATTAAGTCACTAAGATATTTGGTTTTGTTCATACTTTAGGAATTATAAATTTTTTTAACGGTAACTTCTCCGTAAGAATGCCCCTATATAACTTTTCCTATATTTACTCTGAGAAAGTTTATATTTTTTTTATATATATTTTTTTAAAAAAATATACAGGTGCATAATTTAATCTTATTTATCATTATTATTATTTCCAGACAATTCTTGGTGAATAAAACATATTTTAACATATGTAACTACATTACTTGTAAAGACAGACAATATTGAGAAAGAGCGCGAAAATGTTTCTAGTTGATTTTCCTTGGTTTCAAAATATTTCTTTCAATTATTTTTTTTTCTTTCTATACCAAAAAAATATCAATAAATGACATAAAGTTAATAAATAATTAATATTTTCTTGGAAATCGCTTCTTTTCCTTAATTTAGATATAATATAATTTTTCGTGATTCTTTTAGTTACATCTGTCATTTTTGAACTTTAGCGCGAGACAATAAACTTTTAAGTATAAAAGGTCTTTAAATAGGTAGATGGCAAAGAAAATCAGGATATCTTATCAAAAAATTTTAGCCACACATTATATTATTAAAATTTTACTTTGATTACATTTATTTCTGCAAAATAAAATGAAAAAATTGAGTTACCAAATTTCAGCACTGTTCCTTCCTTGAAAACTAAAAGCAGACTATATATATTTTTTTTACTTTAGCGACCTCTTACAGAAAAATAATCATTTGATTATAACATAAACAAAAGAAAGGAACAACTTATTACAATCATATAGTTTTCAGTATTATTTACCTGGATTACAAAGTAATTTGACAATATAAAAAAGATAATAATAAATACATTAAATTAACAATCAGTGATGTATAATTCTTTAAACATTATTTTTTTTTTACAAAAAGAAATTACCAGAAGTTATTGTGCTTTATGATAAGACACTCATCCACTCTCCTCTCTACCCATCCAAAATCAATTACTGTTTAGCTTTTATACCATATTAATTTGCTCTAATTATTAATATCTCAATTAAATTATTCATGTTCTCTCTTTAAAAATGACATTGAGTTATTAAATCTATTAGTTATTCACCCAAAACATGCCAAAGTGAGTGAATAGCATACTTTATTAACCAATTATTACTATTGTTATTTTATCTTTTTATTTCTTTAAAGAATAGCATTGTTTTCCTGCAGAAATAATGCCAAGTAAACCAAGTGTCAATAACACTAGGTTACATATATATATATATATATATATATATATATATATATATATATATATATATATATATATATATATATATATATATATATATATATATGGGAGATAGTAATCTGGATCAACTGGTGACTTCTGGTTTAGCACAAAATACATATATTGGTGATTATTTATCTTTTCTGCATGTGTGTGGTCATGGGTATTAGTAGTATGAGATAGTGTGGATATTGTAGTGGCTATAAAAGTCTGAGTTCAAATCCCCTATATTTACAATTAGACTCTAGGTTTAAGAGTGCTTGGTATTTCAAATCTTTCATTTAGTGTCTACAAGTGTATTTTTAAAAGGTGAGTAGCAGTGTTGAGCACAATTAAATTTGACAATTAATATTTTAAATCTGATTTTTAATTGTAATTAATAATTTAAAAGTTAATGTGATGTGAAACAATTAATGAAATTTGATTTTTAAATGGAATTGAAAATTAAAAAATTAAAGACAATTAAAAATAAGAATTTAATTGTTAATTGTTAGTTTTAATTAAATTTTGCCCAACACTGGTGGGTGAGTGTCTTTTTATTATCATAAGCCTAAGTTCATATTTTTATTTTAAAGTTTTAGTTTATCTAATTGAGTGGAAAAAACATCCAAGAAAAGGAATTTCTTTGGAAACAAAAATTTAAATTTTAGATCGCTTGATGAAAGAGGAAGTATCAACAGCGATTGGAAAACCTTTTAGTTTAGGTGAATCCACTATAAGAGCAATTAAAAAAAAGAAGATGCAATAAGAAAATATGTCATTTTTAGTGCAAAACTAAATGCCAAATTATCATGATATTGAAGAGATGATTTATTAGAAAAAATGGGAATGAGCACTCATAATCTGGATTGAAGAATTATCTCAAAGAAGAATTCCTTTAAGCCGTTATTTAATTCAATGAAAAGCTCTTCAATTTTATAAAAAAAAATGAGTGAATCCAAAACATCTAATTCTGCTTCTCAAACTAATAGGAAATTTTTGGCTAACAAACAATGGTTGACTGAGTTTTATAAAGGAATGCACTACATAACATGAAGATTATAAGTGAGACTGCATCAGCAGATGAAAAAGCTGTCAAAAAATTTTCTGAAGAATTAAAAAGTTATTGATGTTGGTGGATGTTGCCCCCCTCCAAGTATTTAATGCTGACAAAACAGGGTTGCTTTGGGAAAGAATGCCAAGTCGAACTTATGTCGCAAAGTCTGAGAAAAAAGCCAATGGTTTTAAAGCAAGCAAAGATCAAATAACATTTTTATTTTGTACCAATGATTGGGAGATCAGACCTTTAAGACCATATGCTTTAAAAGGTAAAGATAAAAAACAACTGTATGTACACTGGGTAGTAAAAAAACAAAGGTTTAGGTGACAACTACAATATTTACTGACTAGTTTAATAATTCCTTTTTGCCAGAAGTGGAAATGCATATGAAGCAAAAAGGACTGGATTTCAAAGTTTTATTACTTGTTGACAACACACCAGATCATCCACATTAAAAACATCCAAATGTAAAGGTTATGTTTTTTCCACTTAATACAACAAGTATTATTCAGCTGTTAGATCAAGGCATAATTGCAACTTTTAAACAATATTACATTAAACACACTTTTCAATTTATATTGGATAAACTAGAAAATGAGTCAATAGCAGTAACTGACACTTGGAAAAAATGCATAATCTTTGACATATAAATCATGTTGCATTTGCTGTTACTCAAGTAAAACCACACACTTTAAATGCCTATTGAAAAAATGTTTGGCCTGCATGTCTTGAAAACATTCCAGCTATTCAAACATCAGCATTATCAGATGAAATAATTACTGTGGCACAAGATATTGGTAAAAAAGGTTGATTCCTTTAGCCACAATGATATTGATGAATTGCATGAGACTAATGCCTTAAATGAAAATGATATTGCAATAAGTTTAAATATCATAGAATATTTAGAAAAAGATAATAAAACAGAAGTGAAACCTCTTTCTTTCACAGCAAAAATGATTTGAGAAGATCAACTTTCTAATCAATTGGAAAATCATTTTTTGTTAATGACATGAACTATAAACAAGCTCTTAAATTCCAATGAGATCCAAATAGTTGTGTCTGGATATCACAAGCTTCATAACCAATTAGTAAAATAATTATCTCAAAGTTTAATCACCAATTATATTGGCACCAGAAAACCATTAACACAGCACAAGACTAAAGTTGGTACTAATTCTGCTGTTTGTGTTTCCACTTTTGATGAATATGATTTCCCACCAGTTCACAAATGACCATTGTGAAATATTGATGATGATTAAAATATGTATGAAAAAATATAAAATAAATTATACACAAAAATATTGTTTAAATAAAATTAAATATTTAATAACAAAGTAAAAAAAACTTTGTCTTGTAGCAATTTTTTTCAAATATTTGAATTTTTTTTTTAATCATACTTTTTCTTTTTTTATGCAAATTTAAATGTAAATTTACCTTGTTTCTTTGGTTTTGTGATTTTTGAAAATTATGTAATGTATCCCAAATTTTTCAGAAGTAGGTTAAGTCTATTTTTGTGTGATTTGTTTTAATGCAGTTTTCTGTGAAATGTATCTATTGCGGAAAAAAAGACCCAGGTGTATTAAGTTCATTCTTGATATTACAAATAATGTTAATAACAATGTGGGTAAATAATGATGTAGATTGTTCAGTCTAATTCTATTTATTACAAAAACAAATATTCTAATTCAAAATATAATTTTATTCAAGGAAGCATTAGTAAAGAAAGGTTATGGTAGATAAAGGCAGTAAGATTATAAACATTAAACACATATATAAAACCAATGCTCAGTTTATATTAATATAGAAAATCTTCAAACTTTATTGATTTTTAATGATATGAATGCCTGAAGATTTAAAGAATGGAAAAGATTGAAGTTTGTCCATTGAAGTTTGAAAACTTGCCATCTTAAAATAAACTGAACAGTGATTGTATATATTTGTTGACAAATATATTTTGGATATTATCAATACAAGTAATTGATTTGATCTTTATTTACTATAAATTTAATCAGCTTCTATAAAGAGAAAATGACTTTTTCTAATTGTAATGGCTTGAATCGCAGTGACCAGAGTAATTAATATTAAATTAGTTAAAATATTTAATTCATTTTTTTAATAGTACTTACAATTGCAGTGCTCAATTATTTATAATCTCCTCTATAACTTTAAATATCACTAAATTTAATGAATGTGCATTAAAATTTTAGATTTAGTTTTCCCTTTTTCGGTCGTAGTCATTGAAATCATTCACACATAATATTTTGGGTTCAGAAAATAACATTTTCACTTTGTAAATGTTGATTGCATTTACAGTAAGTTGAGATTATTTAATCAATTATAATGGCAGTAATTAGAGTCTTTTGACTGATGACTTATATACTGTCCAGCATTATAATATTCCATGGGCTGCAGAAAGGAGTTTGCAATTAACTGAAAGGAGATCCTTTGATTTGTCTTGGAGGGATTAAAAAACCAAGCAGAGCAAATTTCTAATGTCCAATCCATACATTCTTGTCATTGCAGCTGTTATTACTATGTGATTATTCATATAGTATATGAACATGGATAGGTTGCTCACCAACACATATTATCCAGCATGGTGAGTTTATTGGGTTTTTACCTCTGAGTTTAAGATGAATGTTTGTGTAAATGAGAAATATTGTTCCAATAGATATATACAATTATGACAGACAAAAATAAATCATGGCCCTTATTCCCAGGAGACTGAAAAGTCACCAACCAAGGTAGTGGTTGGTGACCAAAGGTGGAACTTGAGCCCAGGCTGCCATTTGATGATGACTTTTTATTTAAGTACTTACAACTGCAGATCACTTTCAAGGGAAGGAAGATTGCAAGAATTAGAAGAACTGTCTTATTTTAAATGGGACATTATTGGACATTGTGAAGTAAGAAGAAAGAGTAAAAAGACACTTGATTTAAAAAGTGGACATGTACTCTACTATAACGGCACAAATATTAGAAATACAAGTGGAGTAAACTTCATTATAAATAAAAAGTGAAATAACAACATTGTGGAGATTGATCAGACAGAGTGGCAAGATTAGTTATACAATTTAATAGCAGATACCAAATGCAGATAATTCAGGTTTATGCCCCAACAAGTTCTCATAGTGATGAAGAAGTAGAAGATTTTTATATGGATGTATAAGTAAATAACATTTTAAAATTGTTGTGGGGGAGTTTAATACTAGAATTGGTAAACAAATGAAAGATGAAAGTGTTGTAGGTAATTTTCATTATAGTAATAAAAATGAGAGAGGACATAGACTTGTGAAGTTTGTAGAAAAAGAAAAACTTTATTTTATGAATTCTTTTTTTGAGAAAATTGTTAAAAGGAAATAGATATGGAAGCATCCAAATGAAGGTATAGCAGAATTGGAATATATTTTGACTAACAGAAAATACATATTTCAAGATTGTAATGTTCTTAATAAATTTAACACAGGAAATGATCATTGATTAGTAAGATGTAAGATACATGTTAATGCAAAACTAGAGAGACAAAAATTATAAAGAAAAACAATATTTACAGTTGATATTCCTAATCTTCAGAAACATTACTAATGAATTTAAATTTGAAATTACAAATCGGTTTCATGTATTAGTAGATTTTGAACATGATTCAAATTTGAATGAAATTAGTATGAAAATAACTGATACACTTTTAAAAACTGCAACAAAGATAGCTGGTAGAAAAAAGCAGCAATTGCTCAATAAAATTTCTACAGAGACTAGAGAATTTATGAAGAAAAGAAAGAATATGAAGAGATACAAAAATAATGCATTAAAAAGATTGAATATCTTGAATTTTGTAAAACAGTGTGAAAAGAAGTTGAAAATGATATAAGAAAGTATAACTTTGAAATACCAAGGAAAGCTATAAAGAAGAATGAATTATCAAGAGTGTAAAACAACATTTTGATATTGGTAGAGAATTTATATCCACTATGAAAAAGATGGAATTATTAATAAAGAAAGAGGTGATATCATGAAAAGGGTAGAAGACTTTTATCAAGAATTATATAGTAATAAAGACCAAATACCTCCTATATTTTTACATCTTCTGAATTGCCCAGAATTTTAAATGAAGAAGTGAGACATACAATTAAATGTATAAAGAAGGAAAAGGCTCCTGGTAATGATGAAATTATAATTGATATGTTAAAGAAGCAGGTGAAAAAATATAATTTTTTTAGCAAAGTTATATACCAAATGTCTAAATGCTAAAGATGTACCAGATGGTTGGAAGAATGCAGTATTAATATTAATATTTTAAAAAGGTGATAAAGAAGATATTAGAAGTTACAGACATATCAGCCTTTTGTCAGTTTTATACAAAATTTTTCCAAGATCATCTACAGAAAACATTGGATTTTCACCAACCAAGAGAACAAGTTAGATTTAAAAGTGGTTTTATTACAGTAGATCATATCCAGGTATTGAAAGAATTTATATAAAGGACAAATGAATATGAGTTGCCATTATGTTTTGGACTTTTAAGGTTATGAAAAGGCATTTGATTCTATAAACATTTTTAGTGATTAAATCATTAGATCATCAAGATATAGATCCAGGATATTGTCACATTTTAAAGAATAATTATAAAAATGCAACAGAAACAATTAGATTACATAATGATACTGGGAAAGTTAACATTGAAAAGAGTGTAAAACAGGGTGACTCCATATCTCCAAAACTTTTTACAGCAGTGCTGCAAGAAGTATTTTGTGAATTAAAATGGGAAGTTAAAAAAGTGAAAGTAAATGGAGATTATTTAAGTCATTTAGATTTTGCAGATGATGTAGTTGTTTTTACAAATAATGCTTTAGAGCTGCAGGAAATGTTTCAGGAGTTGTCAGATGAAAGTAGAGAAGTGGGACTAAAGATAAATGTTAAAAAGACTAAAGTAATGTTTAATGAATTTTCTCAAAATATGAAAATAAAGATTGATTATAATGAGTTAAAAGAAGTTGGTCAGTTAATGCCTTCCTTTTCCTTTATCTCTTTCTTGTTTTCTTCTTTTATATTTGTACTTTTTTTACATTTTAAACTTTTATATTGAACATTTTTTCCTCACATGCTTTTTAAATTTGGTTTATTTTAATTCCTATTGCTCCTGCTTTATGCTGTTTTTTGGTTCTAATTGTGATTTCTTCTTTTATCTATAGTTTTATATAAATATATTTGCTTTTTCATTCTTGTTGATTCTTTTTTTTATTATTCTTACAACTCTCTTATATGTGATTTCAATTTTTTATTATTGTTTTTTTTTTTTTACAATTCAAGCTTTATATCTTCACTTTTATTTTTTTTCAAAGTTTTTTACTATTATTACTTCCTATGTTTCTGATTAGTTTTTAGGTTTTCATTCTTTATATTATGTTTCTGTAATATTTTCCATCATTGTTTTCTCAACAGATTGTTTTTTGTATGTATTTTTATTTTGTTTATTTTTTATCTTAATTTGTTTTTCCTTCCTTACCAACTTTATTCATTTTACCTTTAACAATTTCATTTTTAATGTTTAAATTCAAATAGCATTTTTCCAGTTTACATATGTATTTGTTAATCCACTGTTCATTTTTACATTTCTTTTCTTTTTTCCATCTTTAAATCCTTTTTGGGGTGGCCCCCGGGGGGGGGGGGGGGTTACTCAAACATTAAAATTTTTGTGTACATTTTTCTACCTGGTCAGTTTTTATTTTTCATAACTTTTCACATTTTTTTCTACTTAATGTATAATTTTTGTGTACATTTTTCTACCTGGTCAGTTTTTATTTTTCATAACTTTTCACATTTTTTTCTACTTAATGTATATGGTTATTTTATTTTTTCTTATGTCCACAACATTTTTCTGTTTATTTTTTTTTGCTACATCTCTCTGTTTGTCTCATGTTAAAGTTATTGCATGTTTTGTTTCCTTCTAATTTCTTTTCACTCATTTATTTTCCCATTCTTTTTTAAGTTGTATTTCTTTCAGATTTTTCAATGCCTTTTAATGACTTCTAAAAATGTATTGATTAAATATTCTAAGTATGAAAATTTAAATTTTTTCTTTGAAATAAATCCTGGCTAAAACCCTAATCATCAAACTATATTGTAAAGTATAATATATATTATGATTTAGTTATTAATAATCATTAAAAATAAAATAATGTAGTAATGTAAATATTTTATTATTCAATAAAAATAAATAAAACTGTTTTTGTTAATAGAAAAAGTAAATAAGTCACATGTGTGTGAGGTTCTGAATTAAAAACAAATAATGGATTTTTTAAAAAAGATATTTTTAACAAGTTGGTGCTAAAAATAAAGTGTTACATCAGATGTGTTATCAGACTATATATATAATAAATTATAGTTATTAACCATAGAATAACATTTAGGTCAATAATTAAATAATAGTATCATTATTTTATTATTAGAGTAATATAACATTGTTAATAGAAAACATGAATACGTTTATCTAAATTAGATTTTAAAAACATTTTCAAACAAAGAACTACTTTTACAAAATAATTGATATGCTTGTTAAAGTTGATCTGAATATTTGTTTGTAAAAATAATGGATATAATTCAGTTCCTTTATACCCCCTTTATACAGAATGGAGGTGAGAAGCTAAGCATGACAGAGACTTATACCTGCCTGAAGATAAGATTTTTAATAACTAGATATATAAACTAAAATCATATAATATTAGAGCCATCTTATAAAAGATGAAAACAAGGTTCATGTTTTTATGGTTGTGTGTAGTGGTAATGGTTCTTTTAAATATGATATAAACACTTGGATATTTTTAAAAAAAATAGAAGTAAGAAAGAATGGTGTAAGTAAGAATAGGTATATATAAAATAAATATGATAATGTTAACATATTATAAATTGTAACAGTCAGAAAATGTGTGACTCGTAAACATAATGCAGAATTCGACCACCACACAGAACAGCAGCACCATCGAGGTAGCGAAGCCACCCGTGGTACTGAGTTCAAACATAGTTTGTCAGTTCCACAATACAATCCATGAAACAACGCATCTGCTGCGACATTAGTAAATATTTCTTTAGGCACGGTGGTCAGGGATATGCAAGAGATTCATGATTTTATTTTCGAGTTAGCCAATAACCAAACTACATAATTGAAGAAATATTATATAGAATGGGTATCGAATAAATGAAATGTAACTGCTGACGTATAGTTTAAAATTATTTATTAACATATTTTAATAAGAAAATCATTTACTAATAATATTTTATGGATTAAAAGCTTCAGTAGCGGGATTTGCGACATGATTATATTTTAAAAAATACATTTATTTATTTGTTTACAAAAGAAATTCATTTATTTGAAGGTGTAATCTAGCTACCTAAAATTCTTGAGTAAGCTGTTCTAATGTGCATGCCTTGAGGGATTTATACCTTTGCAATGCAGGACTCTAAAGTAAGATTTAAGAGTAGCAGTGAACATATATTTATTTAATTAAAATATTTATTTATCACTAAGGGCAAAAATTTATTTGAGAGTGAATTATGAAGATAATGCAGAGGCGGAGTGATATATAGAATAATAAAATTAAGTAAAGGAACACGTGGTACACTTTAGAAAGGCGATATGGAATGGCAGTCTATCGAAACTGCAATGCCGTGAATGAGTTTATAAGAATGTCGCGCTGGTCTCTGCCATTGGCCTGATGAAGTAAGGTGTCACATAAGCATAACCAGGGACAAGTGGTCCATGTCGCAGTTTGCCGGCTGGCTGCATGACGTCGTCAAGTCCTATGGGAGCACCCATTATGTCCACTTGTGTAGGACGACTGGGGTTAATTTCAACCCTGAAGAATCTGGAAATTTCATGGCGGGATGGGTCATTGTGTCTCTAAAACGTAACACATGTATAATGTATAAACGATTATGATAAGATTTTAAATAGATTTCTAACTTGGCCCTACATTATCAACATTTACTAAAGAACATTGGCGACTCTCAAAGAAATGTAATTTTCTAGAATTATTCATTAAGATTTAATAAATACAAAACATATATAAACTGAGAATTATTACAACTAATATGCCAGCCATTTGTGAAGTAGTAGACCATGCATTACAATAAATGATGCATTGAATGCGTGTTGATTTATATGAAAGTTAAGTTATTTATGAAAGTAAATATTAATGAAAATTTGACACGCATTCACTGTTTCAAGCGATCATAGATTTAAACTTTGAAAATTGAGACAATTATGAGCATGCAAGAATTAAATAATAAATATAAATAAAATGTAGATTTGAGAAATACGCATCCAAGAAAGATAGAGTGAGGTAAGCAAGATTATTAGAGAAATTTACACATTAAATTAATTATTCAATTTTAGTTATACAAACGATAGTTTTTACATTTTATAATTTAGATAAGTAATATGAAGAAGAGCTATAGCATGTTATTAGAGTACTCTAGAGTTTGAACACAGACAGGTACCTGTTTTATAAGAAGTTTTCCGAGTCCATTGGTTTAGTAGCAAATAGTTCATGAGTGGCAATTCTTTCTTGTATTTAGATGTTTCATTTACTTTAACAGCAGCAGCAGCTTTCTCATTTATTTCAGGCAGCAGATCTTCATGGTGAATTTATGATGGGCAATGGAAAGTTCGGCATCCGATAGGCCATCTCCCGATGGAGAATAATCTAGATGCTTTTACTCGGTCATATCTTGGCAGGAACAATTTATTTTTATATTTTGGAGACTCTCAGTGATCGAGAGCAGAGTTAAAGTTTAAGTAAATGTCTCCAGCAAGTCTAACGGCCTCTTTTCTTATCTTGATCTTTCACATTTTTGTTAAGGTATTTTTAGGTTCTACTTAATCTGCCCTGAGGATAATCAATGCATTTTGTTGGTTTTAATTATAAAGAAAGCTGCCATTCTATTGTTTACATTTTACATTTACTAATTTTATTTTGGGGAATTTTTCTTTAATTAAACTATTATCTATCACTGACCGATGCTTTTAAATTTCAAAGACAAAAAGGGAACATAAGATTATTTTAACTTTTAATTAAATATTACATCAGATTTTTTTAGAATTATTATTAAACGAAATTTAAACAAAGCAATAAATACAAACTTTATAATCCAAAATAAATGATTAAAATTATACAAAATTATATAACTAAAAGAAATCTAAATTATATTATTTTATCTCTATTTATTGCCTTTAATTTGAGATCAAAATGTGTGCGTGTTTATGCTGAATTCTACATATATTTATACATTTTTAATATTGCTACACACACAATTCAATACCAAAAAGTTTAAATTTGGGCGGGATAGACCGGTCAGTGAGAGACGACAGAAAAACGTGAAACTTAAGATTCGAATATGAATCTTACTGTTTCAAAATGTAGTAATTAATTATAAATTATGGGGATAGAATATAAAGTTATAAAGATAAATAAATAAATAACAAAATAATAATAGAATAAGTATATTTTTGAAGGATATAAAATAATAGCATGAAAATATAATATATATATATGAAATAATAGTAATAATAATAATAATAATAATAATGATGATGATGATAAATAAAAAATAAATAGATGTATATATTAAATGTATAAAAATTTAAAGAATTTTAATTAAAAAGAAAAAGGGAAAAGATTAAAATTAAAGTGTTAGAAGGTTTTATTTTATTTTATTTTATTAGTATTCATGTATTTGAAAGGATATACAAGTTATAGGTATGTTTGTGTATTTTTATGAATATATATATATGGGTTTTTATAAGGTTTATATAATTTGTATATAATCTATATATAGTTTATGTGATTTGTATATTTATGTATATAGCTATATATTTTATAGTTCTGAAGAAGATTGCAGGGGCAATTGAAACTGTTGATGTTGATAGGTATTATGTAAGCATTGTACAAAGAATAAAGATTTTTTATAAAAGACGGATTAATTTAAAAAATTAACTTATTTGCAGATATTTTTAATTTCTACTAAAAAATTTACAAGATTGATCAAAAATAATATGAAAACTTTTGAAGGAAAAACTAAAAATTGTACATTTATTAAATAAACTCCTTTGTTTTATATTATTTAATTATTGTTTCAAAACTTATTTTTTAAATGCTATCTTGTTTTATTAAGGATGTGTTTTAATTTCCAGGTTTATTTTATAGAAATAAATGAATAAACATGTAAAGTATATGCCAAAAATGTTAAATGACTAAAACCATATTTTCATGTTTTCCTTCTAAAAGCAGTAGGAAACCACTTTTTTTAATTTACAAATTTTATTCACTACAATGCGAAAGAAAATTAAAATTTATCTTGCATACAGGATCCTTTTATATTAGATGGTGATGTTAAAAACTGTAATTGCAAGATGATTAAAATTAATAATAAGAAAATATACTACATAAAGGAGCAATTATGTAAACATTGCATAAATATACAATTCAGTTTAGTAATTACACAATCATTCAGTAGCAGTATTGTCCACACTTGCTGGCCTCAGCAGTGACAATATTAGCATAATAGTTTAAATTATACCTGTAGATTTCAAATTTTAAGGTAGTGCTCTAATGAACTAAGTTAGTTTGTGCATGTATTTTTTTTTTCAATAGCAATTTTCCAATATGAATTAAATTATGCAATAAAATTTTAAATATTAAATTCTATAAACATTTGAAATCGTTTATTATTGCAATGTTATTATGTCTATTAAAATAAATGATTTATTAGTTGTTTTAATGGTGATTATGTAACCTTCATGTATGGAAAATAACCTGCTTACACTGTGTGATCTTAAGATGTCGAGTATATGATTTTATCATTTTAAGGCAGAGAGTTTCTTAAAAAATTTAAACGATTAAAATAAATTTATCTGGTAATTAATAAATAAATAAAAGTTTATTATATAATTGTTTTATAAGCTTGTGGTTAAACACCTGTAGAGGTCTCTACTATCGCATTTTATACATATATTCTTGAGGTTACAGCCTCAGTAAATATTACATACATATATATTGTAATTGCAAAAGTCTTAAAAATAAAGTGAAAATGTTCTTAAGTGTAATATGATGCAATGCTGTACTTTAAGGGTAAAATTGAAATGTAGTGGATAACCAAGATTTTTATTATTACAGCATAATGCTAACAGTTGTTTGCATTGAAAAATTCTTTTGTTGAAACAAAAGTGGATTCTGTTATGTGTTTTTACAATAGTCTGCAACTATTACCGAAAAAATCAACATTATAGTAAAATGTCATTTATCATGGAGAACATTATAATTATTATAAAAAAACTGTTATGTCTCAAATAATAATGAGAATACATTTAAAAAAGTACCATCCACAGTCATATTGTCAGATAACTTTTTCTTTGTTTGTGATAAAATGTTAGCACAATTTTTATTTTATTCTCATTCTACTCAAATAGTTTTAAAAATATTGGACACCTGCCTTCAAATATGTTCAATAATACATTCGTTTCCATAAAGTGATATTATTACCTGGTTCAAAAGAGTTCTTGCTGATGAAAAAGCTTTGACATGGTTGATTATTTATATGGATTATTTGTAAGAGGAGAAAGATTTTTAAAAAAACATAAACCAAAACTTTGACTATGGAATAAAAGAATTTCTAAATGTGGTAAAAAAGATGTCTAGTCAGCCTCAATTTTTTTAATATTATATATTGTGTGACCTTTAGCTTTATCCAAAGAGCTAAATATCCATGATCTAATTATTCAGTATTAAAAAAATTATATAGTTTAATTTTTGTAGTAAGCCAGCTAACTGTCTTATTGCTTGATATTTACATGCTGATATATATTTGAGCCAATTTATAATAGCTATTATAATTTTCAGTAGCTTTAAATGTTTTTTAACAGTAATTAAACTCATAGGTATTTATATATGATTTTAAAATGTATAGTTTTTGGGAGTATCATTAGTCTGAAATGTTAGTGATTTAATTTTAAAAATATAAAAAGTAAAACTATGTTAATATTAAATATTAGTGTATTAAAAGTCATATTACAGTTAAAATCTAAAGACAACTTTAAATCTTCAATGCTAAGATATTACTATTTAAATTATCTGTTAATAAAAGCACATTTTAATTAAATAATTTGTAATAAAAAATATGCATTATCTAATAATACTTGTGATAAAACTAATTAAATTAAATATTTTTTAAATTTATTAATTGAAAAAATAAATAAATTTATTAGTTGAGCTTTCTATTGTCAAATAAAAAATGCATTAATGTGTAAGTAAGCTTAAAATGTAAATTTTTTCTTAACTTCCTTGTTAGTTTAATGTTAAAATTAGTTTTAAAATGTTGCTTAAAAATTATCTAGGAGCTTAACTTAGTTAAATAATATAAATATATTTAAAATATTTTTTTTCATTATAATACGTTGTTTTTTCTAAATAATTTATTTTAAAGTTGTAATAATTAATCAAAGTCTAGACATATATTTTAATTATTTGATTTTTAATAATTGTTCTCAGAATACTATTCAATTTATAAAGTTTAATAAATGTATGTCAAAGATGAGTAGATTGGATGTTAATCTCAGTCTTTAAAAAAATCAGTCACAAGACATAGCTTGTAAATAGAACTGTTAAAGATGTTAGCACATATTTGTGCATAATTAATTTTCAATTACTTATGTTCATTTAATTGTTAAATTTCATTGAGTTTTAATTGCTTTTAATACATTTTTATTTATTTTTAAAAGTAAAATAGAAATGGCTAACTTAATTAATACAGTTCAGAAGATTTAAACTGAATCCACTATAACTTTAAATTTACATTCAGGGAAATATGATGGAAAAGTCAACAAAATATTTAACAATAATTAAATTATTCTTATGTAACCTATGAATTCCAATAAATTTCTGAATTAGTCATCATTGTTGCATAAAAACTTTTATTGATTTTTTACTTATTAGAAATGAATTATTATCATAACTTAAAATTATTATACATGGAAATATTAAGACTTCAAAAACATTAGACTAAACACTATTAAGAAGTTTCTATTTAAAAAAAAATATTTTTACTTAATTACACTTTGAAAGATGAATTTTTTTAGAATTACATGTTAAAATGATAGACTATTGAATTGTAGGTTGTAGAATCTGTTTTCTAATAACCAGAATTTATAAATATTTATATTCAATTTAATTATGCTCCTACATAGAAATAAAAATTAAGTTCCAACTGACATCATTTTGAATCAATAAAATGTATTTTAAATATACATTAAGAATGATAATTTTTTAAATTATTATAATGTGCATTTTCTAATCACAAACAATGATTTAAAACAAATAATATTCATTTAATTTTCAAAACAATTATTTTAAATGATATTACATTTTAAAATGACATTTTTATTATAGGTATGAATCTCATTGCGATATTTAATTCAATAAAGTAAGCAAGAATATTTTTTCTGAATTAATAAAATTAATGTTATTGACATTTGTGATTTTATAGAAGTTTATTTATGTATTCTATACAATAAAAAGATAATCTTCCTGTATATTTAATGAATGACATATTCAGACATATTGTTATTATCTTTGAATTATTTGATCTTTTCTGCAGTAATTAAAATAAATTGTATTGCAGTTTGTTTAAACATGAATGCTTTTGAATTAATTTTATTCAAGTTTTATAAATTTTATTATAAAAATGTCTGCTTATTTGTCTTATCACTATTATTATTTAAGAATCTCCTTTACTATGGAGTACATTATTGTTCAAAAAAATAAATACTCCAATTTTATTACAATATGTGCTTTCTAAACGATAAGAAATTAATATAACATTGTATGAAAAGTTAAAGACGCATCATTATTTAATTTGAAATATACTTTGCCAAGGTTAAATGGCAATACATCTTTTCTTATTGTTGTGTTACATAAAAATTTACTGTTTGATATTCATTTTAAAGTCTTTTTGGTAGTTTGGGTTTTGCGGTATTTAAATGAATTGAAAAAATATTCAATGTTTTCAGAATGGCATTTACATTGACCATTGTTTTGAATGATTTAACCAGCAATGATTTTTGGTTTTATTTGGTAAAAGGTATAGTTTTGTCTCAGTATTTATGATGCTGTATAATTCTATATACTTTCTTTATGTTATTTTATTTTATGTATTGTTATTTGGAATAATTGTATAAATTATTTATAAGCTTCATTTACCCAAAAGTTTTCAGAATGTTTCCAATTTATTACGTTGTACTTTAAAGGTGTTATGTTTAATCCCTTTTTATTTAAGTTATTTATTTGAATGTATATGATTATTATAAGCATAATGAAAGTTGATATATGTTTTATTTTTATTCCATAATTTATTTTATTAGACCATACTTAGCAATAACTGTTTACATTATCAGATTTACACATCAGTTTAGTGATATAATATTTAAAAGATTGTAGCATTAGCTATCTCTTGTCTGTTGCTGTATTTTTGTATCTTGCCACTGTTTTCAAAAAGATTGAAGCTTTGCTCTCCCTTATGTCATGGTATTTTCTATAAATTATCTCAGTGTTTGTCTTCTTATTTTTAAGCATAGAATGTTTTACTTAAGACAAATATTAGCATTCTTATTGTATTTTTATGGTTCATTCCCTTGGTCAATATATAGAGATGCAAGCCCAGCTTATACATAGCCCTCAGATGTAGGTGTTTTTTCCTTCAATTTATGCCATCACTTGACCTTTGCTTTTTTTTATAATACCAAATATTAATTTATTTATCCTGTATCTTTATATAAAGCCAGGTGTAGCTAATTGCCATGTCATTATCCTGGCAATTGATATCCTTTGTAGTGTTGATGTATGTCATGTTATTTTCAGTGGCACTTTTGGTCCATCTGAATCTAGGGTGTTATTGATTTGATGTGTAGATTATTCTGCTGTGCTCTTCCAGTATTTGAGGATGTAAAGTTAATAAGCATTTAATTTAAAAATTAAAATTATATTTGGGCTTAATAAATAATATACATCTCCCTCCACAGTTATTTAACCACTGGATGGGTAAGTGATGTTTGAAAAGTATTAAATACATTTGTAAAAGATAATATAATGGAATAGTTATTCTGTAGAATTGAGAACTTATTATAATAGTAATATTGCAGAATGTTTCATAAACAGGTTAATAATGGTTTTTATTTAATATTTATTTTATTTGTATTTCTTCATCTGTAGAATTATATAATTATAATTTTCCTCCATGGTTGAGTGCATAATAAAATAATTTAATGATTTACACCAATAATATTTTAATATATTAAAGAATTGTATGTTAAGTATCATTATTGTCAAAAATAGATATTTTTATTGCTAATTTACCTATGATTTATCATCATTCACTCATATATTATTCATAAATCTAAATATTACAAAGTTTATTATAAATTTGACCTTAATTGGATGTATTGGCAGTATATGAGCATATATTATTTAATATAAAAGTTACTATATGAAAATGGCATTTCAGATGTAAAGAAAGCATGTAAAAAATCAATTATTTTATTTACTCATTAGTAAAGGATTACTATAGTCAATTTTATTTGTTAAAATACCATTATTTTCAGGTGTCTGAGTGGCCATAAAATTTCTTATTGATTCATTATATCTGAATGCTTTTTTGGTAAATTATTTTATTCCAAATTAAGAGTGTACCATTATATAGCTCATTAAATTCTAGAAATTATATTATTGCTGTAATTTTAGTGAGGTATTATCTTATAGATAAGAATATATCTCACTATGAAATTATTAGAATCCTAATCATTGTCTAATAATCCTACATTTAAAAGAGAAAACTAAAGCTCACATTAATTAAACTGTTATTTAAGATAACCCTAATATATTAATTTACAGAAAAGTGATAAAGAATTTTTTTTTTACTTTAAATAAAATTGTTTTCAAAAACATCATTGTGGCTAAACATAATAAGATGTGCTTTTATTTTATGAAAAAAAATTTAGTTGTAGTTTTGATCATGTTAGTAAGATACAGTCATGTTTGTAAGATCCTTGTCATAGTTGTTAAAGGTACTATGATTGAAATTAGGTGTTGTACATAGAGTTTTAAATATAATATAACTCTTTAATGACATATGCTTCTGATAATAAGATCTGTTGTAATATATTAGAGTGAGTATGCTAAGTCTTAAATTTATTAAATGTTGAATTTTGCTTTAATAATGCTTATTTATAAATGTTATTATTTATCTTTATTGTTCTTATTATTATGGCATATGACACTAGTAACACTTTTGAACTAGCCAATGTTATTTCAGCAGATGTATAACTGACATTAGCATTTAGCCAATAATATTAGTTTTGCTATTCATGATAGATTGTTTATCTTTTTATCAATTTTTATCTTTGTAAGTTATATAATTTTGGCATACCAAATGTGTTGGCTGTTCAGTTGGTGAGGTGTTCTGGTACCATCAGCATTCTGGTTATGCATTGAATTTAGTTTTCTGTTGATGGATTGTTTTATATGATAGCCATTATTTCATAGGTTGATTTAATTTTTATATTATAATTGATATTATTTAGAATTTGTTTTAATATTGTGACATGCTGTTAACAATAAATGCATATCCGCCTATAAACAATAAGATATTTTTGTTGTTGTTAATTTAAACATTATCTTCATAGCTATTTACAAAATAACATAAAATGCAACAACTAAGAAAAATTAAACTATGGAGACATCTTAAGCAAAAATCAAAAAATTCAATATTTATTTTTGAAATTAAAGAAATATTTTATTTGTGTTTATTTTTTATAACTTTATGTATGGTATATATTTTTGTTGATATTATTTTTTCAATTTGCTGCATTAAATGATACTTTAGCAATGACCATGGAAAGTGTTAAAAATGTAACAAATTATCAAATATTTATTAATGTATTTGGGTTTAGTAAAAATACAACAAATTATAAAGAGGGAAAAGTGAGTTAAGAAATACAACATTTTTTTAATGAAGATATAATCAATGTTAGAAAAAAAATGAAATATTTGAATTTTGAAGATTAAATTAAAGTTTATAAACATTTCAAAAATACTAGAAATAAATTTCTCATCTTAAATGGTAAGAAATTAATTTTATATATTAATTTTAACATAAATACTCATTTTTGCACATTGAAAAAGAAAATTCATTTACATGCATGCATGAGTATATAAATATTTGATAATAAAATACATCAATTCGTAATAAAATTTGTACTCAGAATTACACTACAAAATTATTATTGCTTCTTTCTTTTCTGGAACAAATTTCTTATCTTCACCTTCACATAAAAACCTTAATGGATGTATGATTTAATTTTTGCTAATGATTTGGGTAACTAGTTTATTATTCTAACAAGTTTAGCTGTTAACATTTGATATATTGTATATATCTTTACATATATATTTTTTTTGCAGTTTAACAAAGAATTAGTATTTAATAAATAGAATATACTTCAGAAATAAAATCTTTAATGTATTGACACTATTTTTAGTTTATAAATAAATGCACTTGAAATAGGATGAATTAATAGCTGTTTATAAAAATAATACATATTGATATGAAGCATCTATCTACTTTCTCACTATCTATGTTATTTCAGCATTTGTAAAAATTGTACATGTTTTTAAGTAGTGCATTCAATACAAATATTCTGATAAATGATAGTAATATTTAATTTATATGATAAAAATATTGTAAACAATGTTAATGTTAGATTGTTCAAGAGAATGTCTACAAATTATCTCTCAATATTTTATTTTATAAAAATTGCTAAAAAAGACTTTTATAAATATTATATATTTATAATAATGGAACCTGATTTATTTATAGATTGATTTTATTATTTCATGTTTTTAATTGTTTTTAAAATTATAAATATATTTATAGAAATTCATTATTTCCAAAGACATAAATGATTAAAAAAAATTTACCATAAAGATTTTTATAAACTACTCGATCCAGAAGAAAGTTATTTGCTGATTACATTAATGCTATACTTATTAATATTAAAATAAGTTATATGACAGAAAATATTATACATTCTTCATTGTTGTTTGAATTATATATTGACAGTTGATAAAAAATATGATAAATGCAAATACAAATATATTATTACTCTACATATTTTCCAAATCATTTTTAGTTTTAATTATACACTGGAAATTTTACAAAGAAAATATCAAATATATAATATGTAATGAACAACTTATGGTCATTTAAAAAAAATATATTTAAAATAATATTAATAATAATAAATATAATATCAAATAAACAATTATAAAATCAAAATTTTCAAATCTTATCATTATTTATTATTTTTTACGTGAATATATTATGATTATGCTTTATTTAATGAAAAAAATACACAAATCATGCATTATATGACTAAATTAATTGAATCAATATTTTTTTCCAGTATTAACACATCAAAAAAAGTCCCAATTTATTTGATGATTTTAAATAAACATTAGCACAATTTGTTTAAAATCAGTAAATAATGTCATATGAAAATAAATATAATTTATTTCTTACATCAGGGGCCCCCAACCTTTTTTGCACTTAACAGACATTCTATAATACCAGCCAGATGGCGGGCACCATTTATTTTTTTAATGTGAATTTATAGTTGGATATTGTTAATAATACACATAATGTACAAAAAAATATTTATTTCAAAAATAAAATTTTAACATATAATTAATGTTTATATTTTTATGCTGTAAAAGTATAGTATGCCCTACAATATGATTACAATATAATACAGTAATTTATAAAAAAAAATTTAAAAATTAAATTTATTTGTATCAGATAAATAATTTTTTTATCATGTTTGGATAGTGACAGGCACATGTAAAATGGTCTGTGGGTGCCATGCACATGTAAAATGGTCTGTGTGCGCCATGGTTCCCATGGGCATAGGGTTGGGGACCCCTGACTTACATCTTCAGTATTTATACTTATATGGGAAATAACAAACACAAACTTATATTCAGGTAAAAACATAATATTAAATACTGCTTACTTTTTGTGTGCTGCTTCACAAATTTTAATCTTTGGTCATTGACTTTCTATAAATAAAATTAAATGTCTGTTTGTTTGTATTCTCATTTATTTTTATGGTAAACAATGAGAAATATTTTGTTTCAAATTTGCCACAAATTTGACAAAAATTATCAGATATTTTCATAAGATGTGGGTGAAGATGAATTCATCTGATATTTTAACCTTAAATTATTATTCATAATTGAGTGTAATATGAAATTTTGTCTTGTTCATATTTGTATTATGCCAAGATAACTAACTTGCAAAAATGTGAATATCAATGATTTATAGTTTTATAAGAATCAAAACAATGATAATCCATTTACATTCATTTCTTAATAAAAAATTATAAAAATGTAGCTTTGATATTTTGCATAAGATTAAAAAGTTTGTATTAATCTTACACAAATCATATATATATATATATATTGTGCTCTTTTCTATATCATATATATATATATATATTGTGCTCTTTTCTATAGGTCAGAAATAGTTCACCACAGTAAATTATTAAAAATTTTAAATTTTAGAATATGTTCTCTTGATGTGTTAATTATATTGTATTAATAATATCTTAAAGTACAATTTAAAGCTAAGTGAAATTACGGTATGCATAAAATGATGATAAATCACTTAAGAATAGTTAAATAAAGCTAAACATATTATTACATATGGTTGCAAAAGCTGACCATAATAAATAACACAGCTATAAATATTTAAAAGTATGTTTAAAAGTTCAAATTTAATAGTTTTAAACTTATAGTTAAGTAAATGTTATATTTAAATTTATAAATTATATTTAATAATTATAATTAATATCGTATATTTTAAAAGTTGTTTTTATGGTAGTGAAAGTTGTATTTAATTCTATATTTTCTAAATTATCCTTCCAAATTTTATATAATTGTTTTACTTTATTAAATATGACAAGTGTTGCAATTTATTATTTATTCCCAGACAGAAAATTGGATTACATCTGTATTGGTTATATTAGTCATGTGATTTGTGTAATATAGGGTTATACACACTTTCTTGCTAGTATTTGTTAGTAAAGTTTTAAATATTGTAAAATTGCATTATAGAATTGGATAGAATTATTACCTATCATAAAAGCAAATATTAAATATTAAGTTAACTATCATATAACATGTTTAAACAATGTAATAAAGATGAGTACATTTAATAAAAAAGTTAAATATTTTGTTAAAATAAAAATAGATAAATTAAATATTAAAAGTGGGATAAATTTATTAAATATTGTTTTAAAAAGTTGTTTAAAGTCTTTTTAAATATTTAAATAATTTAGTAAAATAATAATTGATTTAAAAATGATATTTTAAATAATAATTTTAAAGTTTAAATACGTCATATTTTTTATTTTGAAATTTAATTGTGTAAGTTTCTAACATTATGCAAATTTGGTATCAAATCAAAAGTAGGAATCAACCAATAGAATGATGTATTTTCTAGGATATAAATACAGATTGCACAGGCATATCAGGGGGTGATTAAAAAATGTATTGAAGATAGCAGAGATCATATGAGAAGCTATCAAGGTGACAGTAGTTTTTTTAATTTTATTATTTTGTCAATTTTTTAGTGCTCTCATACAATTTTATTTGCAAAACTAATAGGTTATTATTATTTTTAAAAAGTATTTGCAAAAAGAGAGTGTAATATAAAAATATATTAATAATAATTTCATTTAATATGCCTTGCTAATCTTAAAGTCTTTTGCCAGTAGTATTCATCAAAATCTAAATTATAACTTCGCAATAATAAAAGGGATTTACCAATAAGGAAAATGTATTGAACTTATAATACTTTAAAAATGAGTATAATATTTATTAATGTAGTTTTAATAATATTGAACAAGAGGACTATTCAAATGAATAAATTAATTATATGGACATTGTATGGGAAAACTCATTGGGAAAACTGTTTGCCGATTTAAAGTAAAGATGCATTATTGTTCAGTATTAATAAACAATAGGACAAGTATACTTTATAATAAATTTATGGAAATACAATATTATATGAGTAAATGTTATATCCTTTTTGAAGGAAACATTTTAAATACTTGTAAGAAATTTATCTTAAGTAAAGATTAATGAAGATATTCTAGAAAAGCATATGAATAAAACCTGAATGATAGAGGGTTAGTACGCATATATAAAATTGTTTTAAAAGCTGATAATTTAAGACAAGAAAAACCTCTGAATATATAATAAATAATAACCAATTATCATGAAGAAGAAATCTATAAAGAAAATAAACATGTTAATAAATAAAATATGGAATTATGGAAATATTTAAGATTGTGCAAATAATTTATCCCGATAATTTAAGCTAAGCCAACAGAAAATGATGCATCAACACGCAGATATGGAATACTATAGTATAGAAGCTTCACAGGATTATTTTTAGTAGTATAATTTTAATAATCATCATTCTGGACTATAGAAGTCATAAACTATTATTCTATTAACTATTCCAGAATCTATTGGTGATTGTTTTCTTTAATTTTTCAAGATTTTTAAGACGTCCGTAATATTTTTTTTTATTATTCATTTTTTTAAATCTTAGATTTTCATACCAGAAGTTTGGATGACACCTACTCCAGGAAACATATTGTCTTATTCATCATCATAGCAACAGGGGAGATTGTAAAATTCTCTTGAAGAGAACATTTTTTTAAAAAAAAAAAAATTTGAGAAAGAAAATGGGAATATCTGAACTTATAAAAAAGAAACATTCGTTTTCAGCTGAAGTTATGTAAATATGATTTTTATTTAATACTATTTATTTTAAATGTAAATTTTCTAGTTTATAAGTGTAGGAACATGAACATTAATCTATTGATAATATTAAAATTCTATAATATAATAATTTAATAGTTTAAATAAGAACACTTAAGTAAAGTATGAATGTATTTTCATGTATTGCAATGTATCTAATTGAATGAAAACCGAAGACTGCATAGGTGATAACAAGCTAATATTACTTGGTAATAGTTAATGAATATTGATATTTTATGATGTATATTTTGATTTCTTTTTTTTAGATTGCCTATGAATAATAATGAATGGAAGTATAAATGTTTTAATTATATGTAAACACATTTTGTATAACACTTTAAGCATTATGAGATTAAGATTTATTTTGGGAATATGCATACTATAATTTTATACTAGTAACATAACCCAACATGGTAATAAATATTTATGTGATTCTTTTAAAAAACTTTCATATTATTGGATGTTCAAATTATTATCTGATTAGTTTGTATATGTTTTAGAATATAGAATAAGGAAGTAAAGCAAACTTTTCTTGTGGATCAGTGAGATCACACTAATTATAAATGAATTTTATTTATTGTTTTGAATATGCAAGATAGTTATTTTGTCGATGTAAGAAGTGATAAATCTTTAGGAAATAATGATAAGATAGTGGCTTGGTTAGTACTATGGTAAACATGAACCAAGATGATGTTATAATAGGATGTGATGAGGGAATATGAAGAATATTTTATAATCTTAGTGGATATGCAATGCAGTTAACAAAGCCCTGTAATTGTATATTTATTTTGGACAGTGTCTATTTTCTTTAAGTATTGATGTTTCAAGAAAGTTGAAGGAATAGCTTGACATCATTGATATTATTGGAGGACATTAGACTAGGTCATGCCTCTATTTCTTGTAGATACACTGTGTCATGATATTTTTGATATATGCTATGAGTTATACTCTAGTTTTGCTTCCCTTCCTACTCATCTATTTGCTATCTAGATTTCCAATGTAACTACATCGTTCAGCATGATATATTTGAAAAGAAATAATATATAATTTAGAGTATAAGATATGCTATCGTTTGAATGAGATAAGTTCATTTACTTAGAAGAAATAGAATTTGTATAAGTTGGAATTGAAAATCCAATGAATACTAAAAATAAATAAATCATAAGATATATTTTTTGGATTTATTTTGGAAGTAAAATAAAATTTTAAGAATAAAGTATGTAAAACAAAGTTGTTCTTTAAAATGTTAAATAATTTTTAAATGCTCTATTTTTTTTTAAATAAGTATTGCATATTTTGAAAAATATAATGTTATAAAGTAAAATAATATAAATAATAAGCATAGGTATAATTTTGTATTCATCAAATATAAGGAACATAACAGTAATTACAACTATATAGTATTAAAGTAATGCTAAATGGGAATATGTTATATTTAATAAACATAGTGTAGTAAACAACGATATTCACAAAATCTAGTAATAAATTAATAGATAGATATTTTGTGTAACATCTTTGATATTGTAAGATGAAAATTGTGTAATTTTTTTAAAAATCCATACTCACGATAATGTTATTTTTTATGTTTTCCTAGTATGTTTCTATGGGTGTTTTTTAGAAAGAAAGGTATAATTAAATAATATTTAAGAATAGAATATATTTTTTAATAAAAATAAATAAATATAATTTATCATAAGTTTAATTAGAAAGAGATAAAGTAAATGGTATTATTTTATTATTATTGTCTTAAGTCAGAATGAAGACATACAATAATTCTAAATTGTTTATGAACTAAATAATAAAAAATGTAAAGCGGGGTAAACTGAGGATATCCAATGTAAATATTGTAAATAAAATGTTTATTTTATTTTATTGTTAATAATAAACTTTGTTAATTTTTGTTTTCAAAAATTTGTGTCTAGATTTTTTATTTCTCCCACTACACTGCATGAACCACACAATACACCCAGAATAATAGAAACAAACATATAATTTTTGCACAAAGATAAATAAAGAATTATTTTAAGAATTTGAATATTTTTCTTAGTATTCATTTAATTAAGTAATCATATTTTACATTATCTTATGGTCATAAATTAGTTATCATAATGGTACATTGAATTATATGCTATTCATTGCCACACACCTTTATTTGTCAGATTATAAATACTACCACATATTTATTACATTATTATATGAAGATAAAAGATTATATCATATTATATTATTTCATTATGGTAATAAAATTATAGTGAAGAAAAAGATATACAGAATTAATCCATCCAATAAAGAGTATTATTATTATTTATTATTATTAGTCAAGTGTAGTAGAGTATGACATAAAAATCCCTTCTCATGTTTTACTACCATGATTTTAATTAACTTAGAATAGTTTTTATGAACCTGAGATTTTATTGAGCTAAATTATGATGAATAAGAGATTAAGATTTAATTATTACTTTAATCTCAATGAGTAGAAGTTATTAAAGTTGTAAGAATACTATAAGTTTATCATTTGAGATAATAATAATAAGGGGGGATAGTGTTCTTATGCCACTGAGCTAGTATCCTGTGGGATATTCGCTCAATGCAATTTTTCTTGTCACCTGTATTTTCACTTCCAAGTCTCATGAAAAATATACAAATACTTATTTGATTTATTTTATAAACTAAACGTTATTCTTATTTTGAATTTGAGCTAGTGGAACCTTTAATATTAATGCAGAATATTTTATTTGTTAATTATTTGCATTATAACAAACATAATTTGTAACTGAGCTAACCCATTTTTATTTAATATTTATACTTCCAGGAAGTGAAGATGCAAATGGATAGGTTAGAATATATATTGTGACCTTCTGGTTTGGCACCAGAAATAGTCATTGTAGTAGTGTGGTAGTATATCAGTAATCTCTGATATAATCCTCTTTAAAAAAATGAAATAACGTGAAATTTTTTAAAAAAATTTATTTTGACTTAAAACTGTAATCAATAGTAAGAGTAGATATAATTAAAAGATTTTTTAAATATTTAGTATCTTATTTTAGGGTATAATCAATGATAGAATAGGGGAGTAGCTTGTTATATGTATAGTCAGTACAGTTTGAGTTGATGCTTACTTGTTTTATTTGTTTATAAAGCAGTATTCAGTTTTGTTAGAATGATTTTCTAGTCCATTTGTTTTATACATTTTAAATTTATAGAATAAACAGTAAAAATATGTTTCACTCATCATCATTCATATTGTCATTTTCGTCATAGTAGTGTAATACCTATAGCATATTACTACTGAATATTCATGCATTGTCCAACTTCATTTTTCATTCATATGTTTCATTAAACCATTAAATATCCCACATTACATTCAAATATTTAATTTTATAAATAACAGTATTAAAATCTAGCTTAATTACATTTAAAATAAATCAATGAATTATAGACTGGTGGATTATATAATAACAAATACTGTAAAATATTTTATTTATTAAAACAATTGTCATCAATTTTATTCTACTGCTTTAAAAATATTTAATTATTAGTTCAATATTTTTTTCCCATTTATTTACAAGACGAAATAATTTTTTTTTCATCTCTATTTTTTTTTACTGTCTCAAGTTTTTGCATAATTAAGTAAGTTTGCAAGTGGGAGGAGCGATTGACAATCTTTTCCTGATGATGTAATGTTATCGTAAAACAAATGGAAGAGAACAAGGTGATGTAATGATTATTAAAAAAATTATAAAAGTCAATTATTATTATTTTAAGAGGTCAATCAATTTTTATTACTTAGAAGAAGTCAGTCAATTATTATTACTTTCAAGAGGGCAGTCATCAAACAAACTTTAAGAAAGCTATAACTAAGTTTATTTAGCAAAGTTTAATAGTGCAAGTATTCTTCCTCTTCCAGAGTTCGAGTTGGAAATTTAACTATTTTATTTGTTTACGAAATGTGTACTTAAGACCACTAAAAGATACGTCAGTTTTGCTACCAGCTGATCATTCAAATTTTCCCAATGTTATGCTAAAGTACATGTAAGTGTTATATTCTATTATTTAAGATAAAGTATTATTATTTAAGAAATGGGAATGCTTGATAGAACTGTAAAATTGTTTTATTTAAATTTAAAATTAACAGGAAAGAATAAAAGAATGTTTGTTTATTTTATAACAATTAAGTTTTTAAGTTTTAATCATACTATGAAGGGAATAACTGCTACGTGTGTCATGTATATGTGGGAAAGATGTGAACTGTCATTGAACGTTTTCAGAACTTTAATAAACAAATTTCATGCTAAATATAAGAGAAAATTCAAAATATACACAAGAATTATGTAATTTTATTGTCATATGTATTAGAACAGCGGCGTAAATATTTCTATTTTTACTTTTGGAAAAGAAAATATGCAAGATTAAATATGTCATTAAATGTACTTTAATAATTATTTGTTCTTCTAGACTAATAGGAGGAATGAAATTATAAATGGATAAAGTTATGTGATATTGCTGTATTAATATTACCAATGAGTTTATCTAAATAAATATTATTAATTAAATGACTATGTGTATTCCTGAATGGCTTTACAATTGTGAAATCAAATTTTAAATATATCCCAGGAATGAAGTACAAATTTCTATTTTATTTGCGTTATGAAATATGTTGTTTAATTAAGGAAATTCATTATTTACAATGTTAATAGCAATTCATTAGTTGATAACTAAAAACATTGAATGTGCTCTTATGGATTCAACAGAATATTGTTTTGTTTCTCCTGCAGGAAATGTGTTGTTTGTTGCATCAATATTTTTCCTTGTGTGTTTATCATTTAGTATCCTTATTATTTATTTGGAGACATGACAAGGAAAGTCATGTAAAACTATTTATAAACTTTTCGTTTCATTTGGAAGGAAGAAAGAAGACAAGAACTTTATTATTATTATTTAATAGCATATTAGATAGTATTAGTTAAGAAATGTTTTATTATTGTATCTATTATTATTATATGTATTGTTATATTTTTCTTCTTCAAGAACATCTCAAATAGCATAGTGAAAGAATACATTATGCTGGTAATTTTGTATTATTGTTATTATTTAAGGTAAATTGGGACGTGTGTTATTACACAAGTATGATAAAATGAATGGAAGAATCCATTTATAGCTTAATAAGGGTGACTAATTATTTTTTTAAAAAAAAGTTCATTATATTAAATCTTACCGTACATATATTTTCTTTTATAAATTAGAAAATAATCATTTTCAATAATTATTTCATCTATAATATACAATTTTCATTATTTATCTAGGTTCAATTTTACTACAGATTTATGCCAATATCAATATATGCATTATAAAAAAATTATTTGTCTTGCTTTGTCCATAGTAATTAGTATTTTATTCTCCAACCATTCTTATAACATTACCAAGTCCTAAATAGTGTCAGATAGGAGATATTTATTCTTTATTAATTCTAGCAGTAATAATTAATATTTTAACAGTAATTCTTTGCTTACTGTGATTTTAAATGGTCTGTATATCATATGCTTATACATATGTGTGTCCATTATTAAACCTATTATAATAAGTAATTGCAAGTAAAAATGATCTTAAATCAATCTGATTTGGAGGAAAAGATGATGAAGGATTAGGAAGTTATTTAAGTGAGAATTATTATTTCTTTGTTATGCCTGAATGAAAAGTATTTTTGTGGCTATATGCTATAAAGTTCACAATGATTTACAATATTTTATGGGATTGAGTCCGTGTATTTGTTAGTTGAATATTTAATATGTGTAGTTTTCCCAGTGCAGTGAAGTGTAGTGTATAGGATTGAGTAATCCTTTATTTTCCATGTATTGTAGTATTTTGATAGGAGTGGATTGAGTCCTCCTTTTATATTTGATATGATGAATTAAATGTGTATGAAGCTAGAGATGTTATCTTCCTAATTTTCATTTGGTGATGTGTTATTCCACCAGTTATTTAATCTTAAAGATAGACTTGGAAGTTATTGTTGTATTTACCCGATTTGAAGTATAGAAATCTTTTATCCCATGTGTATATTGGATGTTTTCCAGCTTATGCTATAGCCTAGTGTTTGATATTTTATGGATAAAAAAGAAGAATAAAAGGAAAGTATAGTGTCTTATAAAACAGCTGCATTGTAGTTAACAAATAAAGATTGATTGGTTTTCGCTTTCATCCGTATTATGATTATATTGAAATATCATAAGCAAACCAATTAGATTGATTAACATTATTTATTTATTTTCTTTGACACACAGCATAATACATACATGCACAAATTTTTAATTTTGAGATATAAAAAAATTCATTATTAATGTAGAACTTTACTTATCATGTTAAAACATTTGTAGTAATCGTTTAAGCTTCAGCTCATTGATTTTTATCATTTAATCATAATTTGCATAAATAATCAAGCAAAGATAGGACATTAGTTAATGAATACAATGATTTACTTTATTTTGGCAAAGCAGAACCTAGTTATTCAATAGAATACTTTACTTCAAAATTACAAAGAAAAATACATTTAATTAATAGAAGTATTTATTTTCTTTGGTAAGATAGTCCAATATTATTCTTAGTATAAATCCCCTTATTTTAATTTTATTTAAGATACTTTTAAAGTATCAATGCAAAATCTTAATTTGTTCAGTGTAATTAGAATATTAATCTATGTTGTTGTCATTGGTAAATGAATGTTATCCAAAAAAAAATGCTGAGTATAAGATAATTTAGTAATCAGTTACTAAAAGTGTAAGGCCACAGTTATTTTTATTTTTGTATAAGTCTATCAGAAATCACTGATAGCTAAAAAGGCCATTTCTTTATATCAAATGATAGGGACTTATTTAGTTCATTTAATGTTTAAAATAAAAATGTTTTACCATTCTATCAAAATGTTCTGATGAATGAAATATAGTAGATGTAAAAAGTTAACAAATCATGTTGTATTATATCTTCTTGTATATTATATATTTTTGGAATTTGTGTTCATACCAATAAAAGAAAATTAAATGTTGATTTAACTATTTTCTATTTGATTAATAAATATTTTGTTATCTAAATTTGTATTTAGAGTTTCTTCTTTAGCATTCATTCGTGTTTCACACTTCCACACATGCTTATACATTTATTTTATTTAATGTAACATAGTTGTATTTTATTTAATTATAATAAATCTCTAGATAAGATGATATTGATTTCCTTGATTCAAACACTATATGAGATGCCAATTAGTTATTGATCATTTTTAAAAGGGTTTTGTTATTTAATTTTTGTTTAGATGATGAATTGAAATCAAATGTGCTCGATTTCTTTCATTATCTAACTGCAAGTATCTAATTAGAGTATTGTTTGGTTTATAATATTATTTTTATAGTGTTAAATAATAATTTGAGGTGTAGAAATGTTACATCAAACCATACCATAAGTTAATTCCCTGAGATCTTCAATTTTAATTTAGATTAGATAATAAATTCATTTAGCCAGATTACCTTAGTGAGTAGTTAAAATTTAGTAATGATAGATTTAGTTTGAGTTTAGATCTAGTGAATTATACATGATAATTTCTGAAATATTATTTTATTTTATTTTAGTTATTAGTTTAATTGTATAATATAATAGAGGTTGTTCAGTGCATATGGATGATGGGAGGAGTGAAATATAAAGTATAATTAGTTAATTTTAGCTGGTAGAGTTTTACCAATTTAATTTTGTCTAGCATAGAACTTGATAGATGTTTATTCCTATTAGTTATAATATTTTCTCCCACATCTAATGTACATTGTACACCTCATACACCTCTGTATCCCTCAACTGAGTTAATTTCAGGTGAAAGCTTTAATTAAGAGCCTCATGAATAGATTTAGGTAAAATAAAATAAATATTTTATTCTATGATCCATAGAATTGGCACCCCGGGTAATTGTTAGTGTTGGTAATAGATGTGAGGGGTTACAATATATATATATATATATATATATATATATATATCAACATTTTATTTAGATTGAGATAAGCAAAAAAAAATAGATTAATAAAAATTTACTTATTAGATTCAATTTCTTTTTTTAACAAAATTTAATTTTAAAATTTGTTGTAAAATTCAGGACATCTGATAAAAAGATTAGTTAGTCTAACAACCCACCCTTATTGCAATCTGCTAAGAGAGACAGTTTTTATTTTTAAAATATAAAACAAAACAAAAAAACAAATTAAAAAATATGAATTAATCAAGCATTGTTAGCCGAGAGATCAGCACAGCACCTTGCAAGCAGTTGTTTGCAGACGGTCGGGTTCACCTCCCTGTTGAGGCTATGACATATGGAAAAAAAAGAATATGAATTATATTAATTAGAGATAATGGTCACTAATATAAATAATATTATATTAATAACAGATCAGCTATGAAAAGACCATGATAGAGTGATACTGTTTATTTATGGCTGCAGCTGAAAATTATGGTGTCATTTGTAACAGAATAAATATCTGTACATGCTAATTTCTATTATAGCTCCATTGGTATGAGCAGCATTTGTAACAGATTGAAAATGTGCTATGGGAAATAATAATTCTAATATAGCCTGAATAAAAAATATAGCCCCAATTGGTAGTCGTTCTATTTAACAGAATGAAAATGAGCCCCGAATTTGGACATCATCTCCAACTGAATAAAACGTAAATTTTAAAAAAAATGATTCTAATTTTATAATGCCCATAAATGATAGTGTCATTCATGAAAGAATAAATGTAATATGTTAAGCTAATGAACGCTATTCAGTATTTAAAATAATTCTATATCTAATTACATATATCAGACTGTTAACTATATCAAAACAAAATAATGATAATAATCTTTATTACAGCATCATGTGTTCAAACAGACTTTTGAATAAATAGAAAACAAACAAAATTATTGCTTTAAATGCCCTAAATATAAACCTTAATTAAAATAAATTAATATAAATCAATTAAATTAAGAAAGATTTCACTTATAATCGAATGAAACTAATAATAAATCATTAAACAACTAAACTATAATATACCTAACCGATCAAACATTGCTTATAATAATATAAACTTATACTAAAATTTAATATTACCAAAATCACACCTTTTCTTTATTTTACTGTAATATCCTATAAATACAATTGATCCAAATCACTTCAAACATTTTTTAGCAAAACATATATACATACACCTACATTTCGACTGTCCTGAAATCTTCTTCAGAGCCAGTTCATTGGATATTTACTGAAGTACAATAACTAATCATATCAATTTATTTTTAATTTCATGTAACTAGATTACTAATACTCTATGTTATAGCAATCAAGACATATAATAAAAATTACTAGTTTTTACTATAATCAAATACCAATATTAAAATGTAATATTTAAAATGAATTTATGATCTCTATTAATGCCAATTCTTCTGATTCATAACAGAATAGAATATATTACTATCAGCTTTATTATTGAATAAAATTAAGGCCTTATTGGCTAACTATGAACATAATACAATACTTATTTAATCAAAAACAATTCCAATAAAACAGAGAAATATTTAACTATGATTTCCTATTTTTATCTTCAATAAATATTTTGCATGCTAACTAGTTGTCAAATCAATACTGATAAATTTCTTTTTTAACATCATTGCTTTTTGTAATTAATGAAATAGTTACAATAACTTTAAATTATTTATTAAATGTTTAATAATATCAAATTTAATAATTTATTACCATACCAAGTTTACATCTAGGTCCACAATAGTTATCAAATTCAATACAAAGAAAATGATATATGTATATCATAAATACTCACCAATTTTGAAATTTGGTTCTGAATTTATCCTATTATTACCTCAAATTGCTAACATGGTATGTCAGTTCATTGCTACAAGCATCATGCTTTTAAATTTCATTCTCATTGGATATTTGTAATAAATATTTCTTAATGATGTTTATTAAACAGTTTTGGATCAGCATGGTTATTTTTTATTTAATAATGCTGATTCTAAATACCTAATGCAATTATAGTTATGGGCCCCTAATACTAATTTTTCAAATCCATGACTTGCAAAAATTTTTTTGATTTCTCTCAATCAGAGTGTTTGTAAACTATGTTAACTATTTCACTTCATATTTTCCAGTGGTAGGTAAATATAATCACTGAAATTGCAAATATTATCATAATTAATTAACCACTCATAGTCATATTCATCTTTATTCATTAGTTTGACAAAATTTGAAAAGTAAAATTTTTCTTTTATATTTACATCATTCTAGTTTAAATATTTCATGTTTGTTTGGTAGCCATTAATTTTATTAACTTGCAACTCCAGATAAATTATGTCACTTTGTTTTTGGGGTGACTATTCTTCAAAGCTATGATCTTAATTCCATTTTCGTCACTTATAATGGTCAATTGTCTAGATATTTCTCCATATATCATACCTTCACTTTCCAAAGCAGTTGATTTCTAACAACTCATGCTAGTAATTGATTTCCCATGTCATTAATTCACTTTGAGATTCCTTTCTAATTTTTTTTCATTTTTAAATAGCTAATTAAATTTATTTGACTTGTACTTACATTAATTATTTCACATTATTTGAAGTATTAAATACATATAATGAGCAACAGGCAATAATAATTAATATCAGAAATGTTAAAAAAGACAGTGATATTTTAAAGAAGTTATATTTTTGTTTTAAGTATGGTGACTATTTATTAAATTCCCTCATGTGTTATTTACTAAAATTTAAGTTAAAAGTTAAAATAAGAAAGTTGATTTGGATCAGTTTTAATTAAAAAAAGAACTTTTTTTTCATTTTGAATTAAAAGTTTCTAATTTTGCTTATCAGATTTTTTTTTTTTTGTTTTCTAAGCAAAAATGTTATTAATCCTTTTATCCTTGTAAGAGATAAAAAGTAAAACACAAAAAACAACTCAAGTATAGTTACTGAAGTGATGAGTAAATAAAAAGTGTCTATGGATGATTTCTCTGGTGCAGAGAAGCAAATTACTGCTGATAAGATAAATCTAGTTAAATGTAGACATGAGATAAATCTAGTTAAATGTAGACATGTGTAGCAGTTGTATAAAATAGAGTCAATAGCTGAAGGCTAATTGAAAATCTGTGTTCAAATCCTCTACAATTACATATAATTTCCAAGTATATTAAATTATACACGTATTCTAGATTGTAAAAAATTAGTTGATCAAATCAGTCAACACTGGAAGCACTGCAAGATAAAACAGACATAGCAATGCAGAGAATAGTGGAATTAAACCACTAATACATGCCAATCAGTTTCTTTTGAAAATGTGTACAATCATTATTGTATAAAAGCACTTTCATCCATATTTTATTAAAAAGCTATCCATTTACTTATAATTACTGAGAAATAACAGTCTTGTCAATATAAGAAAAATGTGAATCAAATTTGCTACCACATATACCAAAGAGTCCAAAAAAAGTACACTAAAAAAATTTTTTTCTGAAATATTACTTAAGCTTTTACTGTCATTAAATAACACTAATTAACAAAATCTAGAAATAGAATTCAAGGATTCCATGAGCAAAAAACTCAGTCTTACAAAATAAATGAATCCAAAAGTGCCATGAGAGTAAATGAATTAAAATGCTTTGTAAATAAAACTCTGCCTGTTAAAATAAATGTATTGAAAAATTGTCTAATGAAAAAAAATTTCCATTGAAGTTACAAGACCTATCCTCCTAAACATATCTATGTTCAGACACTAGACATTTTTGCACATAAGTTATTTATTGTTTCGAACTATCATCATAAACAAGAAGCATGACATTTTGCCAAGATTAGACATGCAATAAACAAAAAGAATCCCGTATTCTTGTTTCAAATAAATAGCTTACATAACTATACTTATTTACAATTCAAATTTTATATAAATTCTCTGCCTTGTTTATTCTCTAATAAATATCATTAAGTCTCTCTTACAATCAGTGCTGTGAGAATGTCTATTAAGTAGTCAAAAGCATGCTAGGCATATTACACTTATTGAAAGTTAAATTAAAGCTTTTCTGCAAATACTTTTGCATATATTTATATTTTAAAACTATGGCATGGTAAAATGTCAATAACTTGAATATATTTTTTTTCTTGAGAAATCTAATATGTAAACTTTCATTTATTTTACTAATGTCTTAATCCAAAGATCATTCTGACATATTTTTTGCAATCTTGTTGTTATTATGTCTATGTAATCATTTTTTTTATCATTGTTGGTACTAAAATATTTCTCTAGCATTTACTATATATTATATACTGTATATTTATAAAAGACATATTGTGCGGGTTCATCCATGTTAAAAAATTAAAATATTGTTATACCAACATTTATATATATATATATGTGTGTGTGTGTGTGTGTGTGTAATTATATAATTGAATATTTATAAATACGGTAATCAGATATATTTTAAAAATTTTATCCACTTAGGAGCACTTTTGACTATCATCATAGTCTTTCTCAACTAAAACTATGAAAGGCTAACCTTCCCACAATCCTGTGATCTTAACATTTGCTGCCTGCCTGTTAATCAAGTCATGTTAAGCAAACATTAAGATCACAGAATTGTGGGAATGTTAGCCTTTCAAAGTGTTAGTTGACAAAACTTTGAGGAGAGCAGAAAGAGCTCCTAAGTGGATAAAATTTTTAAAATATATCTGATTACTGTATTTATAAATATTCAATTATATAATTGTGTATATTGCTTTGAAGATATACAGACATTGAAGTATACGACGCTCTTCCGATATGATAAACAAAAATGCAAGTTAAAAAACTTGCATTTTTGTTTATCATAAATGTACCTTTGAGGTCTTTCTTGCAATGATATAGATTGCAGAGGCTTCTACTATGTGGTGATGCTGAACTGAGATCAGACCCATATAGCTATCTGGTTTGCTATGCTGAGTTTGAAGACATTACGTGTCTAAAAAATTCACGCTTGCAAGCTGAATAGAAATTGTTTCATAAACGCTCAGAGTTTGTATTTAGATCTAGTTTCTTTATTCCTGTCTTTCACTGACGATAGCAAATAGCTTGAAATCATGATCTGAAAGTGGAATTATAGTTAGAGATAGTGAATACTAACTACTCTGACGTTTATGTAAACAGAATATACGCTTGATCGGTGTTTTTGGTAGAACGCCATCTGTGGACATAAATACAAGCGTTAGCAAGTTTTTTAACTTGCATTTTTGTTTATCATAAATGTACCTTTGAGGTCTTTCTTGCAATGATATAGATTGCAGAGGCTTCTACTATGTGGTGATGCTGAACTGAGATCAGACCCATATAGCTATCTGGTTTGCTATGCTGAGTTTGAAGACATTACATGTCTAAAAAATTCACGCTTGCAAGCTGAATAGAAATTGTTTCATAAACGCTCAGAGTTTGTATTTAGATCTAGTTTCTTTATTCCTGTCTTTCACTGATGATAGCAAATAGCTTGAAATCATGATCTGAAAGTGGAATTATAGTTAGAGATAGTGAATACTACTCTGACGTTTATGTAAACAAAACATACGCTTGATCGGTGTTTTTGGTAGGACGCCATCTGTGGACATATATATATATATTTATATATATTGTAGCAGGGTCTACCCTTCTTTATTTTTACTAAGTTCAACTTATGTTATCTTTATTCAAACAATTCTTATATGACATATTAAATGTTATTAATGTTTAATATACACATGAAACATTCACTTTGCTGAGATGGACTTGTAGCAGCCATAGCCTGGAGACAAGTTATTTTAAGGTTTAATCTCCCAACAATAAGAAAAGACAAAATAACAGACTTCATTACATAGATACATGAATACTCGGCTTTAGTTTCTATTAACCACTAATTAATATTTTGTCAAACAATATATTTATGGATGTCAGTGTTTTCTGAGTCCATATGCTAATCTTATGTGTACATAAAAATTATATTGCCAGGATTTAATGAGAGTAATATTACTGTATTGCTTAATGCTTATTGAGGGCAAGTATTTTTGAGACTGACAGAGATGTGTTACTTTGGGGCAGCACACATCAAGGAAACCATATAGATATTTTAATTAAACAAATAACTATGAAATAACAAAAATAAATAAAGAATAATAGAACAAAAAAAATGATTATGCTCAGTTTTTTAATGGAAATATAAGCAGGTATATATATTTTTGACAGATTAAATTCTTATTAATTATACAAATTGAACATTCTATCTTTACAATTATCTATGAAATTGAATAGAAATAATTACAGGCTATACTTTAAAATTAATAATGTGCACACATCTATATTTGCAATAAAATTAAGTTGTTAGTTTAAATCCCTGGGGAAATTAGATTTTCCATATTCACAAATAAAATAAGCTTACTTGACAGTACTATGGCCATAATGATTGTCCATGAAGAAAGACTTGCTTTTAATTTCTAGTGAAATGATAGTGGGTCCAAATGATTGACAAGGCAAAAGTGTGTGGAAGTGAAATTCCTGAAATTTGAATCTTCATGGGACCATGGAGCAGCTTTGATTTGCTTCATGGGTAGTAGGAGTAAAAACCCAGCACATCTATGGTTTTACCTTAACATACTCATGTCAGATAACATATATATTTTACACACTATATCATAGGTAAAAAAAAATTAACAGCATTTACAATAACAGCATAAAGTTCTAATCGATACAAAATATCAATCACAAGACCTGTCATTATTCTCATTTGGCTATATGTATTTTTTGTATTTTTCTCAAAGCTTCCTTTTGTTCTCAGATCTTATTTTCCACCATTCTTCTAAATGTTTTACATTTTAAATTTTATCCTGTGCCATTTTATTAGCCCAGGACATTACGATTTTAGATCCCGTTTTTGTCTTTAGTTTTTTCTCTCACAAAAGAAATGCTTTTAGCAAGTTTTTATTAGATTTAAAATTTTGTTAAAACATTTTTAAAACATAACTTATAACAGGATTTACATTAACAGCATTCCAAAGACAAGAAAAAAAGTTGTTTTTATTCCACATATTCTTATTGTAACGGCACAAATGTACGTTACATTATTTTTTATTAGTAAACATAAAAAAAAGTTCGCCAATAAAAATTTCTTTTTTAAGAATTAAAAACTGAAAATTAAAAAATCATCTTAAACTCATATATATAAATCACACAGATAAAAAAAAAATTATTAAAATAAAACTTTATTAAAAATAGAAAGGTATTTTAAAAACTTAAAAAGATTTAGAAATAAAAATATATCTTTAATCTTGGAAAACACATTAATTAATCAGAAATGGAAATGATTGTTTTAATTAGTTAAATGTAAACTAGCCTTGGGCATTTAAATGTAAAAGCATCGGTCAGATAGGAAAACAATAGAAACTAATAGCCAATGAAAAGAAAAGCAATGGAATCAGACCTCAGCAAAAAGACCATCTCATCGATGACGCAATGTAAATTCAATCCTTCAAATTAATATAAAAAGACAAGTTTGGAAATTATTAAGGATGATTAATTATTATTACGATGTGACTATATGTATTAGAATGGAGTTGGAGATGAAGGGATTGAAAGAGGCACTTTCAATTCCTTCAGCTGTTAAAGAAAACGGAGTGAAACATCATTTTCTACATAGAGGACCAACTAAATTAAAAAACCTCCGAATAAATAAATAAAACAACGGCTAAATGGATACCAATCTTTTTAGGATGGTGTGGAAATTCACGTTCAAACGGTAAGGAAAATATAAAGAGGAACTGTTTAAAAAACCGTAAGAACTTTATATAATTTATGAACATTAAATTAAAAACTTTCCATATATAAAAAATACAAATAGAATCCTATCTGACCAACGTAAATTAATATTAATAATGTTATTTGATATATTTTTTTTAGTTAAAATCATTTCCATTTATTTATTTTTTGTTCTTTAAGTTTTATCATGATTTTTGTTTTTCGTTAAATTAATTCTATAAATGTTAAACTTAAGTCAGGCGTGAATGGCTGGATAGATTTGTAAAGTTATATTAGGGGAGGGTAATCTTAGGTTATTTGTGTCGTAGTTGAATTGGGTCGATGGATGGAATATATTGGTGTGATTAGTAGATGTAATATCAGATTCACTACGGGCAGAATTGTTTCATACGCCGCACTCACCCGTTTGCCTATGGAAGGAATTATAAGACGGAGAATGCAGTTCCTTTCTATGGAGTTTTTTTTTATTGCTCTTCTTGTCAAATAGATGTCATATTCCTATTTGACGAGAGGCAATTTCTTCTCTTAACTTTTTGGTGCTGCCTTATTTCATATTACATTGAATGCATCGATATATCAGATAAATTGATGCCAGTTTTGGCTGTGAACGTTTAGTCTAAGGTTAAATAGGGATAGAATGTTTTATTTTCAAATGCAAATCTATGTATTCTATTCATACTTGACACTAAATAAAAATGCATTAAATTTAAGTTGTTTATAGATGCTTGCATGGATTGGTTATCGGTTAGGTATGTTTTGGGTTTTCATATTTGATCAAAATATATAGACATTCGATAAATAATGATACCTTACGGTGAGTATCTATAATGTATTTATTTGGATGTCTTTTAAGTTATTGGTGACAATGCAAGTATCTTATGGTAAATACTATTGGGTTACTTATAAATTTCCCTCTGCAATTGTCGGTATCAATGATTTTATATTTTGATCGTCTATGTTTATTTTGAAATGTTTTTAACCGTTGTAATCTATGTAACCGATCTATACTCAACATTTCAAAGCAAACTTTTATAAACTCCTCTGTGCGAACTTATAAAAAATTAAAATGTAAAGTTGTAAAAATTAAAATGTAAATTAAAATCAAAGTTAAAAATGTTAAGTTAAATTTTAAAAGGTAAACTGATGCTAAAATAATTTTAAATCTTACATATGTTCGTTAATAAATGTTTGTATGTTAATTACTGGCAGTGGCTTATTTTATTCTTTTTTTATATACTCTTCGATTATATTATTTAATCTCTGCTCTTCCACTGAGCTAGTGACATGGGCTAATGACTGGAACCTAAATATTTAAAAATTTAAATGTTTGTATGTTAATTACTGGCAGTGGCTTATTTTATTCTTTTTTATATACTCTTAGATTATATTATTTAATCTCTGCTCTTCCACTGAGCTAGTGACATGGGCTAATGACCGGAACCTAAATATTTAAAAAAAATTTTTAAATATTTAGGTTCCAGTCATTAGCCCACGACACTAGCTCAGTGGAAGAGCAGAGATTAAATAATATAATCGAAGAGTATATAAAAAAAGAATAAAATAAGCCACTGCCAGTAATTAACATACAAACATTTATTAACGCACATATGTAAGATTTAAAATTATTTTAGCATCAGTTTACCTTTTAAAATTTAACTTACATTTTTAACTTTGATTTTAATTTACATTTTAATTTTTACAACTTTACATTTTAATTTTTTATAAGTTCGCACAGAGGAGTTTATAAAAGTTTGCTTTAAAATGTTGAGTATAGATCGGTTACATAGATTACAACGGTTAAAAACATTTCAAAATAAACATAGACGATGAAAATATAAAATCATTGATACCGACAATTGCAGAGGGAAATTTATAAGTAACCCAATAGTATTCACCATAAGATACTTGCATTGTCACCAATAACTTAAAACACATCCATGTAAATACATTATAGATACTCACCGTAAGGTATCATTATTTATTGAATGTCTATATATTTTGATCAAATATGAAAACCCAAAACATACCTAACTGATAACCAATCCATGCAAGTGTCTATAAACAACTTAAATTTAATGCATTTTTATTTAGTGTCGAGTATGAATAGACTACATAGATTTGCATTTGAAAATAAAACATTCTATCTCTATTTAACCTTAGGTTAAAGGTTCGCAGCCAAAACTGGCATCAATTTATCTGATATATTGATGCATTCAATGTAATATGAAATAAGGCAGCACCAAATCATTAAGAGAAGAAATTGCCTCTCGTCAAATAGGATTATGATATCTATCTGACAAGAAGAGCAATAAAAAAAAACTCCATAGAAAGGAACTGCATTCTCCATCTTATAATTCCTTCCATAGGCAAACAGATGAGTGCGGTGTATGAAACGATTCTGCCCGTAGCGAATCTGATATTACATCTACTAATCACACCAATATATCCCATCCATTGACCCAATTCAACTACGACACAAATAACCTAAGATTACCCTCCCCTAATATAACTTTACAAATCTATCCAGCCATTCACGCCCGACTTAAGTTTAACATTTATAGAATTAATTTAACGAAAAACAAAAATCATGATAAAACTTAAAGAACAAAAAATAAATAAATGGAAATGATTTTAACTAAAAATATATATATATATATATATATCAAAAACATTATTAATATTAATTTATGTTGGTCAGATAAGATTCTATTTGTATTTTTTATATATGGAAAGTTTTTAATTTAATGTTCATAAATTATAAAGTTCTTACGGTTTTTTAAACATTTCCTCTTTATATGTTCCTTGCCATTTGAACGTGAATTCCCACACCATCCTAAAAAGATTGGTATCCATTTAGCCGTTGTTTTATTTATTTATTCGGAGGTTTTTTAATTTAGTTGGTCCTCAATGTAGAAAACGATGTTTCACTCCCTTTTCTTTAACAGCTGAAGGAATTGAAAGTGCCTCTTTCAATCCCTTCACCTCCAACTTCGTACTAATACATATAGTCACATCGTAATAATAATTAATCATCCTTAATAATTTCCAAACTTGTCTTTTTATATTAATTTGAAGGATTGAATTTACATTGCATCATCGATGAGATGGTCTTTTCGCTGAGGTCCAATTTCATTGCTTTTCACTTCATTGGCTATTAGTTTCTATTGTTTTCCTATCTGACCGATGCTTTTACATTTAAATGCCCAAGGCTAGTTTACATTTAACTAATTAAAACAATCATTTCCATTTCTGATTAATTAATGTGTTTTCCAAGATTAAAGATATATTTTTAATCTCTAAATCTTTTTAAGTTTTTGTTTTTAAAATACCTTTCTATTTTTAATAAAGTTTTATTTTAATAATTTTTTTTTTATCTGTGCGATTTATATATATGAGTTTAAGATGATTTTTTAATTTTCAGTTTTTAATTCTTAAAAAAGAAATTTTTATTGGTGAACTTTTTTTTTATGTTTACTAATAAAAAATAATGTAATGTACGTATGTGCCCATTACATATCAGTAAACTTGCTTAAAAAAAATGAACAAAAAAAAATATTTTACTTAGGGTTAGTAATTACGGTACATGATTAACAAAATTTACAAAACATTCGGTTAGTATAAAGACTATATACAAAAAAAAAATGTTAACTATCGTTTTCCTAAGGACCATCCACGTCTACACCTCCTCCCCACAAGAGTTCTATTATTTTTTTATACATTTTATTTTTCCACACAGCATGACAAGCAAGTTATTTAAATTATTTATTTAAGAAGGTTGCATTGAACTAAATACATTTTGAAAAATAATGGATTTATACGTGTATATTTGCAGCACAATTATAAATACCACCAACTTATTTATGATTGATTAAAATGCTTAAATAGCATTACACTGAAGTAAATTCCCAACGGTACTCATCGTAAGGTACCACATTTCGACCATAAACTTCCGTGGCTGTGCGCGCCTATACCCATTAAAGCATAATATATATCAACAAACAAAAAAAAACATATTTATTGCAACCTTTTGACTTTGTTTTTTTTAACAAAAATTAGTTTTAAAATTATTTACACTTTCTTGTGTTTAATATATATGCGCAATTTCTTCTGGCAGTGCTTTTATAAGATTTAAAGTATACAACTTTATGTAACGGATAAAAATATTTTATTTTGAAAAAAGAAATTTACTCAGGGCATATGTGGTTTTTATTAATAGATCAGCCCAAGTTGGGTGGCCAGTTGTAATGACGCAGAGAATAGATTTACATAAACTGCACTACAGGGCGCCATCTAGGCATTTGAACCTAGAAAAATTTATAAAGTAGGCAGATACGTAAGTCAAAAAAAAATAATAATTAAAAAAAATTTTTTTTTAAATATTTAGGTTCCGGTCATTAGCCCATGTCACTAACTCAGTGGAAGAGCAGAGATTAAATAATATAATCTAAAAGTATATAAGAAAAGAATAAAATAAACCACTGCCAGTAATTAACATACAAACATTTATTAACGCACATATATAAAATTTAAAATTATTTTAGCATCAGTTTACCTTTTAAAATTTAACTTAACATTTTTAACTTTGATTTTAATTTACATTTTAATTTTTACAACTTCACTTTAAATTTTTTATAAGTTCGCACAGAGGAGTTTATAAAAGTTTGTTTTAAAATGTTGAGTATAGATCGGTTACATAGATTACAATGGTTAAAAACATTTCAAAATAAACATAAACGATCAAAATATAAAATCATTGATACCGACAATTGCAGAGGGAAATTTATAAGTAACCCAATAGTATTCACCATAAGATACTTGCATTGTCACCAATAACTTAAAAGAAATCCGTATAAATACATTATAGATACTCACCGTAAGGTATCATTATTTATCGAATGTTTATATATTTTGATCAAATATGAAAACCCAAAACATACCTAACCGATAACCAATCCATGCAAGCATCTATAAACAACTTAAATTTAATGCATTTTTATTTAGTGTCGAGTATGAATAGACTACATAGATTTGCATTTGAAAATAAAACATTCTATACCTATTTAACCTTAGGCTAAAGGTTCGCAGCCAAAACTGGCATCAATTTATCTGATATATCGATGCATTCAATGTAATATGAAATACGGCAGCACCAAAAAGTTAAGAAATGAAATTGCCTCTTGTCAAATAGGAATATGACATCTATCTGACAAGAAGAGCAATAAAAAAAACTCCATAGAAAGGAACTGCGTTCTCCGTCTTATAATTTTTTCCATAGGCAAACAGGTGAGTGCGGCATATGAAATGATTCCGCCTGTAGAAAATCTGATATTACATCTACTAATCACACCAATATATCCCATCCATTCACCCAATTCAACTACGACACAAATAACCTAAGATTACCCTCCCCTAATATAACTTTACAAATCTATCCAGCCATTCACGCCTGACTTAAGTTTAACATTTATAAAATTAATTTAACGAAAAACAAAAATCATGATAAAACTTAAAGAACAAAAAATAAATAAATGGAAATGATTTTAACTATAAAAAAAATATATCAAATAACATTATTAATATTAATTTACGTTGGTCAGATAGGATTCTATTTGTATTTTTTATATATGGAAAGTTTTTAATTTAATGTTCATAAATTATAAAGTTCTTACGGTTTTTTAAACAGTTCCTCTTTATATGTTCCTTGCCATTTGAACGTGAATTTCCACACCATCCTAAAAAGATTGATATCCATTTAGCTGTTGTTTTATTTATTCATTCGGAGGTTTTTTAATTTAGTTGGTCCTCAATGTAGAAAACAATGTTTCACTCCGTTTTCTTTAACAGCTGAAGAAATTGAAAGTGCCTCTTTCAATCCCTTCACCTCAAACTCCGTACTAATACATATAGTCACATCATAATAATAATTAATCATCCTTAATAATTTCCAAACTTGTCTTTTTATATTAATTTGAAGGATTGAATTTACATTGCGTCATCGATGAGATGGTCTTTTCGCTGAGGTCCGATTCCATTGCTTTTCTCTTCATTGCCTATTTGTTTCTATTGTTTTCCTATCTGACCAATGCTTTTACATTTAAATGCCCAAGGCTAGTTTACATTTAACTAATTAAAACAATCATTTCCATTTCTGATTAATTAATGTGTTTTCCCAGATTAAAGATATATTTTTATCTCTAAATCTTTTTAAGTTTTTGTTTTTAAAATACCTTTCTATTTTTAATAAAGTTTTATTTTAATAATTTTTTTTTTATCTGTGCGATTTATATATATGAGTTTAAGATGATTTTTTAATTTTCAGATTTTAATTCTTAATGAAGAAATTTTTATTGGCGAACTTTTTTTTTATGTTTACTAATAAAAAATAATGTAACGTACATATGTGCCCGTTACATTATCTTATTAAAAAAAATTAGATACAATAAAATTTATACACTAAATATTTTTTTTAGAATATTCTGTTACATGCTATATTTTTTAATATATACGTGCACATATTCCATTAAAACAAATTGAGCACAAGACACCCCCCCATAAGATTTTTTTGGTTAATTCATTCAATCAAATACATAGATTAAAATATACCTGCATATGCATGGCTACTTAGTCTTCTTTTTACCTTGGAACAGGGTTTATAGCCCTCAAACATGGTCTACATGTTTGAATGGCTTAAACTTAAACAACAAGAAAAATTTTTTTTAATAAGTTCATTTGTGTAGTCGCACTGTTTTGAGGAATCTGGCATTTTATGACTTCCTGATTTCTTGTCTACCCAAAATTTATTGTTTCTTTGGCATTTCATAATAGTAAATGAACTTTCATACAGAATACAAAACTTGCAGCATATAAACTTCCTGCAGTCATGCATATATGGTGTCTTTATCATTACTTGATTCTCTATTTTAAACTTACATAAGGTTCCTACTGGCCTTTTGTTTCTTTTTCACTCCTTTTGAAAAAAATTTGATTCACCTGAGTCATATCAATTTTTGAGATCTATTGGATGCCCTTCCATCCCTGGAAGGGTAGTCTTGATCAACTTCAGAGCATGCTTACTGAAATGCAACTGCACTGTTCTGCAGATAGAAGTGATGTGCCATGATCTGATAAACGAACTTGAGGTTTCCCCATGGATGGAAAAGGCTCATTTCCTAACACCCATATTATGTTTCTGGCATTTTCTTGTGAAAATAGCTAGGTGATCACAAATTTAGAGAATGTCATATATTCTACTAGTTACGTCTTTTTGTTGTACACCAATAACAGACCATAATGATCCATAGCCACAATCTTTCACAGTCCCTTTGGGATCATGGAGATCATTGGAGTCATGTAACATTTGTTTGCTGGTTTGGCTTTCTGACAAATTTTGCACTAGTTTATTATTGTTATAATCTTGCAATGTATACTTGGCCAATAGAACCATTTCCTAAACAATATTCAGTTTTGGCTGTACCATAGTGCCTATAAAATTTGATGGATATGTGCTACAACTGCCTGTATTATTTGTTGAGGTATGACCAGCTTCCATTTTTCAGGATCATCGTAACACAGAATGCTCTATTTTATTTTCTACCCATCCTATAGTCATGGTTTCTTTTTTGTCCAGTCACTCAATTAATTGTTTCAACTGTATATATTCTCATTGGTGATGAGCCAACTGTTTGAGATCTTTTTGGCTTCTTTATTTTCAGGCCTATGCCTTCTATATAATAGTTTTCCACCTTTAACTGTTAAAAATGGGATATAGGGTTTCAACTGAGAATGTCAGCCACAATATTGTCTGACCCTTTGCAGTGCCTCGCAGTATAATTGTATTCTTTGAAGTATAAACTCCAGTGCACCAACAAGTTATTGGTTAGGTAGTTGTTTTACAAACTCCAAGAGTTCATTGTCCATGATCACAATTACTTCTGATCCCAATAAGAGCATGTAGAACTTTTGGAACACCCACATGATTTTGAGGGCTCTTTTTTCTGTGTTGGTATAGTTGAGTGCAGGCCCTATAAGTAATTGGCTTAGAAAATACAATTTACCTATCTGGCCATTTGCTTGCACTTGAGATAAAGACACTCCCAGCCCATATCCACTACTATCCATTTACATTATAAATAACTTCATAAAATCAGAAAATGTCAGCATAATGTGTTTCACAAACCCTGGTTTAATCCTTTTGAACACATGATTTTGTTCCTATGTCCATTTACATGGAACATCTTAACTCACTAACTTTACAAAAGACTCCATCTACTTTGTGAATCATTTCTGAAACCTGTTATAAAAGGTGCATAAACCCAAGAAAGATCATTGTGCTCTCACTATATGTCCCAAAAATGTCACCTCCATTTGAAATAACACATCTTTTCAAGTTCACTTTAATTCCCTTTTCCCCATTTTCCTTGCATTCCTTCAAAAATATTCCAATATTTCATACATGTTCTTCCACTGTGGCCAATGCCACCAATGCATCATCCATCTACATTGTAGTGAGATTTTTTATCTCAGTTGATAGTATTTGATCCAGGCATATCAACAGTCCTGCCCCTTATTCATCAAACAAAAAAACATCTGGTTGAATTGATATGAATAACCTTCATATCCAAATGCAGTGTATTTACAGTCTTCCAATTGAAATTTCATTTCCAGAAACTTGCAAGCAAGTTGAATGTTAAGAAAAAAACTTCCTAATAATTCTTGCATTGGGGGTGGAACATTACAATCTGGGATTATTACTTTGTTAAGTTGACATGCATCAAAACACAACCTCATTGTACCATCCTTTCTTGTTTATGACTGCCAATGGGTTGTAATATTCTGATAAACATTTAGAAATAATCCCTCATTTTATCATCTGACCTGTTTGCTTCTTAATCTCATCCCTATACTGATGGGAAATTGGTTATGACCTGAACTAAAGGGTTGGTTTTCATTCAGTCTAATTCTTTGCTAAAACTTCTGGATCATATCAGGTATATCTGAAAAAACCTGACTGTAGTTTTTGAACATTTGCCTCAGTATGCTTTCCCAATTTACTTTGGCCATTTTTGCCTCATGTACTTTTTCCATGATAATGCAATTCACTAGATTTTTAGTAAGGCATAACACCCCTATTGAACTATATATGTCAGAAATTAAAAACTTAATTGTTTCTCCTCTATGTGTGGCCTATTCATTTCCATAATCCAAGGTGCACTAATATTTATGTAAAAAGTCTGACCCTAGTAATATGTCATATATTAAGTCCTTCATAATTAAGAACACATGTGAAAAGCTTTTTGCATTAATTTTGATGTATATCCATATTTACTTGAGTTCTACATTGGCTTTCTGATTATTAGCCATTGTCAGTTGAACTGACATTAATGAGAGAATGAATACATATGGTTGCTCTTTCAAAATTCTGTGATACAATCTATCTGCTATCAATGAGATTTGATTACCCAAGTCTACAAGCATCTCTACTTTTATCTGACCAACTAATAAGAGTATGTTGAGACATGTCTGTTGAACATAGCATGGATCCTGGTCTTTCCATGAACACACCAAGTTGCCCACTTTCTTTTTATTCTGTTTGTACCCTAGTGTTGCTTCATTCACTTTGCCTGATTTCCTTTTATTTATTTCATAAATCCCTGCAACTTCTATCATCATAAATTTTCAATCTTTAATTTGTCACATTTGTTTATTTGCATCTAACTGGCCCAATATTTTGTCTCTTTTGCTTATATATCACTCCCCTTTTATTTCCCATGATAGGTTTCCTCTTTACCATCCATACAATGTGTTTTTTGGAAAGTATTTTTGATAAATTGTAGGAGAACCCCAAAAAATGTTCACAAGAAAATGCCTGCTAGAAAATGTTGTATTTAATATTTACATTTTATTTTTCATCACTGTTATTTTAAAAAAAAGAAATCATTGTGGAAAAATTAATTACAATATTTACAGTTTATTTTTTATTTTCTTATAAGACTAACTTATTAACAAAAAAATAGAACCTATATACTATAACGTTTTTCGTTTTGTTAGGCCTCTACACACTAATATTAACTGCACACGAGTTGATCAAGCTATGTCAAAAAAGAAGAAAGTTGTATTTCTATCCTAAAAACACAGCTATATTTTCTGATCAACTCAGCCTAGTAATTGTTGATAATTATGCTATCGACAAGATCAGCTTTTAATTTATTTGATAGGCGCCAGAGTTCTACAAGAACTCACTGAAACCGTCACTTAACATCTCGCAAATTAAAAAGAAAAAAAATGTTTTTAAACTAATCGGTATTGCATCATTCCGTAACGAGAATTATTTTCTCCTTTTTGATTATTATTCCTGGGCTTGTTTAAACATATTGGCAAGGTAAATTCCATTTTAAATCTTATTAAACTAATAATAAATTTAATACTAAAAAAATAATAACTATTATTAATAACGGACAAATGAAAAATGATATTAGAAATATTTTTATTATCATAAATCTGTTTAAGTTAAAATGAGAATTTCTAATCAAGTAAATTAGAGAGAACACATATTAATTCAAATATGATGCAATCAATAAAATAAAATAATTAATTAAAAAGTTCTGGTATAAACAAAAGTCTCTTGTACAGAAAAAATGAAAGTCTCTATCGGGATTATTTTAAGACTTGTTTGCAAATGCTTAATTTTGTCACAATCAGGAATAAGTAGTCTTACCGGTAAGTTTTAGTGAATTCACGATGGTTGTATATAAATGCATAGTTTTTCGGGGTTGAATTGAGCTCATGGCCTTTGATTATTAGTTGATCTTGACACTGGTTCCATAGGCTAGTCACGTAAGCTTTTCTGGTGTCCATCGGTAATGATGTCAGCTAAAGCTATGGTCTACTCTCGTATGAATAACTTTTTCATCGTAGAGTGGTCTGGATTCTCTAATCCAAAACCAACCAAAATCATATCAGCTAAACCAAGATGTTCCTCCAACCGAATCCCTCCTTTTTATACTAGAGGTCCAGTTTTCGGACTTCTGCACATGCTAATATCATGGCGTTTTGTGTTTATAATCTTATACAGTCTTTATCATTTTTCAATTACTAAATTCTCTTTTTTTTTTATCAAGTTTTTCAGCCATGTTTAATTAGCTAAAATATTTTTCTTTTAGTTTATCTTTTTACTTGCTTTTGGAATTCTTTTGTTCTCTCCAATTCTACTTTTATTTCCAATTACGTAAAAAAAATACGAAAGAAAAATTTAACTTTCATTGTACGTTTTTTTTTTTTTTTTTAAAATTATAGTCAAAAAAAAATCTAAATTTACTTTTTTTTTTTTAGCTTTTACCAAATGCCAATATATTTCTCTTTCAAGATAATTTTATTTGACCTATAAGTGATTACAAAAAAAATAAAAATAAAAAAATAAGAAATAACTAGACGAGGTTACAGGGTGGTATATACAAAGAAGAAATGATTCAAAAGTCAGTAGAATATAACCTGTGGATGCAAGGTGAATATTAATCATCTAGTCTATAATGAAATACCTTTGTTAGTAAACCCTGTTTTGGAAAGTTATGGTTGGAGGGTTTTATCAAATTATAATAAGATATTAAATCATAATAAATATTTTCATATAAATTATTTAGGGATTGGTTGGAGAGGTGCTGTTTAGACCAGTTGTGAATTCCCATGTTAGTATGGCCAGGTATGGATCGGCCTCTCTCTTGTCTGTTTCTTGGATATTTTTAATTATGCTGAGGAAGCAGTTATTGATTTCGTTAAGCGGTAATTTTTGAAAAATCACCTTGCATCTGGTCAACCAGATGGCAAAGTTTATGTAGGTGGCGAGCCTGATTTCAGTGAAAATGCCTCTATTTAAAACCCCTTCAAGAGATGTTAGATCTGGACCATTATTATCAATGTGTTTCTGGAAGTTTTGTCTTAGTCCTTGCCAGACCGGACAAAGGCGAAGGATATGGTCCATATCTTCTGGGCTGGAAAGACAGAGACAACATATGGGATCTATGCGGAAGCCTCTTCTATTAAGAAATATAGCAGTGGAGAGGCTACCAAGGTTAATTTTGAGAAGGAAGTCTGTGTGTTTAGGTGCTAGTTTCAATCTACGGGCTAGTTTGCGCAGTTTGTTTATGTTGATGGGGAGGTAAGTGTGTGCCTTCTGGGTATTTGAGTTGGATAGGTTGAAGGCTTCCCAATAGGTTATTTTTGAATTGAACATGGTCGCGGAAGGTACTATGTGCGTAAAAATGTATGATATCTGCATTTGAAGCCAGATGGGAGTGAACCTCTGAGGGGGCGGTCTATCAGTGGGAAGCACTTGCTCTTTGGGAAGCGGACATTGGAAGGTCCTGCAATCAGAATAAAGTTTATGGATCATATTGTAAGTTCTCTGTATTGCGAATACCTTTATTGAATGCAGTCCCAGTCCATTCATGTCTCTTGGCTTTTGAAGGGTGCGCAGACTGATAAATGATCTGCGCCCACCTCTACAGAGTCGCAGACAATGGGATTCTACTTTTTTAATGAAAGCTTCTGTTGGTTTAAAACCCGCAAGATAATATATAATCTTGGGGAGTATGAGGGAGTTTAAGAGTGAAACCTTTCCAAATGTAGATATATATATTCTTGAGAGGCATGTTATGATGATGTCTATTTTGTTTAGTAGTCTTCGTTGTGTTTCCATCCTCATTGCTGTAGGGGATAGTGACATATTGAATCCCAAGAAAGGCTGAGGCATAGCTTGTAATGAACCTGTTATCCTGTTAGCTGTTTTGATATTCCAAATTGCTGATTTGTTCCTGTTAACGGTAAGCCCATGCGTCTGAGCATAGTGCTGTAATAGGCTTTCAAGAATGTTTATTTCTTCATGTGATTTAAGAAACACCACTACATCATCCATGTAGGAGATGTGGGAGATGTTTTCATTAAGAAGAGGGATGGAGATCCCAGGCAGTGCATCCTCAATGCTCAAAAGCAAGGGATTTATATAGATCATGAAGAGGAGAGCACTTAATGGGGAGCCCTGGGGAATGGAGATGCAGGGTTTGAACCCAGGGGCAATTCTCCCATTTAGAGAAAAAAAATCTCTCGATTTGCTAGGAGATTCTCTATGATCTGAATGTATGCCAAAGGAACATGAAGAGCCTCTAGTTCACCAAGTAGTACATCTATTCGGACAGAGTCAAAAGCCCCGGCAAAGTCTAGTTGGACTGCGACTGGCCGGGATTGTTTTGTTCTACGGATATGATCAACGAGGAGTCGAAATCGGCTTACAGCATCGCCAGTCGATGAACCCCTCTTAGCATATTGATGCCTGGAAAGTTTTGATATGATTTTCTCTTGAATTTTATCTTTTATAATGCTTTCGATAATTTTGATTAGGAGAGGAACCATGGATATTGGCCTAATGTTATTTAAGTCTACAGGTAAATCTTTCTTTTTTATGAAAGGGACCACTGATATAGGATATATCCCTGGAAGATGTAGGCTATCAGTGGCTAAGAGATCAATGATTCCCCTTGTAACATGTATGGTAAATTTTTCCAAGTGTAACAGAAGAAATCTAGGAATTCCGTGCATGCCGGGATGAGTGTGTTCAGGCAGGCTTTTAATTTTGGAGATGATATCAGCTTCAGTAATGCTGTGAGAGTTATTTGAGTCTTTCACAAATTTGTGTCGTCTGGCAACAGTTCCAATGGGCTGCAGTTTGGTGGAATAATAATCCCTAATTTTGTTAAGCATACTGATGCCAGAGTAAGTAATACCGTCAAGGCACAAAGTGGAGGGTGTGTGATTTCTTTTTCCTGACCCGAGGGACCATCTGATATAACCTGGAGTCCAACAATCTTGTTGTTCCAGATAATTGTGTGCTCGCTTAAAGAGTAAATCTGGTTTCTTTTTATGAAAGTTTGGAGTATGATATAGGATGTTGGATCCCTGGAGGAGATGTAGGCTATCAAGTGGTTAAGAGATCAATGATTCCCCTTGTAACATGTATGGTAAATTTTTCCAAGTGTAACAGAAGAAATCTAGGAATTCCGTGCGTGCCGGGATGAGTGTGTTCAGGCAGGCTTTTAATTTTGGAGATGATATCAGCTTCAGTAATGCTGTGAGAGTTATTTGAGTCTTTCACAAATTTGTGTCGTCTGGCAACAGTTCCAATGGGCTGCAGTTTGGTGTAATAATAATCCCTAAATTTATTTAAGCATACTGATGCCTGAGTAAGTAATACCGTCAAGGCACAAAGAGGAGGGTGTGTGATTTCTTTTTCCTGACCCGAGGGACCATCTCATATAACCTGGAGTCCAACAATCTTGTTGTTCCAGATAATTGTGTGCTCGCTTAATACGAATATATTCCACAAGAGTCATTCTGGTTTGTTTATATGTATGTTTTAGGAGTAGAATTTGTGGGATGTTGTGTTCTGTAACTTGGATGCTTTTCAGTTCAGATGTAGTCCGATCAAGTTCTGAGAGTAATCTTAATGGCCCTTTCTGGTATCTATTGTATTGGTTAATAAACTTTTGTGTTGTGGTTATAAATGTATTCCATCCTTGTAATGCTGGTAGATTCCATATCTTCTGTTCTTGAAAGGTGATGTATATATCTGAGATTAATTGGGGGGGCACATTGTGCCTGTTAAGTAATCTCATCGTCTGGGGAGGTTGGTTGATGTATGAAGTTGTGGTTGCAATTTGATGGTAGCTTGAACAGCGAGATGATCTGAAAAGGCAATAGGCCAGAGCTGTGTATCTATGAACGAGATCATTTCAGGAGAGTAGAATATGAGGTCTATGAGCGAGTGAGTACTTCTGGTATAGAAAGAGAAGGCTCCTTCATGAAAGAGTGCTTTCCCACTGTGTATGTTTCTAGCAACCATCTTTAAATATTTTTTCTCAAAATTGTCAAAAGTGTGGTTGAAATCACCAAGCCAGATAACTGGGCTAGGGTTCGATCTAATTGCTATGTTTATATTATGTATAACTTTGTGTACTATTTGTTCATCTTTAACCAGATACACATTGATAAGAGTGAACAGAAAACCCTGGATTTGTATAGTAGCAATAATGCAATTGGTATCTATGTGCAGGATTTTGAAGAAGTCAATAATTGAATTTCTATTGATGATGAGAGCAACCCCAGCGGTAGCTGAGATGGAGAAAGAGTAAATAAAGTAACCAAAGCTCTCAATTGTTTTTATTATCGTGGGGTCTGTGTGAAGGTGAAGCTTAGTTTCTGATAAACAAAGTATATCTGGTTTTTGGAGTTTGAACCAATGTGAGATAGCAAACGCCCTGTCTTTGGAGTTAAGCCCCCTGACGTTGAGTGACGTTATTGTGAATGACATTTTGAAGTAGGTTGCTTGGTTTCTTGTTCATTAGCTAGAATACTTGCAGTGAGCTGGTAGTCTTTTTGCGTTAGGCAGACTTCAGGATCAGTTGATGGGATCCATAATGTTAAATCTTGGGGGGCTATTTGCCCAGAGGTATTAGCTTCAGGTTGGGTATGATATGAGCTTGATGTATTGTCATTATCTGATTTTAGGGATTCATCTTTCCGTTTTTTATAGTTGGGACTAGCATTGCACTGTATGTCATCAGAGGTTGAGGTGGTCTCATTTGAATCAATATTTCCGCTATTGTTATTGTTGTGAACAAAGGTGGTGGATTGTGTGTTTCTGTTGCGGTGCTTTTTCCTTTTGCGTGGTGTGGTGAAGGGTTTAGGGACATGGTCAGGCCCAGACTCTGTGAGGCTTGCAGTTTCTTCTTGCCTAGTTTCAGCATCCATTTCTTCTTGCTCAAAGTCAGAACAAGTGTCTGTTGAAGAGAAATAAGTTTTGCTTGTCTTGTTTTGACGTGTTTGGTGGCATCCCTGTGGGTTGGTTTCTTGGCATTGGTTTTGATCTTTTATGTTGTTTTGATGAGAATCATTTGTTGACTGATTATATGTTTTCAGCTTGATAGAAGTCTCATGCTCTAAATTTATATCTTGATTATGTTCTATTTCGGGTTTTGTCTGTTGCATGTTTTGCTGTTCTTGTATATGCTCTTCTTTTGAACCACACTGATGTGACCGACCCGCAAAGGTACCACAAGAGGTGCACTGTCTGGATGGGCAGTTGCGCAGCAGGTGTCCCGTCTTCCTGCATTTGAAACATTGCGATTCTACTCCCCAGAATGAGATGAAAAGAGGCACTCTTCCAATACGGATTGTGGGGGGGATATCTAATGGCACTATTCCTTTTTTTAATGTAATTCGAAAGAGTGCTATGTTTTGCGGAACTTCTTCTTGTATTCCAGGGACCCTAAGATATTTAAAAGAAGTGACTTGCCCATAAGGCATTAGAAGGTTTTGTAAGTCAGAAATATTGAATCCCAAACCACAATTTTTTACCCTGCCACTTATTGAAGTGTCACGGACTATGTTTGGATTGATGGTAATTAGGTATCTGTTATCAAGTATCCTATATTTGTTTTTAAAAGCTTGTTTTGCCATGATGTTTGTAAACTGGAGGATTATATAACGAGGGTTGGGGTGATATGATACCCTTTGAATCACTTTCCAGAGATCTTGGGCTTTTAGCAGGTCGAAGAGTTTACTGGTTGGAAAAGGGAATAATCTTAGTAAGTGGTCTGTAGTGGACAGAATGAGTGAGGCTTCATCATTGAAGATAGCGAAAGATTTTAGTAATCCTTGTGGCATGGCTTCATTGAATTTGGTAACTGTTTCAGTATAAAGCTGATGATTATTGAGTTGGTCATGAGAACTGTTTGATGGCTCATGTATAAACATTCCTGTGTCTGATGCCTCATCCAACTCCCCCATCAACTCAATCAATTGTTGTGTGGCTTCATTATTGTCTTGCGGATTATTTGAATTGTGTTTTATGTTTCCTGTTACTGATTTGTCATTATTGTTTGATTTTACAATGTTTGCATAAGTGTTGGCTGTTATATTATCTTTTTGTGTATAATCTGGTTTAGTTATATATCTTTGTGATTGCTTAAATTGTTCATTTGTTGTTTTATTGGAATCGTGATTATCATCTTGATGTTTGAAATATCCAATGTTTTGCTTTATTTCAGAGGAAGAGCTGATGTCTGTAGACTCTTCACTACTAGTGTGATCTGGGTTTTTTGTTTTGTTTTCAGGCACAAGCGTTGATGTGAAACTGGGTTCATAATTTTTTCTCTTGTTCATGGAAAGATTAATTTGCTTGATAGAACTCTTCATGGTATTGTATTCTATAACATTCGCATGATTGACGTTAACTGATCGCGTTGTTCTAATTTGCGTTGCTTTTTGCGTATTTTCGCCGCTGCAGATTTTATGTTTGGCTAAAAAAAATTTTTGTTTTTCATTTAAAGTTGATTTTACAATGTGGTGAGGAGTTAATTCTCCATCAGAAGGGTCTTGTAAAGGGTTTCCTTCTGTTTTAAATGTTTTCTCTTTGGTATGAGGAAACTTATCCTTGTCGTTTTCCCTTCGTGTTTGTTTGCCAAGTTTTAACGTTTTATCGTTCAATGCGCTGGTGTTTATTTTAGAAACACAACATTTTGTTTTTGATAAATTATCTGATTTGTTTTGCTTTGTAATTGGGAAATTTAAATGTTTATATATTTTTTTCCCTGACTATCCACTATGGATTTTTGAAGTAATTCACCCCCCTCTTCCATGTTAGTTGTTGAAGGCTTGGAGCCTTGTAGGCCAGCCATGAACGTTAGGAGATGACGTTATTCAACTCAATCAATGTGGGATTTAAATCAAGCTTAATGTGAACGTAAATTTTTTAAAAAACAAATGTAAATGTGCGGATTAATAAAATTAGTACTTACAGTCTGTTTAAAATCATTTTGAGGCGAAATTCCAGATTAAAAGTGAATATTTTATTGTTTCAAAGGTGATATGATTTGAGCAACGACTGGTCTGTTGAGCCACTAGAGGTCAGGTGAAATGCCAATATATTTGCAACGTATATAAATAAACATTACAATACTTTATTCATGTCGACAGTGACCATTAACACACACTTCTCAGCATGGCAGAATCTCATAGTTTTGGAATACTGCATCATGTTCAGTGGCTGAAAAGTCCCATAATGTTATCATGACCATTTACCAAAAACATTGCTGGCAAAACCAAAGTACAACAATATTAAGAGCATTTTGTTGCTTCCCACGCTATAAGTTTTAAAAAAATTGAAATAAAGCTTCTTAATGAAATTTATTGGAATGTATTCCTTTTTTAAGATTTAACAATCAAGTTATTAATTTTGTTTTAATTTAACAACCAACACATCTTCAGTAGATTATCGATCCTGGAAACTACTTTCATCAAAAATACAAGATGTCTTCTTAGTTACTTTAAAACTCACCAGTACTTAAATAATTAAAAAAAAAACAGAAAAATTATTAATAACATTTTTCTTTAAAAAATCAATATAGAAAGGGCTTATTAAAGGAGAAATAACATAACAATAATCCATCCCTCTTTAATTTTATAAAATATATTATACTAGTAATAATAAAAAGTCAGATGTCACATGACTTATATATAGCTTGCAATTACCAATATGTAAACTTAAGAGCATGCTAATGCTCTAAACAAGCTTTTTTTTATTATGATAAATGCTACTACAAGAGAAGGTATTCAAATCATCTTTATCTTAGATTGTCCCCATCCCCAGACCGGTTTCGACCTATGGCTCTTTTCAGTGAGGAGATATTATACCCAAAATATTTACAATCTTTTAATAGAAGTAACAATTCATTAATAATTTTTTTCAATAAAATACAACCATATGATATCATCTTTCAATTTTCTTCTTTTCCCTATATGTAAATTTCTTATATGTTATTAAAATTCTTTTCTCATCATACATTAAAATGAGTAAAGTCTTATAAAAGAATAAAAAAATCCAAGGCAAATCGTTAGTTAAGCCATAAATGCATTTTCATACATTTTTTCCAGATATTATTTTTTATATGTTTATTGTATGTGTAATAAAAAAAGGTTCTATTATAATAGGTTATGAACTAGTACAATATATATTCAACTTCAATAATCAATATTTATTAAGCAATGTCAACTCATGATATATATATATATATATATAGTTGGGGAAAATATTAATAACAAAATTACATCACAATTGTTGTAAACAACTTTTTTAAAACATTTAGAGAAAATAAAAAATAAATTGTAAAAAGAGATAGAATCTGAATATGATGTAAATGTTACTGAAAATTATTTCTTTTAATCATTCATAAAAAGCAAAGATCTGATACCCAAAAGATTTCCTACCGACTTGTTCATTCTATGCCCTTTGATTTAGTGAATGTTTTTAAGAATTCTTTACATAGGAAGAAAATATTTATATATAAGCATACTTCATCTTTTTTAAAAAAACGTCATTGAATCATTAATATCGTGTTATACATTCAGTCATCCCCATAATACGTGGCCTTTATCAGAAGAACTACATACATATATAAATATTATAAAGGCTGAAAATTAAATTGTATATAACACACATTAGGAAAAAAATATTTTATACATGTGACCAACTTACAGCACTAAAACACAAACATATTATTATTGTGGAATAAGGTGAATCATAAACCTATAATGACACTTATAAAATATGAAGCATAAGAAACAAAATTCAAAAATCTTTTTTTTTCTTTGTTAACTAGACTCCCAAATATTTTTATTTTTTAAGCACTATGAAAGGCACGATATGCTAGACTCTTTCTTCGAATACATGTAAGCCTATGAAAGCAAACACATTGGAAATATAAATCCTAAGATGGGATCTTAATTATTACTTTAGCAAAATTAATATTTATAATGTATTACAAAATACTTGATCTTAATAATTATTGCTCACTTTTTACAATCAATAAATTAAACATATATAGTTAAATAAGTGAATGAATTAACATGTATGAATTGAAATGTCTTAATTGAAGTTTATGAATTAAAATGAGAACTAGAAATAAAGAAACAATGAATTTATTTACACAAATATAATTAATTTAATACAAAAATATTAAATAATGATAATAAATATATTAATAAATAATTCAATATTTGATATATGCATAATTTATAATTTAACTAAAGCATGTTTTCTATTAATTTGATCAAAAAATAATAAATAAGATAATTATTTACATTATGTTGTATGGATGAAAAATATTTTGGACTCACTTCAGGACAAAGATATGCATAATGATTCTTACCTTTTAATCATTTATTACTTAGGTTCCATATTGTGTATAATATATTACTTGTAAACATTTTATTTATAAAGTTGGATAGAAATATTGATATAAATTTTAAAATATTCATTTCTCAAATAATTTAACATTGTATTACATTTTAAATATATGTGTTCTTAAACCATAAATGCAAATAAATTATACAGCTCAACTTTGTAAATGATTATTCTAAATATATTTCATTTTATAAAATAAATAATTGTCTATTAATTGTCATTAGTTTTATAGCATAATATTAGGTATAATTCAATTGCAAACTTTTAAAAGTTTTGTTAATAGAAATATGTATACATTACTTTCAACATCATAATCAAAATTACCCCAAATTCACAACTAAACCAGATTAGACAAGAAAATAAGCTCTAAAAGAATACCCATGTTTTCCCTGTTACAAGCAGACTTCTCAAGTGTAAAGAACTACAAAATAACACATTTGAAGTAAACATTACCCACAGTTACACTTATTTCATATGTACCCTTAACATCAAACAATTTATAAATATGTTAATTTGAAAACTTTGCTTGTAGCAGAAAAAACATTGGTTGTGTTTTAGACTTTATTTTTTTGGTTAGTCTGGTGTATTTGCGAATTTGAAGTAAATTTGATTATTTATTGACTAGCTTAGCTTTATGCTTTTATTGTTTCAACATCATGTATATTTTATTTTATTTGAAAGTAAAATTAATATTCAGTACTTTTTTAATATAATTAAAATATACTTTAATTTATTTAAAATATAATATATTTATGAAACTTTTTATATGTTATTCTTTCATTATTATTATTTTGAAAGCAACTACTTGATTTATGTATAAATCGTTTAAAACAATAAATGAAATAGTCAAAACATTTTTAATCCTTATTGTTAAGTTCTGTCATAGTGCACATTTTATTTTATCAGGTGATGCCTTTAATCTTCAGGCCCAGTTTTCTGTAAATAATTATTCAAATTACCAGTTAATAAGTAGAATGTATATCCTAATTTCCAATTGCTTTTTAGTTATACTGAAAGTTAGACATTTGCAATTTAGCTGAATATGAGAGAACTATGAAGTTTTTATTATCCTTCAGTTTCTTTTAAATGCAGTCAATAAAGAAAGATTTATTCTCACATCTCTATTGTTGTTAAGCCCATAAAATTGATAATTGGCAAATATATAAAATATTTTGAATCTCTTATAAAAAAAACAAAACAATAAGAATCTAAATTGATTGCTATTTTTTTATTTCTTCAGTATATTGCATGTGTGAATTTTAAATTGATTGTTTGGAAGGTACATAGATATTATTCCTGCTGTGATGTATTACTCCAATGATGTTTATGTCCAATAATATTTATTTAAAATTTCTATTTATTATTTCATGGCAATCAAGAATTCTGGCATGATTAATTCTTGTCAAATAAACTGACTCTTTCCATTTTAAATGATACTAAATGATTTAGTCCACCACAGTGACTTTTTTCTCCATAATATAATACATCTCTCCCATCATTTTAAGTAATATGGTTTTATATTTTAAAATATACACTTACAGCTAAAATTTTATATATTTGTGTTTTATTATACTAAAACGTTTTTTTTTTTTAAAAAAATATTTAAAATATAACATTAAACTTATTTGTTACAGCTCGCCATTTAAAAAATATTTCAGGTTTTTTTTTCCATTTCACTTTTCTGTAATGAATATATCTCTCCATCAATGGAAATAAAATATATTTTTTCTTTTTAGATTTGAAGGTTGGTATTATACATGCTAGGTGCTTATTGGCACAAAGTGCCACATTATACCAGGAAAGAGAAGGATGTTTTTGGTGACACAACATGTTATAATAAAATTTCCCAAAAAGTGATATATTAAAATTCCCAAGTATCTGTTTTCATTTTGTATCATAATGTGATTTTTTTCATACTGAATATATCTTTATTTTTTTTAGATTTCAACTTTCATTCTACATATTTTATAGATCAAGTTTGTCCACACAATCCTTGGAGGCATTATTTTAAACATATCACAAACATAAAATAATACATCATAGCAGGAATAATACTAAAGTACCATTTGGAATGCTAGACAATATTATGTAATACATTATTTTTTAATATTATAATTATTATTATATCTAAAAACAATAATTAATTAACCAGATTTATCATTATTTTTATTATATTATTTTTAATAATTTTATTAATTAATCACATACTTTATTAATATAAAAGGTAATATTGCTATTATAGATAAATGTAAGAAATTTTTTTTGTGTGTGTGCTTGCACTGATATCTACCATATACACTTACATCCATTACAAAATCCATAGTTCTTGCTATTACAAATTAATATTGTGCATTTGTATTTTATTAATGTTTTAACTGTTTATTAGGTTTTGCTATGCGGCTCTCTTTAAAAAGATTAATGAACTAATAGAACAATCTTCTCAGTGATTTTTGTTTTCTTTTTTTTGTTTGTTTATATTTATTTTCTTCTTTAATGGAGTAGGTTGAGGCTATTTGTCTCAATATATCTTTCCAGGCTATGAATTAAGAGCATTGTAAATGTTGAACAAAAGATCATTTAGAATGCTTTTAACACATAGCTGTGGAAGGGTAATTTATTATCTTTATTTACATCTACACAGAACTATTTTTATTTTAATGTATATATGGTGGTTCAGTGGCCAGTTGGAATAAAGTAAATATTAATTAATGATTCGGTGATAAATAAACAGACAATATTTTTAGGATCATTTTGTAAAATAGAACATTAGAAAATATATAAAAGAAATTATTAAACTCAATTGTACTAAACATGAAACCTCTTGAAAGGCAAAAATTATATGCTTTGATGGGGAATGAAATTGTCCAAGATTAAATTAAATTGGCAACACAGGTCCTAAACTTTCAGGCAGACGATGTAATCATTGTGGCATAAGAGTCTTAAAATCTGTAGTTTTTAGTTGTCAATTGATAATAAACCAAACTGGTCTGTTTAAATAAATAACCAAATACATTAATTGAATTTCAGTTTGATACATTTAATAAATTTTAAATTCAAAGAAAGAATGTAGTCTTTTAATTTTAAATTATTTATTAATCATTTGTAATATTTTTTGTACAAGAATCGTAAATCTTTTACCTCTTAATTCATCTTTTAGATTCTGTCTTGCAGATATTTCTTGTAAACATGAAATTTACAAAGTTGGGAAGAGATATTATTATAAATTTTTAAATATTCATTTTTCAAATAAATTAACACTTGTATAATTTGTCAGTCTTATCAGAATTGAATTGGTTAAAGTTCACATTCGAGTTTTGGAATATTATATAATTCTGTTGAGTTTTCTACCTTTTATTTTAAAAGATATAAAAAGCTTTAAAGTGTTATTTTATTTTTGTCTAAGATCATTTATATATTTTACGTAATTAGTGAAAAAAATGTAAAACCAAACAGGAAATATCGCATGGTTGGCTGTTAAATACTAACAGTTACTTTGTAGGGTATAAACACCCTTATCACCTGATGTTAAAATATTATTATAAAAGGAATAGGTTTGCCCTCAATTGTTCAGATTTCTGCTGTCAACTCCAGTAAACAGATCTATATTTTAAAATGAAATATATCTATTATATTTGTATAATGGTTTTATTTTTATTTGTATTATTTATAACTCCTGCCAGTTTAGGTAAGTAAATGTTTGTAATTATTATTACGATCAAATTGACTTAAATTTTAATTATGCAAAATTATGATAATAAAATTTTTATTCTTGCAAATTTATATATATATTAAATAAATTTGCAAATATAATACAATTTCAAAAAAAAAAAATTTTAATGTTTTTTTTTAAAATTATATTAATTTTGATCAGTTCTGTGTCTCTTTTTTTTGAGACATGTAATAAAATGAATTGTTTGATTTTAGAAGATGATCATATATTTATTTAGTAGTACAGTATAGATATTGACAATCAATTGAAAAATTAAAAAATATTAATATATTTATTTCTGTATTAGGATACATGAATATTTTTCTGTTGATAAGATTAAAAGTATTTATGATTTGCTTTTATTATTAGAAGATCCAATGTGTTTTATATGTAGCAATATGTTTTATAAAAAGAAAGAAGAATGTGTTATTGGCTATATTTTTTTTAATACATTCTGTTTATATTGATTTTTTTAAGGGATACTAATTATATATGTTTCCTTAAAATTTATTGTTACATATGGTCAATAATCATTTGTTATTTAGAAACAAATATTTTTTTGATATTTGAATGTGTATAATTATAATATTAATTTGATAATGTTGTTACATTAAAATTTTTGTTTTATGTCTTAATAAGACTGATAAAAAATTATTTTGTAGTCATGTTATTAAACTTAAAAATTTTAAAGATATTATAAGACCTGTCATTCATTAACTTTTTAATCATAAAAAAGTGTCTTTATTGAATTTATGTTATAGAAATAAAAGGCTTAATAATTTTGAAAGTAATAGTTATATTAAAATGTCAATTTGCTTTAGATTATATAGAATTGGATTATAATCATAGATTTATTACAATAGGCAAAAATCTCCATACAGTATTGCCACTCAGTGCTAGCAAGAGTAATCAATGGATGACAGAAGGCTTGTGCATAAAATCCTTATCTAGTGCCTACTCATCCAATATTCCCAGACTATTTCCTGGCTTGTGGCCTTCATCAGTGAGAATGCAACCCTCCAGCAGTCACCTTTTACCTCTATTTAACTACAAACCTATGAGTTTTAAATTGAAAACACAATATTTTCAATCCAAGCTCATTAGCTTATATAGTCATATATATCTGTACTCAGTTCAGTATCTATACATTGTGGTGTCTTTGGTTCTTTAATAACTATAGTCATCACTATCCTTTAGAAAGTATTGGTTTTAAACCAATAAGCATCATATGATCACCATTTCTTATGCTTGCTTGTAACTGTTATTTAAACAGGCAAAAGTCTCCATACAGTATTGACTTCAGATCTATATGACTATATAAGCTAATGAGCTTAAGTAGAAATAAAAGGTGGCAGCGGGAGGGTTGCATTAGATTCTAAGATCTAGGTGCAGTGCTCTCAGAACCAATGCTCCTCACTGACGAAAGCCACAAGCCAGAAACTAGTCTGAGGATATTATATGAGTTGGCACTAGATGGGGATATTATGCACAAGTCTTCTGTCATCCATTGATTACTCTGGCTTGCACTGAGTGGCAATACAGTATGGAGAGTTTTGCCTGTTTTAATAGCAGTTATAAGCAAGCATAAGAAATGGTGATCATGTGCTGTTTATTGGATTTATTACAAATATTATATTCAATAAAAATATTTATAAGCCAGATATTAATAATAATTTAAATGTTGTAATAATAAAGAGTTAATTTCTTTATCATTAAAGTTGTCAATTTATATATTGGTTTATAAGAATAGTCATTTATTGGAAGGTATAAATAGTGTTGGAATAAAGGCTTTGGTTTAAATTCATTATTAAATAGTTCACAACAGTCAATTGATGTTAAATATATTCCTTATAGAGTTTATAAGATTTCTGGCAGTTGTAATATTTATATAGGTCAAAGTAAATTAAATCTTTATGAGAGAATTAAAGTTTATAAAATATTATTTAAAAAAGCAGAGATTATTTTTTTGTAAAAAAAATGAATTAAAAAGAAGAGTCAAAGAAACTTTGATAAATCATTTTGAATCCAAGATCATCTCATGAAAACTTCTTTTGTTGCTAAAGATGGAAAGTTTATAGAATCATTTATGGAAAGGACATTTCTAATTTATGTGTGTAAATTGTATCTAATTTATTTTCACTTAAGAAAGTCGAAATCTTAATAGATGAAACCATAGTTATATCTGAAATTTATTAGTCAGTATTTTAATGTTATATAATTTTCTATTATATATGTATATCATTAAAATCCAGTCAATACTTAGACAATCCCAATATCAATAACAATCAACATTTTCAAACTGTTGTCAAGGCAACCTCTTTTTAATAATTACTTACAAACCCATTTAGACTTGATCATTATTCCATTATACTATATCTATATATATATTACATTTAATGTTTTCATAGTCAGTTATATGATATAAATAAAGTACTTTTTCAATTAAAGCATGTATTATTTTGCATTACTTCCTAATATTTTAATGAAATAGCATTCACCATGGCCAAGGTTAAATTCATAAAGATAAATCATTGGATCTCAAGTAGTAATGAAATTGAGTGAGAGGTAAAAAATAAGATTTAGCCTGAAATAGTTCAGCTTTTAGAAATTATAGATTAACAAAATGTTAATTATCTTTTGTTTCACCATCAATTGATTTCAATTTTATATTAGAAGAGATAAAATAATTGGTCTCCATAAGAATGGAATATGTTGTGCATTATCAGCTTTATTTCAACCAGATAGTCTTTTTTATCATATTTTTTTCAAATTAGCAAGTATTCTCGCATTATAAAAATCAGGTTTGTGACCAATTTTTAAAAAATGTGAAGTAAAGCATAAATCCTGCTATTCCAACAGTAATCTGTCTTTAGGATTATGAAAAAAAGCAATTTGTTTGATAGTGATAAAAGTAGTCTTTGTGTTAAAATTAGCTAGTCTTCTATTGATCTTATCAATGACTCCTTTTATATTTATCATATATTAAAGAAGTCACTGATAAAGATCAGTAGAAGACTATCTAATTTTAACATGAAGACTACTTTTTTCACTAGCAAAAAAATTGGTAATTTTTTCCATAAACCTAAAAACAGAGTACTTTTGGTTTATGAAATTTCAGGTTTATTGGGCTCAAAAATATATGTAAGTCAATCTAATAGATGAATGCATTCAAACTGAATTTAAATATATCAGATTTTACTTCACATTTTTAATGAATTAGTCACAAATCTGAGTTTGATAATTCTAAAATACTTGCTAATTTGAAAAAGTATGATTTGAAAACCATGAGAGAGTCTATTGAAATATTAAGGAGACCAACTGGTTTAAATAAAACTGCTGAAGCACAATATGGAAACCACTTATTTTATCTCTTTCTTCTAATATAAACTTTGAACTTCATTTATGGTGAAACAAAAGAAAATAAACATTTTCTTAATCCACATATTCTGGAAACTCAACTACTTCATACTCAATCTCATTCTTTACCTCTCACTCAATCTCATTACTACATAAGATCAAATGGTTTTCCTTTAAAACATTATCTTAACAATTGAAGCATTGGGAAGTAATATAAAATAATACACAGTTTAGCCCAAAACCTTTTTTTGAAAAAGAATATTTTTAACTACAAATATATTTATTATATTCTTCAAACTGGTAAAGTGGAAGAGAGATTTAAAAATATATAAATATTAATGTCTTAATAAACGTTCATATATGATAGATTAGCCAGGATCCAAATAAATTAAGTTTAATTAGAGATTATGGAATCATTTGTGATTTACAGATGTCTTTATTCTTATATTTTTCACATGCATGATTTTTAAATATATATTTATATGAGATATACCCATTGTATAGCATTTCAGCTAGCATTTTAATTGGTCAGAGAATAAATATTTAGCTTTTTTTAGTTTGATGATAAAAACTAGTAAAATCTTAAAAGTAGCACTTTATAATTAAATGAACTTTATTACCCATCACATGATCACCAGTTTTTATGCTTAAACAATCTGTTAAAACAGTAACGTTTATAAAGTAGTGTCACATAGTGTAAGCTAAAAGAGACAACAAAAGCTAGAAGTTTGTGCATCAAAATTTATAGGATGAATAGTCAGAGATTTTGATGCACAAATCTTTGAGCATTCATTGATTAATATGGCTATCACTAAGTGTTGCTGTCTTATGGAGAATTGATACTGTTCTAAAATTATAGTCTTTCATAAATAATTAATTTATAATTAAATTCATGAGCATTAATTATTTAATTAACAATTTAAAAATTTATTTTAAAATGTTCAACATTTTCTGATTTGAATTGCATAATTAGTAAACAATTTTTTTTTTTAATTTATGAACTAAAAGATAAAATATTGATGTTGTATTTTTATATTGGACTATTTCCATCATCTAATATGAGTATTGGATGTCTTTAGAAAAATTTAACTTTATTTTAAATATTCAAATACATTTAATTGTTAATAATATCACATCAAACAGGTTAGTATATGCACATTTTGAGAGGTATTATTCTCTCCTCTTTTTCAGGTGTTGTTGGCCTGACTAGTGACAATACTAGCATGAGATTTGAAACTAGACCCTTAGATTCTTGAGTATTGAATTTTTAAGGCAATGCTCTAACAAACTCAGCCATCCTATCAAAGGCAACAGTTAGTAGAAATTTCATATACTTATTTATGAAGTTTCTCATTATTTAACCACTTTTTTTCTAAAAGCAAAGTTTCCATACATTATGTATAGTCATACTAAATTGGCTTATGGGATTGTTTGCTCTTAGAAAAAAATTAGATAAATCAGGAGAAATCTTGTAGATAATTATATGAAATTTCTACTGACTGTTGCCTTTGGCAGGATGGCTCAGTTGGTTAGAGTGTTACCTTAAAAATTCAATATTCAAGAATTTAAGGATCAGGCCAGCAACACTTGAAGAAGAGTGGAGAATAATACCTCTTGAAACATTTTATACACTAACCTGTTTGATGTACTATTACTAACAGCATTTGGAATACTTAAAATAAATTTAAATTTCATTAAAGGCATTCAATACTAATATTAGATGATGGAAATAGTCCAATATAAAAATACAACTAAAACACCATCATCACAAACCTTCAGGAAAATAATAATCTTTTTTTCAATTTTTCAGACACTTAGCTTGCTAAGCCACATGATTTTTTATGCCATCAAACATGTTTCTGCATAAACTGTTACTAAATGGTATTATTTACTTGTGCAACAATAAATAAAAACAGAAAATTTTAGTTAAACTTTTTTTCATTTTGTTTTCAAAGATAATTCAAAAATTAAAATTGATATGTCTGTTTATGAGCAATGTCGAATGATGATGATGAGTGCTGTAATATATGTGACTTCAGATTGGTCATGAGTAATAAGAAATGATTATTTGTGACTGCTATTGGTGATAATGATTGTTATAAGTCACCACAGCTACTGACTGTGATTTAATTCTAATGTTGATGATGATTACTACGAGTAAGTATTGCTGTTGTTGATCAATTATTAGTGGCTGCTGCTGATGACAATGGGTTTTATGGTTAAGTACTGCAGGTGGTTATTTATGACAGACTGCTAATAATAATGATGATGATTGTTTTAAGTGAATGTCATTACTGGTTCTACAGTTTGTTTATGAATAAATGCTACTGATAATGTTTATAATAAATGAAACTGTTGATTGTTTATGAGTGATGGCTACTATTGATGAATGTTATAGGTGAATGCAGTTGCATATTGTTTATGGTGACTTCCAATAATGAAAAGTTATGACTAAATTTTGGTGATAGTTGATTAGTACGTGCTAAATTTTTTATGAGGGTTTGACATGTGAAGTTTTAAAATAAAATGTATATGTTACATATAAATCAAATATAAAAACAAAAATAAAGAACATGGATTAAAAATAAAAAGTCATAAATGGAGACTAGCAGTAAAGAAATTTGTATATTTTGAAAGTTATAAAAAATCATGATGTTATGAGGTGAAACTCTCCAAACAGTAGTACCACTCAAAGAAAGCTAGAGTATTCAATCGATGCAGGAACATTTGTGCATAAAATTCCTATCTAGTGCCTACTCATCCAATATTCTCAGACTAGTTGCTAGTTTGTGGCTTTCATCAGTGAGGAGCCTTGGATCTGAGTACACTGCACCTAGATCTTAGTATCTAATGCAATCCTCCAATATCTAGGTGCAGTGCTCTTAGATCCAAGACTTCTCACAGATGAAAGACATAAGCTAGAAACTAATCTGGGGAATACTGGATGAGTAGGTACTAGATAGGGATTTTATGTACAAACCTTCCTGCATTCATTGATTATTCTGGCTTGCACTGAGTGGTGCTACTGTATGGAAAGTTTTGTCTCTGTGAAAAACAGCTTGTATAAGCATAAAGTATAGTGATTACGTGATTATAAAGAAATGGTTAATTATCTCAAAAAATATTGAAATAAACTATAGCAATAACTATGAACAATCTAGGCCTTTATAATAAAAAAGGCTTCACTTCCATTTAGAAAATGAAAAGATTAGACAAAAAGGGGGGTTGATATAGTTAGTATAAAACACTACCATTGGTATAAAAGAAATGCTGTGATAACAATACAAGGAAAAAGATAGAAAATATTGTTTGCATTATGAATCAGCGTGAGCTATCATAGATCATATGATTGTAACTCTTTCTGTATAACTCAAAAAGATGAACAGTGTTTGACTTGGGAATGGGAAGTCCCAGAATCGATTCAGGCACTCACAGTTTGGGCATTCAACCTTGTTATAAACTTTCCAGCAGTAAAGCCATTAGCCTTTTGCCCTGCAAGATTTGATGCAGCATCCAACTTGTGATAAGGAATTCCCACTATTAATTCTGACACTTACAGGTCTCTTGCTTGAACTTCTAATAAACTTCCAAGCAATATAGCCATTAGCTTTTCTTGTTTTATCTAACCTCCTATTAAATTAGTAGTACTTCTTAACAGGAATGTTGATATATAATCATAAATACACTTGCAGCCATAAAGTATACAAATTCATACATATATGCATGCAGATGTTTATGCACTTACACATAGTGTGTATTCCAAATAGGTATTTTTATGGCTTGATTATGATGTAAAGAAAGTAAAGTGGTGGCATTTCCATGTAAATAATGAGAAATGTTTTAACATTGGTTCTTGTTAGCAAATCATCAATTACTATTGAAGACCCCAAGACTAAACTACATTGCTCTAGTACCCAATAGTAGATTTTTTTATTTTGAGTCTATTTACAAATAAGAGATCTTTTTTTTTTTACTTCTAACCCAAGTTGTTATAAAAATTTAAACACAGATTAATATGAGTACTGGATAGTTTCTCAACTTCTTTTGAAATCCTATAAATAATAACTCATCTACTTCAGAGTTTAATTAAAAGTAAAAGGTATTTGTTTATTTCTAACCCATTATTACATAGATTTAAACTCAGATAGTTATTTTTATAATGACAGTTTAGAAGATTCATATCTGCTTTTGAGGTCTTGCAAATAGTAATTGATCTCTCCAGTTAATAGAATAAAACGCCCTCATATTTATAAAAATAGATGTCCAGGTTTAAATCCATTTAACAACTTGTGTAAAAAATAAAAGAGGACCTCTTTTAATTTTTATTTACACTCGTAAAATATTAGAAAGTTATTATTGGTTACAAGAGTAAAATAGTTGTGCCTTATGTGAATGTTTATATATATATAATAAATAAAAATATCCGTTAATTAAAAATAATATTGTAATTATAATTGAAATAATATTTTTAAACGGTTTATAAATAATTCAAACAATCTTTAAATCCGCAGAAGTACTTTCGGTTACTTTCAAACCTGCCTCAACTGCTATTAAATTCAAAAACTAAAAGCGGAAGCAAACGTCATCAATTCAAATTCCACGAATCTCGTATTTTAATGTTAGAAGCTTGTCGATTTTTCGATTTATCAAATCGACAAGCTTCTAACATTAAAATACGAGATTCGTGGAATTTGAATTGATGACGTTTGCTTCCGCTTTTAGTTTTTGAATTTAATAGCAGTTGAGGCAGGTTTGAAAGTAACCGAAAGTACTTCTGCGGATTTAAAGATTGTTTGAATTATTTATAAACCGTTTAAAAATATTATTTCAATTATAATTATATATATATATAATTTATTGCCTTTAGAGTTACATATGAAAAATGGCAACAATGTTTTCTTTTATGATATAATATTTTCTGAATGTTTTTTTCTTTCATGCGAGTCTACACAACTTTCGAATATCTGCATTGCTAATTTACTATTATTATTAATGATATATAAAAAAAAATTAGAACAAAATAAAATAAAAATTCTTATTTTATGAGACTTTTTACTTTTATGTACTTAATTTGAAAAATATAAAAGTAAAATTACTCAGAGTTATTTGCAAGGGAGCGTTTTTTAAGCTAGGTATCTTGTTGATAGTATAATCTAGTGTCTATTAAAAATACAATTTATAATGAAGGCTCTGTAAAATGCAAAATAAATTACTAATAACAATGCAATATGTAAACAGAAAATCACGTCATACTTTGTGTTAGTGATCACACTTTGTTTGCTAAAAGATAAGTTTTGTTTATATTTATCCTGTAACTAATCACTAAACACAAAGTTTCTGAACTAGAATGAAATCTAATTAACTGGACAAGCAAACTTTCTTGACTTTAAAACATTTTTTTATTTAATTATTTACTTGCTGTTATCTTGAAAAAAGTTGGAATTTATTTATCTCATCAATCAATGAGACCTTTCGCATATATAAATAACTATAAAAAAAAGTTAAAGAGCGAAAGACACCAAAATGCATGGGTGCTGAACTGAGTTCAGACCCTTATGACTATATAAGCTATTGAGCTTAGATTGAAAATATTTTTGTGTTTTCAATTTTATTCTCATAGTTTTGTAGTTAAGTAGAGTTAAAAGGTGGCTGCTGGAGAGTTGCATTAGATCCTAAGATCTAGGTTCAGTGCTCTCAGATCCAAGCCTCCTCACTGATTAATGCCACAAGCCAAAAACTAATCTGGAGATATTGGCTGAGTAGGCACTAGATAGGAATTTTATGCACAAGCCTTCTGGCATCCATTGATTATTTAGGTTGGCACAGGGTGGCACTACTGTGTGGAGAGATTTGCCTTGTTTATAAAAGAAAGTAAATGGTTTGTTTATGAAATGTTTTTCTTTATATCAAGAAAGCAATTTTAAAAATTGATTTTTTTAAAAAAAAATAATAAATACTTTATTTCAAGAAAAAGGGTTACAAAAGTGATTTCATTAGTTTGATTAGATGTGAACAATTTATCAAAAATAATTTTGAGCAAAATTTGTAGATTTTACAATGAAAGAAACGGGTTGTACACAGTCAATTTAACAGCAGAAATCTCTTGCAAATATACTTCAATTTATGTCAGAGTCATTGCAATACGGTGATCAATAACAATCTAAGTAATTCCTCAATAGAAGTGATTTGTTGGATAAAAAAAAGATGCCAGTTCAAACCTGATTAACTTCAAGCATGTGCCAATGTGTTAAATATCAGGTTATTTAGTCATTAATCTGGGAGTAAATTACTAATCTGGGATTATAAGTAGGCTCCAAGTATCCATGAATTTGGTGAGTTTTTTGAAGATGTAGTTAGTCTCTTGAAAGGTGGTGGAATTGAATATTTGTTTGCATCTGCTAGTCCAGATAGAATAGATGATAAAAATAGAAAGCTTTATCGTTGCAAAGACTTTTGTCTTAATGCTTCCCTTTAGTGATATTATTAGGTAGTCGTCAGTGTTAATCTTGTCAAAAATTGCCTTCTTCATTATCAAATGAGCAGAGCAGGAGCAAATCAGATGATCAAATGTCTCATCCTCTTTCTGACAAATAGGGCATATCAAATCAATCCTCACAATGCCTCACCTGGTGGTGAGAAACCAGTTAGTGCTGATAGAATTCATATTAATTTTAATAACAAAATCCAGATATTTGGGCTCCATGCTCCAAAACATAAACAAAAAGATGATTTTTTTATTAGATGGGCCTAGTTTTGTTTGAGTTGTACTGTTTTCTGAATTTATAATTGAGTAGGTCTCCCAGATTTTAACTTTGTTGCTAAAGATGTTCCGGGTTGACTTTATATCATAGATTATTTACATGTAATAAAGATGGTAAGTCATAAATGAATTTTGCTCTTTCATTATATTTAGTCTTTATTGAATATGACTGAACAATATTATGTAAACCAGATAAAATTTAAATAATCAAGTGGTCATATTTACTTCAATTATATTAACCAAATAAAGACAACATAATTTATAAAAAATATTGAAACTGTCAAAAACAGTTAGATACTTATACAACATGAAGTACTTATTTAAAAATTTTTTTTGCTAATTCAGAAGTTATTGAAAGTCTTGATTCTAAAAATTCACATAAATGATGATGAGAAAATACTATTATTTTTATTATATATGGAATGTTGAAATAATTTTTGAATGGTATAGGGATTTATTTTAGCTTAAACCAGTTGTACACTTATTATATTATTTTGTAGACAATGCGCTCACAAGCAAAGTTTAACTTAATAAGTTTATCATTCCAAATAAGTAATATTAATATCTTGTTGGTCTTTCAATTATTTACTTGCTGGTTAACTTCCATAAAATTAATCAGTCTTAATTATATATGCACAGTTAGTATTTAACTATAATTTTTCATATCATATCTAGAACTTTATTTTAATCTTTAACTGTTTCTATTAAATTTACATCACAATGTCCTCTTCAGCATATTTTACTACCTATGGCTGCAGCTTACATGCCCTGGCTATCTTTTTAATATTTTGCTGACACTTTAGATAGTCTGTTTTGTTTGGAGATATAATTTGCATAAAACAGTTATATATTTTTTATTTGCATGCAAATTACCATATCAAGGTTATTTTGGTCTTTGCATAACTTAACTCATTATTCATTTCAATTATTTCTAGAGTGACTTTTATATTGATTAGTTTTACATGCACCTACATGTAATTTTATATTTATATGTTATGTGTGGAATGTTTTATTTTATGACTGTGAAATGTGAACAATGAATAATAAAATTGGGAACACATTGTAGGACTTTGAGATGTGGACATGGAGAAGAATGGAATAAATTAATTGGATGATTTAAATAACAAATGAAGTTTTGAAAAGAGTAAATGAAATAAACAAGACTGATTAAGGAAATTAGAAAAAAAAAATTGGATGTATATTAAGAAGAAAGTATAGTTTAATGATAGATGTTTTGACGGAAATGGTGAGTGAAAGCAAAAAGAAAGGACAAAAAATATTGCTATTGTTGGATGATATAAGGGATGGGAAAAGATATATATAATTAAAAATCTGGACAATGAAGTGAATGGAATGAGAAAATCAATGAATTAATAATGTGACTACACTGTGGATCTGTCCATGGGACAGAATATGATTAACAATGACAGTAATTTTAATAAGTATGTGATTATGATTATTAAGATTAATAATATTAGTTAAAATAAATGCCTCTGCAACCTTTGTATCATATATTTACAAATGTAGCATTTTGTTTCTAAAAAAATCAAATTAATTTGATCTTATGATTTTAAACATAATTATTGGTTTATGGCCTGCTGTTTCAAACTAACTACTATTTTCATTCCAGTTCTGTTACTTTTTATAAGTTTTAAATAATCCATATATGCATAGTGCATTTAAATTCTTATCCATTGCTGTTGTTTCAATATTCTTATAATTGTTTCTGGATTAAAGCCATTATAATTAAAAAGATTGAACATAATCTAATGCCACATTTTAGGCAATTTTCATCCAAAATCCTTTTTTAATTAAGCTTATAATGGTGGCAGAGATGAAGTGGTACAAACACCTCATGACTGAATTTAGATTTAAATAAATAAATGTTATAAATACCATAAAATTTACCTGAGATTTCATAACAAAGTTGTTTATAATTATATTTCAGATTTTACAACTATTAGTAAGTTATCAAAGGAACATGACATCACAATTTTACAGCAGCTATGAAAGATATTCAAGAATCAAAGTGGATGGAAAGCATTTTCAAATGCTAAGAGAGATTTGTCTTATACTTTGTTACAATTATTATTTACAAATAGACTCCCAAACATTTAGTGGTTGTGCTTCCTATTTTTACTATTGGGCTAATTATCAAACATATATAGATAATGACAAAGTGTAATAGAAAAAAATGAATAGAATCAGAAAAGTGGTTTTATTCTGTAAATTAGTAAAAGTAAATGAAGATATAATTAGCACCAGACAATTCTTACTGGATTTTGAAAATGACAAGCATTTTAATGGGTTAACTACTAAAAAGTATTATAGTTCATTGAAAAATACTGCTTACAGATCTAAAAATTTGCATCTATGTTAATCTTTTAAAACATATAAAAATGCAAAATGTTATTTAAAATATTTATATATGTCAAGCATTGGTGGCGAGTGGTTAGCACAACTTCCTTACAAGCAGTTGTCCTGGGATAGCTTACTGGCCGATGCTTTGACATATGAAATATATATATATATATATGAATTTAAATTTACAAATATTATGAATATCATTTCGTTTCAAGTAAAACAAAATTTAAGGTCACAAACAAGATGTTTAATTATTTATTGTTAAGTATCTCATCCTAAGCCACTTCAGAGAGTCTATATTGATCAATAAAAAAATTAAATTATTTTTAACTAAAAAATAAAACTAAAATGGAAAATTATTTAAATCATTGTCAACAAAAAGTCAACAAGCCTGGAATATGTTATTTTTCTTCTATATTTTCCTTTATTAAGCTGCATATAAATGTTAGTTGTGTTTTGATATCATAAAAAGTCAATAGCCGAGATAACTGATAGATTTTATTTGAAGATGCATTTGTGAGATTAGTGTATATTTCATGCTGTACTATAAACTTGTATTTAAAGCAATATTTTGAAAACCATTATCACGGTTCTGAAGATAATAACTAATATCATTGAAACATTAGCAAAAAAATATGAAATCTAAGGATAATAATAGCAGACACTATTCTTTCCAGAACTTTTATCTATTGATTATTTTCCACATGATTATTGTTTACTGTATTTATATATAAGAGAAAATTCAAAAAAGTAATTGTTACATTTTTAAAGTATATATATTGTAATAACAATAAAAATAATAAATATAATGGTAATTAACTATTATATACAGTCTTTCAATCTGCAGAAGCACTTTCAATTAATTCTTTAGACTGCCTCAAATGCCATTAAATTCAAAAACAAAGCAAATGTCATCAACTCAAATCCCATAAATCCTGAATTTTAATGTTAACAGCTTGTCTATTAATTAAATTCATTTTATTTCTATTTACTAAAATTACCTCCATAATATTTTTTTATTATGGTTTCTCTCTTCATGTGGAAGAACCTATAGCATACACAATAGGTCACAATAGTATTTCAGGTTTATGAATTTTAGGCAAACAATAAAATTTAGGATATAATGAAGAATCTTCTCTTGGCAAAAATTTTAATTTTCATATCTTTATCTATACTAGAACATTTGATTAGACATTTTGTCTTTTCTCTAAATATGTCAGAAGATCCCTAATAATCTTTTATATTGTGTGTGTTATAGGTTCTCCCACACATGCTTTGGCTTGATATTTAGTCTAATGCTTACAACCATTGACATATAAGATTCCATCAAGAATTAAAATTTCAAGTCATTTTATTTCTATAATTAAAAACTTAAAACAAACTGGAACTGATTTATTGGTTAGTTTTGATGTTTCTTCTATGTTTATTAATATTCCTGTTGAGGACACATTAAGTATAATAGCACAGTACAATGATTTACCTGATTTTGTTCCATTAATAAAGCATTGCCTTGAAAATACATTTTTTTGTTTATAATTCTCAAAAGTTTAAACAAATTAAAGGACTTTCTAAGGGATCTCCACCGTCACCTGTAATTGCTGATCTTTTCATGGATAATTTTGAAAGCCAAGTGTTATGGGCAGCTACTAAAAACCTTCTATTTGGCTTAGATATATGGATGATACATTTGTCATATGGTCTCATGGCATTGATGTCTGGAATTTTTTTTGTGTGTTATAAATAATTGGCATCTATATATCAAATTTACTATGGAAGTGGAAAATAACAGATCACATTCTTTTCTAGATGTTTTAATTGCAAGAAAATGTGATGAAACATTATCAATATCAGTTTACAGAAAATTCATCCATACAAACAGATATCTTAATTTTAATTCTCATCATCATCCTGCACAAATTTTTTCTGTAGCAAAAAATCTGTCAACTAGAGCTTATAATTTATCGGATAAAGAACATCTTACTCAAGAAATAGAACTTGCAAAAAATATTCTACTTTCTAATAATTACAATTACAATATCATATGTAAGGCTTTACATAACATTAATACTAAAAGGAAAAAAGAGGATAGAATTGACAATTACTCTTTTAATAGACTAATTTTATCTTATATAAAGGGTATGAATATTTAGTAATATATATCAACTATAAGTGTCCAGTCAATTTAAAGTATGATATAGTTTACATTTTCATTTACTGCACCAATACTAAAACTCAAAAATAATAGAGATAAAAAATTTTTTAATCTTAAATGCCTTTATTGACTGTGCTAAAAAAAATAAAATAATTGTTTCTTCATTCATAATTGCAGTTTTTAGATTCAACTTGATTAAATGCATGGGGGGGGTGTCAGAAATTAATTTAGTCAATTCCTATTTTTATAACAAGAGAATGACTTAATTAATTTTTGACTCCCCCTCTTCTTCATGCCTTTATTTCAAGTTAAATCTAAAAACTGCATTTGTGGTTGAAGAAACAGTTATTTGATTTCTTTTTGTACACTGATAGTAAAAGCATTTAATATAAAAAAAATTATCTCTATTATTATCTAAATAATTTATTTTAGTTTTCTTTCTTAATAATGATATGCTATAAAATAATTCCTTTATTTAATTTTTTTCCCTCCATTTAATATAAACATATTTAATTATTTTAATTAGCATTTTAATTAATTTAAAACAATCTTTTAATTTCCTTTAATTATTTTGTAACAAAAATAAATTATATTTTATTTCTTATTTTTTTAAATAACAAGTTAATGTAATATGCAAATATCTCACTATTCCATTTCTCTTAACATCAATATCTGTACCAAATATTTTTCGCATACACATAAAATGTATATTAAAACTATTTTTTAATGTTTTAAACTAATTTAACAATTCCATTCATGTGTACTTGGAATTTATGCTAAACTTGTAAGTAATATTTTAAACCCATACTTCTAATTTTGCCCATTCTTTGTATCTTGGCAATGAAACATCATTTTAGTTTAGATAATAAAATTTGAAGTAATTTAAAATAAATAGTAATAAAATTTTAATTTGTCTCAGGTGCACAGTAGAATGATTTTAAAAGAAAATCAATTTAAAGATTTTTTAGTTATTTAAATTTGCTTTAATTGAGAAATTTTTTATTTGTAAACAGTTTTTCTAAATGAAAGAGCTGAAATTGTAATACATTTGTAAAAAATATTTATTATAGATGAGATAAAAATTATCTGCACCCAATTTTAGAGCAATCAAATGTAAGTTTGTATTATCAATAAATATGAGCTGGTATAATGGCACAATAAATTATCACCTTCCTCCTACATTACTGCTTTTTATACACAGAGAAAACTCTCTATATAATAATGCCACTCAGTGCAAGCCAGAGTAATGAATGGATGCTATTATATGGAAAGTTTTGCTTGTGTGTAAACAGTTTGGGTAAGCATAAAGAATGGTGATCATGTGATATTTATGGTTTTTTACTATTTTTAAATATCACATGATCACTATCTCTTATACTTGCACATAATTGTTATTAAACAAGGCAAAACTCTCCATACAGTAGTGCCATCCTGTGCCAACCAGAGTAATCAATAGATGCCAGAAGACTTGTGCATAAAATCTTTATCAAGTGCCTGCTCATCCAATATCCCCAGACCAGTTTCTGGCTTGTGGCCTTCGTCAGTGAGGAGTCTTGGATCTGAGAGAACTGCATCTAGGTCTTAGCATCTAATGCAACACTCCAGCAGCTACATTTTATCTCTACTTAACTACAAAACTATGTTTTAAAAATACATATAAGTAAAAGCAAAACAAAAAACAGATAAAAATATAGATTACTTTTTTATGAATTGTAAGATAAAGAAAGATAAAACTCATCTCATCTTTTAGCATGTCCAACATTATTTGTTTGCTTACATTCAAGCTCTAATTAGAAGCAATTAATTATACTGCAGAACCATCTTATTTTAAGGTTGTTAAAATCAATTGACACTATATAGATATTGAAAAAGCATATATGAACTGATCTTTAGTTGAAATATATTGCAAAAATAACTTATGTATCCATATATGGGCCAATGAGATGTGTTAAAATTAAATAATGTATTAATCACTCAACTTCTCATACTTACTAAATCTTTTTTAAAATAAGTTTATATTAATATACAGAAAGTAAAACATTATGCAATTAAAAAAAAACCCCAAACTTCAAAAGCTTTTGGAGTTGATAATTTATTTAGTGATTAGATTCATTTTTATTTAAATTATTTTTTTGACTAAACTAGTTTCCTAATTGTATTTATATGTTAGACTATTTCCATCATCTAATTTGAGTATTGAATGTTCTTAGAAAAAATTAAGTTTATTTAAATATTCCAAATAAATTAAACTGTTACTAATATCATACAGGTTAATATATCAAATACATGAAACTGTTACTAATATCATACAGGTTAATATATGCACATTTTGGGGAGTAATATTCTCCTCTCTTTTCAGGTGTTGCTGGTCTTACCAGTGACAGTACTAATATGGGGATCAGACTTGGACCCTTAGATTCTTGAGTATTGAATTTTAAGATAACCCTTTAACCAATTAATCTATCCTGCCAAAGGCAACAGTCTGTAGAAATTTCACATATTTATGTGAGGTTTCTCCTGATTTCTCCATTTTTTCTAAGAGCAAAGTTGATTAGTGGTTTGTTGACTTATGGGATTGTTTGCCATTGTCATGTAAGCAGTGTCTTTAAATTTTCTTTTTTGTACCTTTTCTTCTCTATCCAATATTTTTATATTTGGTACATACATGGTCTGCTACCTTAGACATATTTATTGCCTCTCTTTTAATCATCAGTTTATGTTTTTTCAAATGTTTTTCAATGGGATGGTATATATTCTTCCACATTCACATGATTATTTCATTGATGTGGTTTTTTTCTAAAGACATTCAATGCTCATATTAGGTGATGGAAATAATCAAATATATAAATACCTAATGATATATTTATTACTCTATTCATATGACTATCAGTCATGTGAGATGTTAATCAAATAGGTTTATTAATTTAGCATAAAAATATTTTTTGGACAAAATAAGAAAATGTTATAGATATCTATACCAATCAGAAAATAGATTCTACAGTAATATTATTAAATTTTTCACATCTGTGGTTGCCCTGATGAATTTGACAGTCATTTACTATGTGACTATAGTTTGTTGGTGATTCCATCCCTGTATTCCAGGGACTGCCACATTTAATGCACATAGGTTTTCCTGAATCTATTAATGAATCTTGAGAAACATGTAGAAGGATAAAAATTAAATCACTAAACATCACATTATCACAATTCTTTTTACTTACACAAGCTGTTTAAACAAAGGCAAAACTATTTATACAGTATCATGACTCAGGACAAGCCAGAGTAATCTATAGATGCAGGAAGGTTTTTGCATAAAATCCTTATTCGATGCCTATTTATACAATATCCCCAAACTAAGATCTAGGTGCAGTGCTTTCAGAGCCAAAGCTCTTCACTGATGAAATCCACAAGCTAAAAACTGGTATGGAGATATTGGATAAGTAGGAACTGGGTAAGGATTTTATGCAAAAATCTTTCCTTTATCCATTGATTACTCTTGCTTGCTCTGGATGATACTACTGTATAAAGAGTTTTGCCTCTGGTTAAGAATAAAAATTAACTGGTTTTAATGCAAGATCTATAAAATGTAATATGTTTGCTAATTTTATATGTAAAATTCAACCATTGTTTGAAGAAAGTTTTAACTGAACATCCAGAAATAGAATCTCAACTTGTGATAAAAACAACAAAATAGTTTACTGATTGGAAATTTGGAAAAAGAATAGGCAGACATGGAAGCATCATCTGTAGGGTTTTCCAATGTACCACTAAACTATATAACAGGATAATTTTTTTATTTTTAAAATTCCTGTGAGTTTTATACATTTTCTAGTAATCAGGAAATGACAATCTAGCTGTTCTTCATTTGATGTTAAATGTTCTGAGTAAATGTGACTTTAGAAGATTATAGTTGTTTCATGGACTAAAAATGTAAAATATTATTGCAATATATTATTTTGCAGTATTGGTGTATGATGTGTCACATTTTTTTGGTACAAGTCTTTAGTTGTTTTTTTAATGAATGAAGCATATTGTCATCTGTTTGGTGTAAGAGAAATAGTGCAAATACAGTTAATGTAACATTAAAATTCAACATATTTGCTTTCTCAAATATTAAAGTAATAAACATGTAACTAAAATGAATGAGATAATTTAATAGCCTAAATAAAATTTTTAAAAATCCTTAAGAAAAACAGATATTTTTAACAGTCATTGAATCCAGACAAAATACTGATAGTGTAATGTGATAGTTTTAAATTAAGGATTACAGTACTGTAGCATAGTAAAAGTAGATTACAGTTTGTAAAAAAAACCTTAGCTTATATTTCCAAAATCTTTAATCATGAAACTAGGTTGAGTGATGCATAGGGCAGCACTGAAAATTTTTTTTAACAGAACCACTATCAAGAATCAAAACATTTTCATGCATATAATGAATGATTTGGAGTACTATAAATATTATATTGTATATGTATATATAAAAATTCTATTTTTAAAATATGAAAACACTAAATACAAGCTATAGTTGTACAATATATCACATGATTATTATTTCTTATGTTTGCTCAAGATGTTAAAACAGGCAAATCTCTCCATACTGTAGGTTCAATCCATGCAAGCCAGAGTAATCAATGGATGAAAGAAGATTTGTGCATAAAAATCTTATATAGTGCCTACTCTTCTAATATCCCCAGACTAGCTTTTAATTTGTGACTTTCATCAGTGAGGAGCCTTGGATCTGAAATCACTGCACCTAGATCTTAGAGTACTAAACTGAGTTCTGATTTATATGACTATAAGCTAATGAGCTCAGGTTGAAAATATTATGTTTTCAATTTTAGTCTCATAGTTTTGTAATTAAGTAGAGATAAAAGGTGGCTGCTAGAGGGTCGCATAAGATTCTAAGATATATATGTAGTGCTCTCAGATCTAAGGCTCTTCACTGATGAAAACCATAAGTTAAAAACTAGTCTGGGGATAATGGATGAGTAGGCACTAGATAGGTATTTTATGCACAACTCTTCTTGCATCCATTTATATTCCTGTCTTGCACTGAGTGGCATTGCTGTATGGTGGATGTTGTCTGTTTTGTACAGTATATGTTAATAATTTACAAACTGCTACTGCTAATGAAATGCTAATATGAAACAGTGAACAATATATGTTTTCAAAGAAAGGCAAAAACATATCAAGAATTTTTTTAAAATTATTTATGACACTAAACAGCTCACTGCAGTTGTGTTTCACTTTTATTATACTGGCATTTTGTAATATAAGGTACCTGTTACTACCAATGCAAACTGTACATACATTTAATGTTTTATAATTAAAGTAGTTATTAATTTTCATATGTCTTACATTTAATTAATTTTATCTTTTTTAGGTCCCACTACTACAGATTCTTCGGCAAAAAAAAAATTAGACCGAATATTAGATTATTTAATAGCCATTGGCTTGGGGATATATGGTAAAGTTTTTATGTGATTTATATAAATGATAAATTTAGCTAAATGCAGAATTTGTCTAATCTGAGGAATTGGTTAATTCTCACAAAAAAAAATGTTTTCATCTTACTTACTGATATCCAATTCCCAGTAATTGTAATAACTATTAACTTTTCATAACTACATAAAAATTATGGAAGGAGACAACTAGCCTTTAGAATTTGAATTAATATAAAAAGATAAATGAAAAATTTCATATTGCAAATCATTTTTTTTAGAACTTCATCATAAATAATTTAAACAATTTAAATTAGTCAATATTTATATATAACTTATATCTTCAGTATTTTAACAATATATTTAAATCATTTGTTAACATTGTTTAATTTTTAAAAAATCATCTTAAAATATTAAACTTAATTGCAAGTATAAAATCAAAAATATATATAATTATATACTTAAAAAGAAAAATACCATTTTATAATAGATCTCAATCAGATTTATTTGTTTTAATTTACATTGAACTCAGTAGCTAAATTCATTTTGAAATGCTTTCAATCCATGTATGTCTACTGATGAGTGCTGGTTTAGCATGAAATGTGCTTATTGGGATTATAGATCTTTTTTATGTTTTTGATCATATCTTTATAATTATATCCCTCCACAAGATGATAAAAATGGATAGAAATCAGCCTCCACTTGCATGAGAGTGGTGTAGTGGAAATTACACCAAAGAAATAGTCAAATGTTATTTGCTAAATAATAAAATTATGTTAAATATTAAAAAAGATTTATTTTTTATTTATTTTAGTTATTCTCTATACCTCATTCATTTCTGCTACATTTAATCTGTTTTCCATGACTAATGATATATCATTGTTTACCAATGTTTCTATTTCTGCATTTATTTATTATATAATTTCAGCAAATAATTTCAAATACATATTTTATTTATTCTTACTTTCTTGTACTTATTTTTTATACTGAGTATAATAATTCAATCATTCCTTGATTAGTTGGAGATTCAAATACAGTACAACTTTGGTATTTTACTCCAATGTTTTAAAACTAATTTATTGACCCTTTATAAGGGATTTAAACTCAGATTTTCAAGCACTCTTCAACTATCAACATTATCTCATACAACTAATACACATGACCACATGCATATAGACAAGATAAATAATCATCAATATACATATTTCATGCTAAGCCAGCACTCACCAGTTGGTCCAGATTATCATCTCCTACACATATATATAATCAGTGCTCAATTTATGGTAAGATAATAAATCTTCATACTTTGAAGCACTGATTATATATGTTTGTGAGAGATGCTAATCTGACCAACTGATGAGTACTGGTTTAGCATGAAATACATATATTGGTGATTATTTATCTTTTCTATATGTGTGTGGTCATGTGTATCAGTTGTATGAGATAATGTAGATAGTTGAAGGGTGCTTAAAAATCTGAGTTCAAATCCCCTATACTTACAATTAAGCTCACAGGTTTGTGAAAAGTGCCTGGTTTTCAAATATTCACCCTTTATATTTTATTTCAATTTTTTTATAAAGTTTGAATGTTATCACACTAATAGTAATGTTTAATTAGTTACAATTATCAAACATTATTATTTTAACATGTGTTATCAATATCAAATAAATTTTTCATTTACTTACTCAAGCTTAAATAAATATATCTAGTGTAGGTTGATAGTTATTCTTAGTATATGTTAGCCACAATACTATGAGCTAATTTTCTTATATAGCTACTCAAACTAACATTACATGGCTGTAGAATGGAATAGTAATAGTGTTCAACATGTGATATTGATAATAGTATCAAATGACTTCTTATATGCTCATCAAAATGACAGTGGTTGATTCTAGAGTAGACCGATATTTATCTTAGCACAATCTCAGATTATTTTTTATATATTTATTTGAAATTATGGTAAAATTAATCTAGAGCAGTCTGACAATTACTCTTAGCACTGTTACTAATAATAATATCAGATAACTTACTTGAGTTTATGATAAGGAACTCTGGGCTATTGTTATGAGTACTTGTGGCATGTACTGTCCACAATATTATTTGATGAATTTTTATTTGCTTATTCAAACTTACAGTGTATTATTTTAAAATAATATGATAATTAATCAACTAAAAGAAAATCAGCATAATTTATTAGTAATTGACAATTTGTAGCAATAAGCACTTCTAAACACATGTATAGTTATTACATGGTTACGACCCAACATTATATATTGTAACGGTCAGAAAACATGTGACTCGTAAACATAGTGCAGAATTCGACCACCATACAGAACAGCAGCACCATCAAGTAGCGAAGCCACCCGTGGTACTGAGTTCAAACATAGTTTATCGGTTCCACAATGCAATCCATGAAACAACGCATCTGATGTGACATTAGTAAATATTTCCTTAGGCACGGTGGTCAGGGATATGCAAGAGATTCATGATTTTATTCTCGAGTTAGCCAATAATCAAACTAATATTAATTAAACATTCATATTTACATAATCGAGGAAATATTAGATAGAATGGGTATCGACTAAATGAAACGTAACTGCAGACATATAGTTTAAAATTATTTATTAATACATTTTAATAAAATCATTTACTAATAATATTTAGGGATTCAAAGCTTCACTAGTGGAATTTGCGACATGATTATATTTTAAAGAATACATTTATTTATTTAGAGATTATTTATATTGAAGATTTCAGTAGCGGTATTTCCGTTACTGTAATGTTTACAAAAGGAATACATTTATTTGTTTAGACATTATTTTATCTTGAGGACTCAGTAGCGGTATTTCCGATACTGAAATGTTTACAAAAGGAATTCACTTATTTGAAGGCATAATCCAACTACCTAAAATTCTTGAGTAAGTATTTCTAATGCATGCCTGGAGGGATTTATACCTTTGCAATGCAAGAGTCTAAAGTATGGGTTATAAGAGTAACGGCAGACATATATTTATTTAATTAAAATATTTATTTATAACTAAGGGCAAACATTTATTTGAGAGTGAATTACGAAGATAATGCAGAGGCAGAGTGATATATAGAATAATAGAATTGAGCAAAGGAACACGTGGTACGCTTTAGAAAGGCGATATGGAATGGCAGTATATCGAAACTGCAATGCCGCGAATGGGTTTATAAGAATGTCAGGCTGGTCTCTGCCTCGACCCGATGAAGTAAGGTGTCACATAAGCATAACCAAAGACAAGCGGTCCGTGTTGCAGTTTTGCCGGCTGGCTGCATGACGTCAAGTCCTACGGGAGCACCCATTATGCCCACTTGTGTAGGACGTCTGGGGTTATTTTCAACCCTGAAGAATCCGGAAATTTCACGGCAGAATGGGTCATCGCATCTCTAAAACGTAACACATGTATAATGTACAACGATTATGATAAGATTTCAACAGATTTCTAACTCGGTCCTACATTATCAACATTTATTAAAGAACGTTGGCGACTCTCAAAGAAATGTAATTTTCTGGAATTATTCATGATGATTTAGTAAATACAAAACATATATATAAATTGGGAATTATTATAACTAATACGTCAGCCATTTGCGAAGTAGTAGACCCCTGCATTACAATAAATGATGCACTGAATGCGTGTCAATTTATATGAAAGTTAAGTTATTTAGGAAAGTACACATTAATGAAAATATGACACGCATTCACTGTTTCAAACGATCATAGATTTAAACTTTGAAAATAGAGACAATTGTGAGCATGCAATAATTAAATAATAAATATAGATAAAATGTAGATTTTAGAAATACGCACCCAAGATAGAATGAGGTAAGCTAGATTAGTAGAGAAATTTACACATTAAGTTAATTATTCAGTTTTAGCTATACATAGGGTAGTTTTTACATTTTATAATTTAGATAAGTATTATGAAGAAAGCTATAGCATATTATTAGAGTACTCTAGAGTTTGAACACAGACAGGTACCTGTTTTATAAGAAGTTTTCTGGTTCCATTAGTTTAGCAGCAAAAAGTTCACGAGTGGCAAGTCTTTCTTGTATTTAGATATTTCATTTAACTTCACAGCAGCAGCAGCCTTTTCATTTATTTCAGGCAGCAGATCTTCATGGTGAATTTATGATGGGCAATGGAAAGTTCGGCATCCGATAGGCCATCTCCCAATGGAGAATAATCTAGGTGCTTTACTCGGTCATACCTTGGCAGGAACAAATTATTTTTATATTTTTGGAGACTCTCAGTGATCGAGAGCAAAGCTAAAGTTTAAGTCAATGTCTCCAGCAAGTCTAAGATGGCCTCTTTTTTTATCTTGATCTTTCACATTTTTATTAAGATATTTTTAGGTTCTACTTAATCTGCCCTGAGGATAATCAATGCATTTTGTTGGTTTTTAATTAAAGAAAGCTGCCATTCTATTGTTTACATTTTACATTTACTAATTACATTTTGGGGAATTTTTCTTTAATTAATCTATTATCTATCACTGACCGATGCTTTTAAATTTCAAAGACAAAAAGGGAACATAAGATTATTTTAACTTTTAATTAAATATTACATCAGATTTTTTTAGAATTATTATTAAATGAAATTTAAACAAAGCAATAAATACAAACTTTATAATCCAAAATAAATGATTAAAATTATACAAAATTATATAACTAAAAGAAATCTAAATTATATTATTTTATCCCTATTTATTGCGTTTAATTTGAGATCAAAATGTGTGCGTGTTTATGCTGAATTCTACATATATTTATACATTTTTAATATTGTTACACACACAACTCGATATCAAAAAGTTTAAATTTGGGCAGGATAGACCGGTCAGTGAGAGACGACAGAAAAAGGTGAAACTTAAGATTCGAATACGAATCTTACTGTTTCAATATATATATATCATTTTATTATTACTATTTGTGGGATATTCCATGTAGTGAAAGAGCTAAATGCTGATATTTCAGTACAATATCAAGTACCTTCCTCAGAGCGTCCTCTTTTTCAAATTATAAGAATGTGTGTGAGATTTAAAATCATTTTTATCGTTTTCTTTCTCCTCATATTTAAATTTTATTGGTTGAGGTTTTAAAATTTATTTTCTCTTCCAATAGCTTCTTCCAAATGTTGTTAATCTTCTTTAACTCACATCTTTCATTTATGCTCTTGGGCCTTTTAAAAATCTCTATAGCTTAAAGGGCCAAAGAGCATAAATGAAAGGTGTGAGTTAAAAAAGATTAACAACATTTGGAAAAAGCTATTGGAAGAGAAAATATATTTTACAACTTCTCAACCAATAGAATTTAAATATGAGGAGAAAGAAAACGATAAAAATAATTTTATATCTTACATGCATTCTTATGATTTGAGAAAGAAGATGCTCTGAGGAAGGTATTTGATATTGTACTGAAATGTCAGCATTTAGCTTTTTTACTACACAGAATATCCCACAAATAGTAATAATAATAAGACATCTTTTATCCATGAAAACATTAGAATAAATACATATATGTATATATATATATATATATATAAATAGTAATAATAATAAGTCAGATGTCACATGACTTATATATAGCTTGCAATTACCAATATGTAAACTTAAGAGCATCCTAACACTCTAAACAAGCTTTTTTTTTTATTATGATAAATGCTACTACAAGAGAAGGCATTCAAATCATCTTTATCTTAGATTGTCCCCATCCCCAGACCGGTTTCGACCTATGGGTCTCTTCAGTGAGGAGTTGAGACATTAGATTCAAAAAACCAACTCAAGCTAAGCATTTATCTAAAAGATAATTCTTAAGAAGAAGATCTAAACCTTTAGACATCTGCATGTCTTTAAAGTCAGCTCTCCAACTGAAAAAATTATATGGGCCTGAACTTAATTCAGATACTCCATATATTAATAGGCTTAGCCATTTAATTTAGCCAAATCCACAACAGCAAAATAATAATAGTAATAATAATAAGTCAGATGTCACATGACTTATATATAGCTTGCAATTGGTTGCAATTGGTTGCAAGCTATATATAAGTCATGTGACATCTGACTTATTATTATTACTATTATTATTTTGCTGTTGTGGCTTTGGCCAAATTACATGGCTAAGCCTATTAATATATGGAGTATCTGAATTAAGTTCAGGCCCATATAATTTTTTTCAGTTGGAGAGCTGACTTAAAAGGCATGCAGATGTCTAAAGGTTTAGATCTTCTTCTTAAGAATTATCTTTTAGATAAATGCTTAGCTTGAGTTTGTTTTTTGAATCTAATGTCCCAACTCCTCACTGAAGAGACCCATAGATCAAAACCGGTCTGGGGATGGGAAGAATCTAAGATAAAGATGATTTGAATGCCTTCTCTTGTAGTAGCATTTATCATAATAAAAAAAAAAGCTTGTTTAGAGCGTTAGCATGCTCTTAAGTTTATATATATATATATATAATGAACATAATAATAATGCATTATAGAAAAAAGCTCACAATCCACATAAAGACTTTTGGTTAATCACTTAACCTTCTTCAACTGACATTTAATTTAAAAATATAATAGAGACAAACATCATCAACTCATATTCCAAGATTTTCAAATTTTAATGTTAGAGAATCTTGGGATGTGACTTGATGATATTTGGCTCCATTTTATTTTTGAATTAAATGGCAGTTGAAGAAGGTTATAACAAGTAACCAAAAGTACTTTTGTGGATTGTGTTTTTAATATATTATCACTATTATATTCATTATTATTTGTGATTACAATAATAATCACATAACAGACATTATATATATATATATATACTTTGTTTCTTATAGTCATTTTCCAGTAACTTATATGACCATAATGTTGTCAAAAACTTGTAAACAATCAATCAAATTATACATAATTCAAAATAATAGACTACTATTTTGTATGCAATTTAATTTAGTAACATCAAATCGATTTTCATTCACAAATGAACCTTCTCAAGATGTCATTTTTAAAAATTAATCATGTGACAATAAACATTCTGCACCTTTAAATACACTGTGTATTCCATATTTTTCAAAACACCTTGTTATTTCTCACTGAATCATTAAATATTTGCATAATTATTGTTTGAACACATATCATATCTTTTCAAGTTCTTTTTTTTTATTAATTGTCGATTTAATAAAAAAAAAAATTATTTTATATTTACATTTGTTTGTAGTTTTTTCCATAAATTTCTAAACCCATAAATTGAAACAAATAGAAGTAATCTGAAAAATAAGATTACATTTTTTCCTTCCATATGTCATAGCATCGGCAGGGAGGCGAACACGCAACAACCGTTGCAAGGCGGCTGTGCTGACCTCTTGGCTAACAATGCTTGACAATAAAAAATTACATTTGGAAATAAAATATAGAATAAATAAAAAATAAAATAAAAGTCTATTTCTGCATTCAGAATAAAGTGACATATTTAACACAAAGTTATTCTCCACAAAATCTGTGTTTCAAACAAGATTCAATAAACAATAAGTTCAAATAACAGAATATTAATTGAAATATTAAAAATGAGCTTTTAGTTATTAAAAAAAATAACAGAAGGCATTTTTTATACCAATAAATTTTCACTTGATTAGTTTTCTGTTAAAATGCAATTATGTTTAACCTTTTAACAATTTTACATAAATATATTGAAACGGTTACACCTGTTTCATCTATTATCTTCGATAATAATATATATTTGTTGCACTCAGATGGCGTGTATTTCTTCAATTTTAAAAACTTTGTCCTTATAATATTGCGAGTATGTGCGTATATAATCGTCCTTTAAAATTTATAAATATAAAATTACAATCTCAAATATTTATATACGAACATATTCCTTTAGATTTGTTAAAACTGAAATAAACATAACTGTATAATTAATTTATCTATATAGCAGCATAATTTAAATTTATAATATTATTTATTTTTCAATATTCCTTCTAAATAATCATTTAAGTCAGTATTCATTTTGAATATTTTCCAAGTTAGATAATTTTCAATTCTTTTGTTTGCTTAAAATTACAAGCAGAAAGTTTTATCAGTTTTAACATTTCATTTTAAAAATAAATCTTTGGCTAAAATTTGACCTATTTAAAATTGATAACGAAGACCAATTATAATATTCAGTCAGGCATAAATCTATACAAAATCTATACAAATTGCCTGTGACCATTCTCTTAAAAATATATATCTTTTAAAACTGACGTCAATTAAAACAATAGAGCCTTTCCATGTCCAGATTTAGATATACTTAATATTTTACTAACTGGATATTTGGTTAAAGGCTAGTTTGAACTAGCCATCTTGTGATGTGGCATGACTCAAAGTAGGAGGTTACTTCTGTCAAAAATACAGCATAAAAAGGGGCCCAAAATAGCCACCAAGTCTCTAACCTAGCCTCTTCCATCATCTATCATCATCCGTGTAAATTTTTTTCTGTTGCTGAGAAATTTGTGCTTGCTGCCAAATTTTATTTCCGAAGACCCGAGTTAACTAAGAAAACTGTTCCTGCCGTTTAGACTGCTAAATCTAAAAAAAACCATCATCCAAGCTGCTATAAAATGACCGTTGGCTAGAAGACACAGAGACAGCCGTTTGCTCTTCCACGAGCGGCTACCGATGAAAGAAGACCTCCACCATGCCCATCACAAGAGAAAGATGTACCCGAGAGACCAGATAGTTCCTGATCAGAGAAATGGAGAAAGCTGCCACCGAGATAAATTCACGAAGTTACATCCAGACTAAAACCTAAGAGAAGCCCAGCCTGACTGAATATAAAGAGAAGCGCAATGAACAAGGCCTTAAAGACTTTCCGGTAAATCCTTTCTACAAAATATTACATTCCCTAACTAAAACGTATACTAAATGAAAGCTAGCTAAATAAATCACATAATTTATAATATTTCTAAATGTTCCACTAAAATGTTTATCGTAAAATGGTTTAAATCTTAGAACACCCTCAATTCTTGCTTGATCATTAATAACTTTAAGTAGCCGTTGATCATTAATAATTTAAATAATCACACACATCTAGTTTCTATAAAACCATACTATAAATTTTTATGTCTAAATTATTATCTTATCGATCATTTTATGCAATTCTTATATTTTAAGTTCATGTTTATTGATTTATGCTGTGTTTTTATCAGAACAGAGTCTGGTGTGTTAATAAATTATTGGGGGGAGGGGAGTGAGCAATTACTTTTATTATATCAATATTGCATTATAAAGAATATAGCTAAGACTCTTTTCTGAATTATATTTGTGCTAGAGGGAATCGAACCAGTTATTTAAAATCTTTTGATAAACTTATTTTAAAATGTATATTTGCTTATATTATTTAAAACGCATCTTTTTCTCAAGTTAATTGAAAATGAAAATGTTTTGCTAAAGTTATTTAAAAATGTATATTTGCGTATATTATTTAAAACGCTTTTCTCCAGTTAATTGAAAATGTTTTGCTAAAGTTATTTAAAAGGTATATTTAGCGTCTATTATTTAAAATGCATCTTTTCTAAAGTTATATAAAATGAAAATGTTGCTAAAGTTAGCTAAAACGTATATATTGCGTATGCTATTTAAAACGCAGATTTTGCCCAAGTTATTTAATTATATTTGTGTAAATGATTTAAAATATGTATTTTGCCAGTTATCTGAAAAAGTATATTTCACGCAAGCTATTTAAAATATAGCTTTGCATTCGTTAGTTAAAACCCATTTTTCATTATTAGTAAGGTCTATTTTGACGAATTATTTAAGATGTGTAATTTATTTAAACATCAAAATTTGCGTGAGCTATTTTATAACTCACATTTTATTATTTAACAATCCGTTTGATATTAGATCTAGTTATACTATATAACTAATGTCCCCAGTTCTATAAGTAGCTATGCAGAAAACCCTTAAATCAGATTCTCATTATCGCCATCATTTTATCATTTAATAATCTCATTTATGAACTGACCGGTGGTAGTAGCACTGAAGAAGCTAAGATTTTGGCGTAATTAAATTTATTAAATATTAATTTAGCGTTGCGAATGTATTGCTAATTTGCATAAAAATGCATATCTACTTGCTATGTCTATAATGGCCCATCTCAAGATTGTTCCACGTCCAGGCACGCCTCGAAAGTTTAGGCCCCTGCGACAGTTCTTCGTATTTCGACAAGTCACGCCTCGAAAGTTTAGGCAAATGTGACATTTATTCTTATATAACGAAACCAAAGCGTTTCCAAAGGGCTTATAAGCCAATCTTCTGTTCTTAATAAAAAGGCCTCTTCCATTGTAGCAAGCAGATCGGTTAGGGAACCGTTTACTAGGTAATAAACCCCATTAGGAATGCATTCAAGCCGCACTTATCTGATAGCATAGTTTCTAACGTACTAGAATCTGACGTTCCCCTGCCATCACATCTCAGTTCAGTTTCCCTAGAAAGTGACTTCGGCTTTGATCCGACCTAGAATCTGAGTTAATGCGTTTATCTGTATAACAATATTATATCACGCAAATATCTATAATATGATTTTGAATATATTTATAATATAATCTTAAACTTAGTCATTATAATATTTTAAACTTGGCAACAATGATATAATCTTCAACGTATTAGTAATATCTAGCATTTATCTATCAACTCGATTACTCTAGCTAACTATAACCGATTTCAAACATATAAAACATGGCATGAATTACAACATGGAAGGTGACATAAGCTTACTAAGAGTCTATTGCTTTGTAATATCATTTTATACCCTGAGAAAACATACTCAATGCTTTGTAATATTATTTTATAACTTTGAGAATCCACTCAATGCTTTGTACTATTATTTTATACCCTGAGAACACACTGAATGCTTTATAATAATATTGTTTTATAACTCTGAGCATGCATTCATTGCTTTGTATTATTATTTATAACCCTGAGAATCCACTCACCTGCGTGTGAGCTAGCTGTACACAACCTACTATGCTTGAGTATTTATTGTTATATTAAATTTATGAAATATAAATTTGTCTCAGTCTCATTGCTTGCTCATTATCTTATGAATCACTAGTTAAGGTATATAATAGAATATGTAATAAGGGGGGAATGTCTCATGTTTTACTGCTTTGCTATTGCTGGAACGTGATCAAAGAGATATCGAGTGTAGCCTCTGGCATGTCATTCGCGATGGGTTGACTTGGAAGCACGAGTGAGAGAGTTAAGGTATGATCAGACGTAGGGTATTACTATCCCGACTTGGTCAGCTTTTGGTTCTCTGGCTTGGACTCTCAATCTGTTGAGCAAATGTACAAACCTGACCGTTACAATATAAACAAGTAAACAAATGTAAAAAATTAATAGTATCAAAAAATTTTATGTTAGGCAAATCAAGAATGTATTTGCTTTTCAACATATTGAGTACAGTTATTGATTTTTTTCTTAGCCTGTAGCTCCTAATATCCAGATTCATTAATTAGAATTAAAGTCTTATTTTTTTAAAAAATAGATTCAGACCTTAATCACACTAAGGAATCGTATTAAATTTACATTTTTTACAAAAAAATACTCCACCTATTTCTGTCATTGAAAGAAATGGTAGTAATAATGAAGTACTTTCTTTATTTCTGTATTTTATAATAGCTAAAAATTAATAAGTACTTTTTTTTAGATTTTGATTATCATATGTTTTTTTTATCCATTGAGTATATATATTTGAAAGAAGTGTTTAAAGGCATTTCATCAATGAATAAATTGTATTAAAATTTCCAGAAATAAGAAAAATTGGTGCTGATTTAGTATGCGCTCACGGCCGCCATTTTGAATTACAAGAACCACCCAAACCATGCTGAAACATCCAACCGATAAATGACATCGCTCAAAATGGCCAATTTCATAGGAAAAAAAAACAAAAATCGGAATTTTCATATTAGTCAATCACGTGACTAAAATGATAAAACATAAAAATCTTAATTTTCATATAAAAAAATCACGTGATTAAAATATTAAAACACAAAAATCTTAATTTTCATATAAAAAAATCACGTGATTAAAATATTAAAACACAATAATAGCAATTTTCATAAAAAATCACGTGATTAAAATAATAAAACACAAAAATAGCAATTTTAATAAAAAAAAATCACGTGATTAAAATATTAAAACACAAAATCGTATATGCCAAAAGATTATAACTTATAAAATCTGAATGCTAAAAATGGTAAAAAATAATGATGAAAAGATTTTAAGCAATAATTATATTTTCATTCACTTATAGAAATGGAATCACGAGACCAAAAAGGCGGTAAAGATCTTGAATACACATTATCTACATCAATCTTTTTAAAAAAATCATATTTCAGTTTATTAAACCATTTACTTCTAATCCAAATCTGAATGCTAAAAATGTTAAAAAATAATGATGTAAAAAAGATCAGTGGTTGCTAGTTTCAATTTTAGTTTGCGAGCTTATCAAACATATATGAACTAAAGCATATGAATTTTTAAACAGAAAAAGTGAAGGAAAAATTGATAAAAAATAAAAAAGTAAAATGCCTGAGGCTCTATAATTAAAAAAGGGGTTGGAAAGGGACTACACCTAAAAAAAAGGCGGGAAAACGTCGCATTAAATAGCATAAGGTGCTACTATCAAAAAAAAGGGCGGGAAAAGAAAAAGAAGTGAAAATTAAAAAATACTTTAAAATAAACCAAAAACACAATCAAAAAAAAAAATAAATAACGCTATAAATCCAAGCATTATAATAGTAAATCTCAAAAAATTAAAAACGCTATAAATCTAAGCATTGTAATAGCAAATCTCAAAAAATCATGCTATAAATCCAAGCATTGTAATAGTAAATCTCAAAAAATCAAAAACACTATAAATCCAAGCATTGTAATAGTAAATCTCAAAAAATTAAAAAATCAAAAACACTATAAATCCAAGCATTGTAATAGCAAATCTCAAAAAATCAAAAACACTATAAATCCAAGCATTGTAATAGTAAATCTCAAAAAATCAAAAACACTATAAATCCAAGCATTGTAATAACAAATCTCAAAAAATCAAAAACACTATAAATCCAAGCATTGTAATAGTAAATCTCAAAAAATTAACGTATCTTACGGCATTTAAAAATAAATCATAAATGCTATTTGCAAAAAGAAAGCTTATTCCTGTCTTCAACAGTATATACTAAATCAGTATTTTAAAAAACAATATTTAAAAACTATAATGCTATAAATCAGACATTGTAACGTAACATTAAACAGCCTAAAATGCTACAATGGAAAAAAGTGCAGTAAAAGAAAAAAAAGCAAAAGAAGAAGCTAATATTGAAAATTAAAAAAAATTACACAATCCTTTAAAATAAATCAAAAACGGTAATTTATAGAGTGATAATCAAACATTGTAATTGTAAATCTCAAAAAAATTAACTTATGTTAAGGCATTTTTTAAAAAAAAATTGTAAATGATATTTACAAAAACCCTTTAAAATATAGCGATCACTAGAAAAATAATAAATGCTATTTTAAAAAGCTCAGTCCGGTCTAGCAATGCTATATACTAAATCAGTATTATAATTTTAAAAAACAATATTTAAAAACTATAATGCTATAAATCAAACATTGGGTTGTAGTGTCACATTAAATAGCCAAAGGTTATACTATGGAAAAAAAGTGCGGGAAAAGAAGAGGAGGTGAACATTGGAAATTAAAAAATACTTTAAGATAAACCAAAAATGCTAATGTATATAGTGATGAAAATCAAATATTGCAATCATAAATCTCAAAAAATTAACGTGTGTTAAGGCATTTTTTAAAAAAAGTCGTAAAACCTAAATATATATACATAGTGATAATTAGAAAAAATGATAAATGCTTCTATCAAGATTACTCCGGTCTTTCAACAGTATATACTAAATCTCAAAAATCAGTATTATAATTTTAAAAAATTAAATTGGTAAATGTGAAATGGCAGGAACACCCATCACTTTCAACACTATCAACAAATAAAAAACCTAATTAACTTATTTTTAAAAATATAATATTTTACATTTGGCTTTGGGATTATCCCTCTAACTAAGAGTTATAATAATGAATCACAAATCTGAATAATAGACAGTTAGCATTTATTTAAGTAATTTTTTACCAATATTTTAAGAATTTTAAAAAAATTACCAACATTCTCAATCGGATGGATAGTCATCGCTCAGGCTAAATTTGGTTCTTCCTAGATCTCTTCATTACTGTAACAGCACAAGCCATCAACAAATTATACTTTTAAGATTTAGGTTTATTACTGTAAAGAAGATGCCAGTAAAATTAATTTATTCAGGAAATATCGCAGCTTGATATGGTCTCTTTCAAATTTATTTTTAAAACTGTGTATTTGGGTCTCACACAAATAAGAGCAGGTATGTATGACGTAAGATAATTTCCAAGAATTAGAGTTTGGGATGTGCCTTTCTCTTACTAAGATAAAAGTGTTAAGTTAAACTTTCAAATTTAAAAAAAAGCAACTGTAAACCAGCTAATGGACTTTTATGCCTCAAGCCTAACTAGTCATCAAATGCAAAAGAGGGGTAAAAATTTATAATAAATTAATGATTTAAAAATATAATCGCACTGTAACATATTACAAGTCACAACTTCTACTCATATATATTTATTCCAAAAATATTGCAAAAACAAAAAAGAGACCTTTTCATTAATATTAAAAAAAAAAAAAAGAAATATAAAGGGTGTGTGTTCATGTGATCATATGATTTGAAAATGGGTATATGAATGACTAATAAAATATATTCTTTATATTCACTTATTGTTGCTAATTCTGTCTATCATTCCGTTTCACCTTTTAAGTATCATAGTAGGCCTGTTTGTCAAATTCAAACCCATCCTAGGCCACGTGTATAATCCTATAATAATGAACTTTGATGTATAATAACGTATGTTTACGTGTATGTGTGCACATCTAATATATAAATAAATATATTTATATATTAGATGTGTGCACATAAACATACGTTATTATACATCAAAATACATTATTATAAGATTACATACGTAATGATGTTAGGCTTGAAGCATAAAAGTCCATTAGCTGGTTTACAGTTGTTGTTTTTTTAAATTTGAAAGTTTAACTTAACACTTTTATCTTAGTAAGACAAAGGCCCATCCTAAACTCTAATTCTTGGAAATTATCTTACGTCATACATACCTGCTGTTATTTGTGTGAGACTTAAATACACAGTTTTAAAAATAAATTTGAAAGAGACCATATCAAGCTGTGATATTTCCTGAATAAATTAATTTTACTGGCATCTTCTTTACAGTAATAAACCTAAATCTTAAAAGTATAATTTGTTGATGGCTTGTGCTGTTGCAGTAATGAAGAGATCTAGGAAGAACCAAATTTAGCCTGAGCGACGACTATCCATCCGATTGAGAATGTTGGTAATTTTTTTAAAATTCTTAAAATATTGGTAAAAAATTACTTAAATAAATGCTAACTGTCTATTATTCAGATTTGTGATTCATTATTATAACTCTTAGTTAGAGGGATAATCCCAAAGCCAAATGTAAAATATTATATTTTTAAAAATAAGTTAATTAGGTTTTTTATTTGTTGATAGTGTTGAAAGTGATGGGTGTTCCCGCCATTTCACATTTACCAATTTAATTTTTTAAAATTATAATACTGATTTTTGAGATTTAGTATATACTGTTGAAAGACCAGAGTAATCTTGATAGAAGTATTTATCATTTTTTCTAATTATCACTATGTATATTTATTTAGGTTTTACGACTTTTTTTAAAAAATGCCTTAACACACGTTAATTTTTTGAGATTTACGATTGCAATATTTGATTTTCATCACTATAGACATTAGCATTTTTGGTTTATCTTAAAGTATTTTTTAATTTTCAATGTTCACCTCCTCTTCTTTTCCCGCACTTTTTTTCCATAGTATAACCTTTGGCTATTTAATGTGACATTACAACCCAATGTTTGATTTATAGCATTATAGTTTTTAAATATTGTTTTTTAAAATTATAATACTGATTTAGTATATAGCGTTACTAGACCGGATTGAGCTTTTTAAAATAGCATTTATTATTTTTCTAGTGATTGCTATATTTTAAAGGGTTTTTGTAAATATCATTTACGATTTTTTTTAAAAAAATGCTTTAACATAAGTTAATTTTTTTGAGATTTACAATTACAATGTTTGATTATCACTCTATAAATTACTGTTTTTGATTTATTTTAAAGGATTGTGTAATTTTTTTTAATTTTCAATATTAGCTTCTTCTTTTGCTTTTTTTTCTTTTCCTGCACTTTTTTCCATTGTAGCATTTTAGGCTGTTTAATGTTACATTACAATGTCTGATTTATAGCATTATAGTTTTTAAATATTGTTTTTTAAAATACTGATTTAGTATATACTGTTGAAGACAGGAATAAGCTTTCTTTTTGCAAATAGCATTTATGATTTATTTTTAAATGCCGTAAGATATGTTAATTTTTTGAGATTTACTATTACAATGCTTGGATTTATAGTGTTTTTGATTTTTTGAGATTTGCTATTACAATGCTTGGATTTATAGTGTTTTTGATTTTTTGAGATTTACTATTACAATGCTTAGATTTATAGCGTTTTTAATTTTTTGAGATTTGCTATCAATGCTTGGAATGCTTAGATTTATAGTGTTTTTAATTTTTTGAGATTTGCTATCAATGCTTGGATTTATAGCATTTTTGATTTTTTGAGATTTGCTATTACAATGCTTAGATTTATAGCGTTTTTAATTTTTTGAGATTTACTATCAATGCTTGGAATGCTTAGATTTGTAGCGTTTTTAATTTTTTGAGATTTGCTATTACAATACTTAGATTTATAGCATTTTTAATTTTTTGAGATTTGCTATTACAATGCTTAGATTTATAGCGTTTGAGATTTGCTATCAATGCTTGGATTTATAGCATTTATGATTTTTTTTAAAAAGATTGATGTAGATAACGTGTATTCAAGATCTTTACCGCCTTTTTGGTCTCGTGATTCCATTTCTATAAGTGAATGAAAATATAATTATTGCTTAAAATCTTTTCATCATTATTTTTTACCATTTTTAGCATTCAGATTTTATAAGTTATAATCTTTTGGCATATACGATTTTGTGTTTTAATATTTTAATCACGTGATTTTTTTTTAAAATTAAAATTGCTATTTTTGTGTTTTAATATTTTAATCACGTGATTTTTTTATGAAAATTGTGATTTTTGTGTTTTAATATTTTAATCACGTGATTTTTTTATATGAAAATTAAGATTTTTATGTTTTACCATTTTAGTCACATGATTGACTAATATGAAAATTCGGATTTTTGTTTTTTTTTACCTACGAAAATGGCCATTTTGAGCGATGTCATTTATCGGTTGGATGTTTCAGCATGGTTTGGGTGGTTCTTGTAATTCAAAATGGCGGCCATGAGCGCATACTAAATCGACACCGAAAAATTACCTACACACTCCATTTTACAATGTAATATGTATTGTTCTAATCCTATATTTTAAATTGTAACTAACAAAAAACTACATGAAGTATAAAAAAAAATATGTACTAGTTTTAATTTAATAAAGATTATTTTATTTTTTCTCTTTCCCTGTTCCTACTAGATCTTATATATCAAATGGTTTTAAGGATCTATTTTTCCATATCCTCCCTAATATATATATATATATAATTATTAATAATAAAATCTTTTCAACTAAAATCAAAATTTAATTTTTAACATATATATTTTTTATTATTACATCAGTTATATACTATATTAGAAAACGACTTTATAAGTTTTTTTTTAATATTTTTGAGAAATTTAATATAATTTGTTAATTCTCAAGTGTTGAGAATGATTTTTTTAAATAATAATAAAAAAAAAACTTTATTACCAAAATAAATATTTACAATTTGTACAAGTAATTAAAGAAATGTTAAATTTAAATTACATATTTATATACTAAAACCCAAGAATTTGATATATTCCATTATTAAGACATGAAGGTTCTAGTCTATTAAATAGTTATCTTCAACTCAAGGGGGGGTGTTCTGTATCAATGATCCAGGAGTACTATTCAAACACATCTAGCAAGTGCTGTCTGGGCTGCAATAGTTCAGATCAGTAAAACACATGACAAAATGTTTGTTTAGCCCAGGACAAAAGGCAATCAAAGGATCTCACCATTTCACTCAAGGCAAACATTTGTCTGGTAACTTTATATAGAGTTCATCCAAGGCCAACCCATCATCGTTTTTGGCAAGTATCTCAGACACTGGTTGAAATAGATTTCCCAATCACCATCCAGTTTTTTCAGCCATTTGAATTTCTTGTTATCGAATATCATTGTACATCTTATTGCCCATATAGCTTTAAGGGTATACACAATTACCATTGCATTGTGGGGGCTAAATTTCACAATGTTTTATCTATGTAGACATTTTACATTTATAAATGGCCTATGTAACACTTTTGATCTTATCTATGCAAATGCCAGACATTATTCAAATAGGTGCTGAAATGTTTCATTACTAGATTTGCATAGTAAACAGATTAAATCCAAATTCAGACACAGACTTTCATTTATTACCTTAGCCATTGGAAATTATCCATTTATCAGTTTGAAAACTAATTTCAAGGAGGACTGAGGTGCATATATAGAGTGGAATTCTTTCAGACATTTTTTTTATATATCCAACCATGCATTATCATTACATTTAAGATGATTTATTATGTCTTTATATTTAATACCCTCCAAACTGGACATATTTAGATCATCCCACAGATCCCTATAAGCAATGGACAGGTCAGTTATAAAAGATCCTGATGTCCAATTTCATTGAGAGTGCCAGGGTGATTAACTGAATGCCTTAAGAATTGACTTTTAATTATGTTAATATATGTACTTGCCTTGATGTAAAATATCTATAGTCCAGGATCACCAAGTCCAAGACCTCTCTTTTCTATTGGCATTTGCAAGGTTGATATTAGGATTCATCTTGAAGCTCTATCCCAGACATATTTCTTTGTTAAGTGATTTATTCTGAGTAATGTTTTGTTATACAAAGTCACCCAGGGAGCATAATATACCAAGTTCCTTGACATGATGGCATTAAAAATTAATGCTCTTGTAACATCATATAATTTGAGTGAAGAAAATTTACTTATTTTATTTTCAATTTTTGTAATAATTTATTTATTCAAGTATCTGTTCATCTTTGTCTTGCACATATATAATGGCATGCCCAAGAAAGCAGATGGGAGAGCCAAAAAATTAGATCGTATTTTTTTATCTGTAGCTAACTGTGAGACTGCAGACTTTATTGGTTGAATAACTGAGCATGTTACAGCCTGAAAATTTTTTAAGATATTCATTATAACTTGGATATTATAACTGTTTTGAAATATTATGATAATATCATCAATGAATGCGGTTACGGCTATCTGCACTCTCAAGTGTGGTAGACAAAGACCAGGGATGAGGTTTTCAATCTCACAATCATGGATGCTATCAAAAATATACAAGGTCCATAAATTTAACTATTTATTATTTTATATAAGTATCTATACAAAACATTAGTATTCGTTAGCTAATAAGATTAATCTCACTTAGCTTTGATATTAAGTTTCTGGAACCACACAATAATAGTTTTTGAGAACCTTCTTGCCTGTTTTAATATTGAATTTGAGTTCTACTTCCAAATTGTTGTTACTAATGGTATCTGGAACATGTCACTGTGATTCTGTCTGCTATTTGATAATACCTAAGTCAAAAACTTCATATGTGTATATAACTATCTATATATTATAAGCATATTTGGGTATTTATTTACATATATGTCTGACAGTTTCTTCATTCCAGAAATTTATCATTTGCTCACTCCCCAGTTTTTAACTGCTTATTTCTACTCTGCATCTATTTGCTGTTCTGTTTGACAATCTACTGGAGTTGCTGTACTAACATTCACTTTTAGACTAATTATATCCTTCTTATCATGCTGTAGACTTATTGAAATTGTTCTTCTCACAGGATTGCTGCATTCTGTTCTGCTCTCATTTGATATTGCTGTTTTTATTCTGCATGATGACTATAACCATAAATTACATGAATATGCTTTGACATATGCCTTTAGCTTCCTATCAGGTCAATTCTATGTGCCTTATCTTTCATTCTATGTGACTTCCAGCTATCATTTTATTATTCCACATAGATGACCAAGATATCCCAAATCTAGGTGGTTTTTATATTTTCCCAGTGGATTATCAATTATCTCTAGTACTAAAACTTCATTAAAAACCATCCTTTAGTGGAATCACTATTTATAAATTTGATTCATGTCTTTTATTATCAGTATGCCATTCCAAATAATCAATGAATTTAATGAACACTTCTATATAATTAGCTTATCATAATTCACATTCATTGTTTAATATATTTTTATAATATTATATACATCTATATATTTAGCTTTATTTACATAATTCTGCCTACAATATTTTACTTTCCTAAGAGTAAATAGTAAAGGAATATCAAAGTATTATAGGTGAGTAGATAGCCTTTGTGCTCTTTTTAGTCTTGATCTGTGTTCTCTTAATTCTCTATCTTGTTCTTTATTTTCCAATTTAGGTTGATTTCTTCTACTTCCTTGAATAAGAGCTGCAGTACATTGTTCATTGTATTTAGTTTGCTTTGTTGATTATCTCTATTTTGAAAACTAGAATCTTACTGTGGTTGATCCTGATGTCTCCAATGTATTTTATTCTTGATTTATTTTCACAGTCAATAAACACTTCCCTTTTTTAACTAACTTTAGCTGCTGTCCATACTTGGGCAGATTACATCTGGCATAACATTCTCTTTTCTATATTAAACTTTGTTGAAGGCATCCCTTGTGTGACACTTTGTGAGATTATAATATCATATAGATAGTTTTCTATTTTCCTTTCAAAATTTAATTCATCCAGTCATTCACTTTCAAAGTTGTTGGGTTATATTTTGGTGAAATAAAAGTCTAGGTATTCTCATCTGCCAGTTACCCTCTTATCATTTTAAGATCTTTTTTGTTGATTTTATTCTACTAAGCTATTGCTTTCCAGGTGGAACAGTAGGGTCAATAAGTGGTTTATAAATTTTACTGCAGAAAACCTTCAACTGGTTTGATGTAAACACTTCTCTTTTATGTGATACAATTATGTTTGTAACCCAAACATGGTAAACACATGTGGATGCTGTGTAATTGTTGATGGAAAATTGGAACTATTTATTATAAAATTCTCCAACTATTTTGAATAAGCATCTACTAATATATGAAAAAGTTTGTTATTTGTAGGCCTGCATAATCAATATCATTTTGCTTCCAAGATTATTAACCTTCAGATCAAAATCTTTCTCTTGTTGTGGATGTCATATTTATTATTTTACGCTTATAGCACTGTTGCATCCATCTCCACATTTTTATCAAGCTCTGGCCTCCATGTTTATAAATATACAAGCATCTTTATTTGCACAGAGCCTGAATGCCTACTATGAAAAAGTTGCAACATTTGTTTCTGACTGTGCAATTGTACTCTGTTACCTCATGTAGTATGGTTAATTTGTATAGTCAGTTCTCTATATTTGCCATGTGATCATCCTTCACAAATCCAATTTCTAAAACATGGTATCCTTGATCTCTGGTCTAATTTGTTATAATAGGCTATTTATATATTATTATTTAGATTGATCATGTTTTTGCAATATCCTTATTATCTGTGCCTTCACTTGCATCTTGAAGTCTACTTAGACCCCCTACATGAGGAATATGTTTTTCCCCTCAATACACTAGTTAAAATTGTATGAGCTAAGAAAATTAAAGCATCAAATCATACATGATTTGTGTATAGGTACTCTTTTTGAAATTGAAAATGCCTAAGAGACATTAGTAATTTGTTTTTAAAAGTAAATGGATTTTTATACACTTATTGATGAAATTTATTTCTAGATATGATTAGAACTCATGTTTCTTTGCCAATATATGCATTGTTGTTCTACGCTTTTAACAATGTTCAATAGGCAAATGCTATTGGATAATCTTCCATTTTGATTCCTATGCAATAATACAGCATTACTCGCTATGGAGATTATTTGTACATTAATATCAAATCCTTCTCTGTGTCATAGTGATCTAGTCATATTGACTTTGTGTTTTAATCCTCAAATGCATCTGTGTGCTGTCTTTCTCATTTCTATTGTGCATTCTTATTTTGTAATCTATATACAAGATCAGGTTTTTTTGACTTATTACCAAAAATCTTTGTAATAATTAATCAAATTCAAATAGCTTAAATTCTTTCTTATTATCTGGCAGTGGTGTATTTATGACTGCTTTAATATTAATTCTTGAAGAAAAAATCGTTTTTTTATTAATTTGAAGTTTAAAAATTGGAGCCCACCATTTCCAAAATGATATTTATTAGTGTTTATTTTAATATCAGACTTACTGGACAATCTAACAACTGCCTTGTGTGTTTCATTAACTGTTCCACATCCTATCTTATGACTAAGAAATTGTCAATATTTGAATAGAATCTTAAATCTCTGCAGGCTATTGATCTACCACCCTTTTAAAATTGCTGTAACAGTGTCATTTTAATGAAACTTTTTTATGTTATCATTATCAACTTTTTGGTGATATCATCATTTACTGGAAACTGTAAATAAGCTTGCAATGGGTTTATCCCTTTAAAAAAGGCCCTTAGCTAAGAATATCAATACTTGTTTAATAGATAATGAAGGTTCATTATCAGTTAGCAGAACCTTATTCAGAATGTATTTATAATTTCCACTGATTCTAATCTCTCCATTATTTTAAATAACTGAAATTATAGCAGTCACCCAAACTGTTGTTATTTGTTGAATTTTTTTTCTTTGCAATATTTTTAACTGTAGCAATACCCTTTTCTTAATGCAAATAGGATTTGCCTTTCTTACATACAATAGGTTTCATTACTTTGTTTATCTATTTTTTTCTTATCCTTGCTTTTAAACAAATCAGGAAAATCATTTATATAATTGTGTATACAGTTATTATTATTAGTGCTTTTGTTTGGGTGTAGTACTTCATGAGCCAGTGACTCAAACCAACCTCTTCTCAATAAATTTTTGTTTCTCCAAGTTGCCAATAGTGGTGAAAAAGTAATGTTAGAATCTCATTTAACATGTACTTTTACCTAGGGTGTCCATATTTCCACAGGACTTATCTGAGACACTCAATCAAGAAAAAAGCTTCACTGGAGTTTCTTGTATATTTCAGTACGAAATAAAAAATAAAAAAGATCACCAAAATATATTTTCACATGTGAGGTTTAATGCAGTTGATAGAGCGTCTGATTTGGTATCAAGCTGATTCCAGAGATCGATTGTGATAATTTTTTTTCCTGCTGAAATTTTTTTTCTTTTTAAGATTAATTTATTCAATTACTCATATACCACCAGTTATTATGACAAATTTTTCTTCTGTCTCTTTATTACTAACATCATCATCATCATCAACCATTATCAATCCACTGCAGGATGAAGGTCTCTCCAAGTTTAATCCATCTTTTCCGATCTTTAGCTTCTCTTCTCCACAACACCCCTGCACATTTTCTTATTTCATCCATCCATCTCACATGTGGTCTCTTTCTGGGTCTTTTACAATCTCTTGGAATCCAGTTTAAAATTTCAATTGTCCATCTATTATCATCTCTTCTAGCAATATGTCCAGCCCAACTCCATTTCAATCTTTTAATTTTTTCAATAAGGTCAGTAACACCTGTTTGTTGTCTTACCCATACATTGCATTTTCGATCTCTTCTTGTTACTCCCAACATACATCTCTCCATACTCCTTTGAGTGGTCTGAAGTCTCTGTATTGCTCTTCTATTAAGTGTCCAAGTCTCAGATCCATAAGTAAGAACTGGTAAAACACATTTGTTAAAAACCATCCTTTTCAAACACATAGGCATATTTCCTTTTAGTATCAAGTTATTTCTACCAAAAGCACTCCAACCAAGTTTAATTCTATGATTAATTTACTCCATTATGTTTCTATCTGTATTAATAATCTGACCAAGGTATTTGTAACTGTCAACTTCTTCTAATTCTTCATAATCAATCTTTATTTTCATATTTTGAGCAAATTGATTAAACATTACTTTAGTCTTTATAACATTTATCTTTAGTCCTACTTTTCTACTTTCATCTGCTAATTCCTGCAACAACTCCTGCAACTCTGAAATATTATTTGCAAAAACAACTACATCATCTGCGAAATCTAAATGACTTAAATACTCTCCATTTACTTTCACTCCTTTAGTTTCCCATTTTAATCCACAAAATACTTCCTGCAGCACTGCTGTAAAAAGTTTTGGAGATATGGAGTCACCTTGTCTTACACCTTTCTCAATGTTGATTTTTCCAGTATCATTATGTAATCTAATTGTTGCTGTTGCATTTTTATAAATATTCTTTAAAATATGACAATATCCTGGATCTATATCTTGATGATCCAATGCTTTAATCACTGAAGAAATGTGTATAAAGTCAGATGTCTTTTCATAATCTACAAATCCAAAACATAATGACAATTCATATTCGTTTTTCCTTTCTATGACTTCTCTCAATACCTGGATATGATCTATTGTACTAAAACCACTTTTAAATCTAGCTTGTTCTCTTGGTTGGTGGAAATCCAAAGTTCTCGTAGATGAGTTGTAATTATCTTGGTAAAAATTTTATATAAAACTGATAAAAGGCTGATAGGTCTGTAATTTCTAATATCTTTTTTATCACCTTTTTTAAATAATAATATTATTACTGCATTCTTCCAATCTTCCAGTACATCTTTATCATTTAGACATTTGGTATATAACTTTGCTAGAATTGTTTCTATTTCTTCACCTGCTTCTTTTAATATATCAATTATAATTCCATTATTTCCTGGAGCCTTTCCTTTCTTCATACATTTAATTGCATGTCTCACTTCTTCATTTAAAATTCTGGGCAATTCAAAAGATGTAATAGAAATAGGAGGTATTTGTTCTTAATTACTATATAATTCTTGATAAAAATCTTCTACCAATTTCATGATGTCATCTCTTTTTTTAGTAATAATTCCATCTTTTATTCTTATTGCAGATATAAATTTTCTATCAATACCAAAATTTTGTTTAACATTCTTGAGACTTTTATTTTCTTCTACAGCTTTCCTTGCTATTTCACAGTTATACTTTCTTATATCATTTTCAACTCTTTTCCGTACCATTTTACAAAATTCGAGATATTCAATTCTTTTTAATACATCATTTTTGTATATCTTTATATTCCTTCTTTTCTTCATAAATTCTCTAGTCTCAGTAGAAATTTTATTAGTCAATTGCTGCTTTTTTCTACCAGCTATCTTTGTTGCAGTTTTTAAAAGTGTATCAGTTATTTTCATATTAATTTCATTCAAATCTGACTCATGTTCAAAATCTCCTAACACTTGAAACTTATTTGTAAGTTCTAATTTAAATTCATTAAAATGTTTCTGAAGATTAGGAATATCAACTGTAAATATTGTTTTCCTTAATAATTTTTGTCTCTTTAGTTTTACATTAACATGTAACTTACACCTTACTAATTGATGATCACTTCCTGTGTTAAATTTATTAAGAACATTACAATCTTGAAATATGTATTTTCTGTTAGTCAAAATATAATCCAATTCTGCTGTACCTTCATTTGGATGCTTCCATGTCCATTTCCTATTAACATTTTTCTCAAAAAATGAATTCATAATATAAAGTTTTTTTTTTATGCAAACTCCACAAGTCTATGTCCTCTCTCATTTCTATTACCATAACCAAAATTACCTACAGCAATTTCATCTTTCATTTGTCTACCAATTCTAGCATTAAAGTCTCCCACAACAATTTTAAAATGTTGTTTACTCTGATCAAAAGCTTTTTGTACATCCATATAAAAATCTTCTACTACTTCATCATTATGAGAACTTGTTGGGCCATAAACCTGAATTATCTGCATTTGGTATCTGCTATTAAGTTATATAACTAATCTTGCCACTCTGACCAATACACCATTAATCTCCACAATATTGTTCTTCCACTTTTTATTTATAATGAATCCTACTCCACTTGTATTTCCAATATGTGTGCCTTTATAATAGAATATATGTCCACTTTTTAAATCAATTGTTTCTTCTCCTTTTCTTCTAACTTCACAAAGTCCAATAATGTCCCATTTAGTATAAGACAGTTCTTCTTCTAATTCTTGCAATCTTCCTTCACTTGAAAGTGATCTGCAGTTGTAAGTACCTAAATAAAAAGTCATCATCAAATGGCAGCCTGGGTCCACAATCAGGGGATTCTTAGCACCCTCTGCCTTTGGCCACCAACCGCTGCCTTGATTGGTGACTTTACAGCCTCCTGGGAATAAGGGCCATACTTTATTTTTGTCTGTCATAATTGTATATATGTATTGGAAAAATATTTATCATTTACACAAACATTCATTCTGCCTTATCAGGCACTGAGAAGAAAGACCATGGTGTTTCGAAATATAAACAAAAGCAAAAGATAATTGTTTGTATACATATATTATTTATCAAAACAAAATCCCAAAGATAAAAGGGGCAGCCACTTTTATTTTTGGAAAATTACTGATTAATCAATCATTAAATTAATTATAAAATTTTAAATAAATAAATATTAATTTAAAATAAATATAAAAAATTAAAAGTAAATACCAAATTATAAAATAAAAGTAAAAATAAAATGAGAGATTAAAACAGCAGGAAAATTAACTGTCCTGAAGGAATGTATCTGGACACCTGGATTAAAGAGAGGAAATTAGGACAAATATGGGAAAACTGGGGTATATGGACACCCAGCTTTTACTTTATCCAGAAGAATTCTCAGTTTTCTCTAATCATCATAATTTTTTCATAATAGAACTAGCTTAACCTTCTGTATTTAATAATTTTACCACAACAGTTCTTGTTATGACCATTACAGCTCATCCTGAATCAATTTTTAATAAAACTTCATTTATAGTTATGAAATCACAATGTGCTGATTCTGTACTCTTGTTCTTAATAATATTCTAGTTTCATTATTTTTGTTCAAACCTTTACTTTTATTTAACCTATAAGTAAATCTCTTGTTTTTACTCTAACTTTGATTTGATTTTTATCGTCAGTTACTTTTGTTGTGCTACTATACACTTGAAATAATTAACATGCAGACTTATTGCAATAATAACTGAAACTCTTCTCACATTTACCTTGCAAAAAACCATGATTTTTATTGTATTTATAGCACTCATAATTTCTTATTTTTGAAGGGTTTATATTTGATTTGACTTTCTTTCACTTGACATTTGGTTAGTAGATCTAATAATTAGTTCTATCATATAACAAGATGAATGATTCAATTCATCTTCATTAAGTTTTAGTAATGCCACTATAGATTCAAAAGTTGATGAAATGTTCATAAACAACATCAAGTTGAGGATCTGATTTGATATACCATAAATAAATTGAACCCATATTTCTTGTTTTAGAAAACATCCTAACTTTCATTTATTTGCTAAGTTTTTTAATTTAGCAGTATATTGTGTGGTTTTCTTATAATCTAATTTGGTTTCATGCATAAAAACTATATGATTCTATGATTGTAATTGGCATGAGTGAAAAATATTCATTCAAAATATCTACTGCTCTGCCAAATATCAAATTGGTTGTTTAATTGGGCCCATTGTATTTTATAAGTAACTGCACTGCATTAACTAATTAACATTGCTTGTTCTTAGTTCTGATATAATTTTATTTGCTGTGATATAAAATTCAAATCTTTCTAAATATTATTCCCTTAATTACAGTAAATTTATGATAAACTCTTCAAAACTTCTTCTTTGCTGGTTTCATTTGAAGTTGTTACTGACTTTAAATCTTGGATTGCTTCTGGTACCACTGACTTTCTGATTCTCAATCCTTTCAACAGTGTCAATTCTGTTGTGCTTGAGTCCAAATGCAGTTGTGAGCACTATTAAAAACATGCAAGACCCATAACTATTGATTATTATGTGTGTATATATGTATGTATATATATATATATATATATATATATATATATATATATATATATATATAAATCATTAGTTATTAGTCAGTTAATCAGCCTATATTTGCTCAGCTTGATCATGAGATACCTGTTTCACAAAGAATAATAGTGCAAAGTTTTGATGCTACATTCAAAATCCAATTAGATGTTATTATTAATGATCCCTGGTCAATGTTTTGATGGTTTCATCTGCTTCTTCATAATAACTAGATCAAAATTAAATCTATGACTTATAAGTATGTTTATTTATCATTTGCTGTTTGTCTACATCACAATAATTTTTTTTTGCCTGATTCTTAGACATTGACAATTTATTTTCTTTCCTCATCAATTTGCCATTTTGGTTTGGTGACCTACTAGAGTTGCTATAGTGATGGTCACTCTAAGCATTTAGTTTCTTTATCATGTTGCAGACTTACTGAAATTGCTATATTTGCAAACTTACTGAAATTGCTATCTTTGCAGGCTTACAGATTACTGCTCAACTTTTGTGGTGCATTGCTCATGTCATCCTTCAAACTTAATACCACAAAGTATGAGCACTTACTTTAACCTATACCAATAACTTATTGTCATATCAAGTTTAAGTGTCATAACTTTATATTGTATGAATTTTAGCTATCACTTTATAATTCAACACAGAAGATCAAAATACCCAAACAAGGCTACATGAAGAATCCTTGGAATTTATAGTTTTCCAATGTATTGTCTAGCACTTAAATCTCATTAAAAGCCATTCTTTGACAAGTCCATTATTTGAATATTTAATATAATAATTAATTTAAATAAAATTGAAACAGACAACTAGTTATATTTACAATTATTTTAATTATCAACCCAGTGTTCATCTCTTATTAAGATCTTTTCAAGATATAGTTTTATACATCACATTGCCTATTAACTACATTTACTACCCTATTGGACATTATTTTACTGTGGATTAAAATGTGAAGCTAAAGGAGTGAAAGTAAATGGAGATTATTTAAGTCACTTAGATTTTGCAGATGATGTAGTTGTTTTTACAAATAATGCTTCAGAGCTGCAGGAAATGTTGCAGAAGTTATCAGATAAAAATAGAAAAATAGGACTAAAGATAAACATTAAAAAGACTAAAGTAATGTTTAATGGATTTTCTCAAAATATGAAAATAAAGATTGATTATGATGAATTAAAAGAAGTTAACAGCTACAAATACCTTGGTCAGATTATTAATACAGATGGAAATATAATAGATGAAATTAATCGTAGAAGTAAACTTGCTGGAGTGCTATTGGTAGAAATAACTTGATATTAAAAGGAAATATGCCTATGTGTTTGAAAAGGAAAGTTTTTAATAAATGTGTTTTACCAGTTCTTATTTATGGATACGTGACTTGAACACTTAATAGAAGAACAATACAGAGACTTCAGACCAATCAAAGAAGTATGAAGAGATGCATGTTGGGAGTAACAAAGAGATTTAAAATGTAATATATGGGTAAGAGAACAAACAGGTATTACTGTCCTCATTAAAAAAATTAAAAGACTGAAGTGGAGATGAGCTGGACTATTGCTAGAAAAGATGATAATAGATGGACAATTGAAATATTAACCTGGATTCCAAGAGATTGTAAAAGACCCAGAAAGAGATCACATATGAGAGGGATTAATGAAATAAGAAAGTGTGCAAGGTGATGAGGAGAAAAGAAACTAAAGATCAGAGGATATGGATTGAACTTGAAGAGTTCTTTATCCTGCAGTGGATTTATAATGGTTGTTGATGGTGATGATGAGACATAAATGTATAAATAAATAATGTAAAATAAAATTACATAAAAAATATTAGATAACTTGGAAGATTTAAAATTATGGTAAAATTGTAAATAAGAGTTTATAAAAAGATGGAGACAGGGGGAGAGTGGAGGTATTTATATAGTTTTAAAAAATTTTTTATTTATTTTTATTTTATGCCATTTATTTATATATTTATAGAGATAATGTTAATTATATTGTTGAAGGTAAAATAATGTCCAATAGGTGGAGTAAATATAGTTAATAGGTCATGTGATGTATTTTGAAAAGGTCTCAGTAAAAGATGAAAGCTGGGTTGATAATTAAATAATTGTAAATATATTTAGTTGTTTGTTTTAATTTTATTTAGATTGATTATAATATATATATATATATATATATATATATATATATATATAACAATGTGGAAAAATAATTTTTATATTGGATATTTGGCCATAGTATATATTCATATATTTGTTCACATCTTTTGCTATCTGTATTGCATTCCAAATAATAAATGAATTTAATGAACATAATTAGCTTTTAACTATTTATATCCTTTATTAATAATATATTGTTTTAATCCTTGTATATATCAATATATTGGCTTCATTTACATAACCTTGCCTAAACAGCAAAGATTATAAAAGGTGGGTCAAACATGTAGAAAGAAAAAAGTGGATATTATTATTTTAGACATAATTAAATATGTTTAAAAAGAAAAGATGAAATATGTGTGTATCAATATCCCAATTATGTTAAAAATTTTATTTTAGAAATACTCTAAAGAAGTACAATAATAATTGTTTTTTGGGGGGAGCTATGACTACAAATAAATTACAATGAAAACGTTATCTTTCTTTCAGGGAATTTTTTTTGTAGAAGGAATTAAAAACAGCACTACACAATATTAAATTAATAGACTAATGGGTCAATTAGTTTATAAATGGTTGTACTTGTGATATTTAGATAGTCATCACAAATTTTGTTTTTTTATCTGCCTAAAATATAGCATTTTGTAGAGATGTAATGTACTAAAAGGAGTAATGTAAAATTACAGCACAGGTGTATCATTATTATTTCTGAGAGATTTTTTATATTGAATTTTAAAACATATTCTTTATTAATTTTAGGAAAGAAGTAACTTTCAGCTTGTTTACAATCCTATGATGACCAAAAACAAGAATTTCCACAGGTAAATAATTCGCAGTATCTTGAAAAATAATATTTTATTTTAATGATTTATTTGATTTTGGTTATTTTTGTAATTAACATTTTCATAGCTTAACTGATAGCAGCACATGTATCTCCATTTTATAAACTTAGTTTATAAATACAAACCATAAAATGCTTGAAAACTGTTTTATATTTATATTTTCGATTAGAAAATAAAACAAAAAAAGTTCTTCACAATTTATCTTGTATGAATAAGCAATTTTTTCTCATATTTTTATGTAGTCCCCTTCTAAACTAATTGGTTCATGAAAATTTTACCAAACAATTTCTTCCAATGCATAAGCTTGTGATTAAGACCTGTAGATGTCCCTACCTTCGCATTTTCAACCGCACATGCTTTATGTTTATTGCCTTAGTATATATTCTTTCTTATTTACAAATATAAAAACAACATTCTAAGTAATTAGTGATTTGATATAACTATTAAACAAAAAGTATAAAAAGTAGAATATTCTAAAATTAGATTTATAATGTTCCCATAAACCAAAATATTATAAAGTGATAAAATATATATTTTCCTATAATAATTGCCAAATACCTTTAACCACATTTTGTCATTTAGATTTGAGCACATATGTGCATATGCATTCTCTATTTAATTAATTATTTTTAATCAGAAGGGAATTATATCCTATTCACATGCACTGTAATGTTGTTTTAATATCTCAGCAATGTTTCATTGAGTTTGAAAGATACTCTCAAACCATAGATCAAGATAGACTTTGAAAACATAAAAGAAGCCATCTTATCTTTGTACTTAAATCCACTTATATAGGCCAATCTCAAGTATCTTGGAATGAGAGTGTGAAAGTCTTCCATTAATCACTTTATATCCATTAACTTTATTCTATTTATTAACAATCATGACATCTTCTGATTTACTACTTGTTAACATCATGAAATATTAAAATCTATGTAATCTTTATTTAATTTAGTAGCACATTATTTATATGTAATTTTTAATCAGAAGGAAATTACACTTTATGCACATGGAATAAGGATAAGATGGCCACTCATCTTTTCAAAGTCTCATCTTTTGTTTTGGTTTGAGAGTATCCTTCATACTCAACAAAACATCATTGAGATATTAAAATAACATTACAGCTCATGTGTATAGGAAATAATTCCCTTCTGATTAAAAGTTACATATGAATACTGCATTAGTAAATTGAATAGATAGGTAATTAATTATTATACTAACATGACTGTAGCAATATAATTTTGAATTATTTATTTTTCTTTTGCATATCATGTATAATTTTTAAGTAAAATTGTTTTAAAACTTTAATCTCTAATGTTTAGTATAACTAATGAATTCAAGCAACTACATAAAAATTGGGTACCAATTGTCTATGAATACTATACGTGTGTAAATATAAAGTTTTTAATTACATATCCATAAATATTTATCATTTAAAAAAATATCACAATAATAATTAAAACAAATATTTTTTAAAAATATCCTCAGACATATCACATAAAAGATTGCTCACACCAAGAAAATAAATAGTCACTCAAGTACTTGTGTGCAGATTTGACTTTTTATATAAACAGAAGAAATTATTACTTTTGTAACCCTACCATAATAATATAATATAACCAATTTATTTATTATCACTTGCAAAATTGCTTATTTCAACATTCTTTTACACAAAATATCTATCATCTTTAATTTAAATTTATTGCAGTAGTTTTAATGTGTATATTTTAAAAATATTTTATATTATTTAATTAGTCTTTCTCAAGGTTATTAAAAATGAATAGATATATGTAGTTAGTTTTTCCACTGCATTGATATTATGTTATTAACATAAGCAATATATTATATAAGTATTTTAATTTATTGAATTATTTTATTCATTATATATAAAAAAACATTTACAATATAAATTATAATTATAAATTTACTAAACACACATTGATTACGTAAGTAATATTTACCAAGGCTGTAACCTCGAGAATATGCATATAAAATGTGATAGTAGAGACCTCTACAGGTGTTTAACCACAAGCTTATGTTATAGGAGAAAAGGGGAACCCTTTTTTACTACAACTTTAAATTACTGTAATAGATTTCTAACTATAAAATCTTTCCATTGACTTGTTATAAATCAAAAGATTTCGTGAGTATTAATGTGTAATAAAAAATTAATCAGTGAAGGATTGAATAGCTTCATGCTCACAGATCTAAACACTTCAGCTTCACCTATTTAAATAGAAAGTAGGTTGAAGTAAAGAAGGGTTCCCCTCTTTTCTTCCATAGTGTAAGCTTGTGGTTAAACACCTGTAGAGGTCCCTACTATCGCATTTTATATGCATATTCTTGAGGTTATAGCTTCAGTAAATATAAATTATAATGTGAGATAAAAATTATTTTACAGAAGATAGTGCTGAAATGAACAATTGTGAAAATACCAATTCCCAAATTAGAATATTTTACTAAAAAAAGGTTAACGTCTATTTAGCTTTAATAATCTTATTTCTTAAGCAATTTTAAAAAATCATAATATGCAAGAATAAAATAAATTCGGTTAAAAGTATTAGCATTACTTACATCAATTGTGATTAATAAATAAGATATCTAGGATTAAATAAAGAGGTAAACTATTTTGTAATTGAAATATTCTAATGTGGGCATTAGTACTTCCATAATTGTTTGTTTCAGCATAACTCTATGCACAATGCCTATTACCTGACATTAAATTTATATTTGCATATATGTTTACTCATATATAGTCAACAAATAACTCAATAAATTAAAGAGCTTGAGTTATATGGAGTTTGCATTAACTACATGAACTCAGTGAAGTGGAAAAATATATGCATTTAACTTTTATGATAATTTGATTCAAAAGTCTAAATGGTAATTTTTTTTTTTTGTTTTTTTTTTCAAATGACCTTTTTATTTTATTTATAATATAGGTTTTGTAATTATAAATTTATTTAAATGCACATTGATTATGTAAGTAATATTTATTAAGGCTGTAGCCTCAAGCACATGCATATAAAAATGCGATAGTAGAGACCTCTACAGGTCTTAAACCACAAGCTTACTCTTTGGTTTAAGACCTGTAGAGGTCCCTACTATCGCATTTTTATACGCGCTTATGCTTGAGGCTACAGCCTTAATATAGGTTTTGATAACAATGTGAGTTTAAATCCTTATATTTTTAATTTACCTGTTTAAAATGTTATTCTATTTTTAGGTTGACTTCAGCAACTCTATTATATGATGTGTGAAACTGAAACATGAACTTCTTGAGTATTATGAAGTCTCTTCTATTGAAAATCATTTATTTTTAAAACTTACTAGATTTTAACACTTTAAATTACAAAATATTATGCATAATTGATTAACATCACTGTATTTTTTTATTTTTCATATTATTGTAATAATTATAATGAACTTTAATTGGTTTATTTTTCACAATTTTGTATTCTTTTATTAGAAAATGGAAAATAAAATTTCATTTTTCATATTATTATTTGACATGTTTATAATGTAATACCTAATTTGTGTGTGTGTATATATATATATATATATAACCATTAGAAACCAGTAACCACCTAAACATACCATTATAGATAAAAATCAATACTTCTCACTGTTGTCAAGGCAACCTCCCTCTTTAATAATAAGAGTGGAAATCCACTCTTACTAATGGTCCAATGAATATATATGGACACTTAAAGATTACAACTTGACCACAGAGATTGAAATATTGATACAATGAAGTTTAAAATAAACCTCTTTAAACATGAAATAACCATGTCCTGTAATGCAGACTAATAAATAATCAATTATAACATTACAAACTGCAATGCTTTTAAATTGCTCATATATTATTTAAATAATAAGTGAAATAATGCTTAAAGCTAAATGGGTTTATATGTAACCACTAGAAACCAGTAATTATCTAAACATACCAATATAGATAATAATCAATATTTCTCCCTATTGTCATTCTGAATGAAGTCAGGGATATATGAACAAAACTTGAAAAGTTTACCACAGTTGTTTATTTTTAAATTAAAAGCCATCATTATTAATTTCATTTACTTAGATTATGTATGTTTTTCAGATACTTTAACTATTAACAAAACCCATAAAGAAGCTAATAGGCATTGGATAGAATCATTGCAAATCCATATAACATTAATATTATCTATATACTTTATTACTTTTATGATGATTTTTTACAATTTAATATGACAGTTTTGATATTAATATTATACTTTCAATTATTCACTGTATGCATAAATTTGACTGACATTAATTATGTAGTTCAATCTATGTTTGCACAGATTTATATAACTATGTTAGATAAACTCCATTTATGAAACAGTAAATGGTATTTACTACAAGTTGTCTTGAACATTGATGATAAAGTTACAGTATTGTCTAAAAAATCAAATTCAGCTGTCTTTCCTATTGGATCTGGACAACTAATTTGATGGAATTCCATATCTCATATCATAATGTTTTGATATAAATGCATGATAGATTATTCAGAAAGTGGATCTTAATTTGAGATGACAATTGTGTGACAAAAACCATATCTTGAATTATTGCGTTATTTAATATCGTTTTATTACTATTTAAAATATCTAATTTTATATAACTGTGCATTAAATTTGTTATTTTTTAAATATTTTTAAGGGTTAATATAAATAAAGTGTATTTCATGATATGGATTATATCTGCAATTAATGATTTTATTAGCATATCTTTGGCCACAAATCAATGTAATCCAAGTTTATTTATTTAGTGATTTAGACAATAACATTGTGAAACTTAGCATGCTATTTATCTTACAGTGATTCCATTAGATTTTCTTTAAATAGATTATATGTCATTTTACAATTAGCAGATCACTAAATTTGAGTTTATTCCAATTTTTCTAAAAGAATGTTCTTATGTCTTGAGATTTAATGTGTAATTCCATACCATCTCTTATATAAAATCCTTATTTTGTCTGTTGTCTGAATGATACTGCAATGCTGTTTAATTAATTGTTTTAACAAATTATTTTTTTTAATTGGTTAATTTAACAAATTACAAAAAATGATGAATTTGAGAACAGTGGCAAAAAAAATTAGTAAATAACTATACTTAACTAAACCATAATTTATACTATGAGCATTTTATGTAAAGAAAGTAATTCTGCCCTTTATATTTAATAATATGTAATTATTATTATTATGAAGCATATTTTATTAGAAGGAAGTGATTCTACCATTAATAAGAAACACTCAGAAAGAACCATCCTTTATATTTTTTAATACATCATTTTTATTGTGAAGTATATTTTATGTAAAAGAAGTAATTTTACCATTAATAAAAAACACTTGGTAAAAAAATCAGTGTGTGTGCTTTTAACTACAGTACAGAACTGGATAGGAATAATATTTATATTGTGAAGAATATGTGCTTACACTACACAAATTTATATTTGATATATAATATTTAGTAAAAAAAATAGATGTTATAATACTATATTTTCATTTAGTTTTGGTTAGGTAAGTTGTGTAGTTTGATATTGAAACAAGCAAAACTCTCCATACAGTAGTGCCACTCAGTGCAATCCAGAGTAATCAATGGATGCCAGAAGGCTTGTGCATAAAATCCCTATTTAATACCTACTCATCCAATATCCCCAGACTAGTTTCTGGCTTGTAGCCTTCATCAGATCTAAGAGCACTCTGCCTAGATCTTAGGATCTAATGCAACCCTCCAGCAGCCACATTTTATCTTTACTTAACTACAAAATTATAAGAATAAAATTAAAAATACAATAAAATATTTTTAATTTAGGCTCATTAGCTTATATAGTCATATAGGTCTGAACTCAGTTCAGTACCCATACATTTTGGTGCCTTTGGTTTTTTAATAACACCATACCCACTGTTATTTTATTAGGCAGGATTGATATTAAACCACTAAACATCACATGATCATGTGATGTTTAGTAGTTTGATATATAATTCACATTAATTCCACCATTAAATAGAAAAAAATCCAGTTACAGAACTGAATAGGTATGGTATTTAAATTGTGAAGAATTGTAATTACAATACATAAATTCATGTTTGAAATGTGATATATAGTAAGAGGATAAAAATAGATGTTATAATACCATATTTACATTTAGTTTTGGTTAGCATATACCTAAAGTTGTGTAGTTTGATATTGCATAGCTCAAACCTATTCCACTAATATTAAATATTTTTCTCTAATTTATATTAAATCTTTAAAAAAGTTGTTAAACAATCAATTAAAAAGAAGACAGTATTTACATAGGCCAGATACATCTATTACTTATAAACTATAAGGAATTTTCTAAGCTATTATTTTTAGATTCTTCTTAATCTTCCAATTTATTTTAATGCATTTTCTCTTCCATTCCATAATCATTACATCTGTAGTTAATTTCAGCAGAGTTCAAAATATCATGAACTTTTCTTATCAATGTTACTTTTCATTTACTTAATGAAAATAATCAACTATTTCAGACCCTAAATTGCCCATATTGTTAAACAATATTTGACTATACTCTCTTTTAAATACTTCATAGGTCAAATTAATTAATAAAATTAATAATAAGTATTCACAATCATGTCATCAAACAACATTCAGGAAATGAAACTAAATACATACCTAAGAAAATTTGATTTAGTATGTGCTCCCAGCCGCCATTTTGAATTACACAAACCACCCAAACCATGCTAAAACATCAAACCGATAAATAACATCAATCAATGTTTGATTTATAGCATCATAGCTTTTAAATATTGTTTTTTACAATTATAATACTGATTTAGTATATAGCATTGATAGACCGGACTGAGATTTTTAAAATAGCATTTATTATTTTTCTAGCTATCGCTATATTTTAATGGGTTTTTGTAAATATCATTTACGATTTTTTTAAAAAATGCCTTAACATAACCCTATTACAATGTTTGATTATGACTATATATATAAATTAGCATTTTTGGTTTATTTTAAAGTATTTTTTAATTTTCAATGTTCACCTCTTTTTTTCCCGCACTTTTTTTTTGATAGTAGCACCTTAGGCTATTTAATGTGACATTTTTCCGCCATTTTTTTAAGTGTAGTCCCTTCCCAACACCTTTTTTAATTATAGTGCCTCGGGCATTTTAATTTTTTTTTAAAAATGAGTGTTTCTAGTCAAGGACATTTATGGCTTGCATGTGCCAGCAGTGTTTTTGGGTGTTTCCAAATTCAAAATGGCCACCGAGCACATACTATATCAGAACTGAATTTTTAATTCTTTTGATTTCATATTTCTCAAAGAAGACAACCTTAGCTCCATCAAAATTAATAGTGTGGCCTGTATTTTTTTCATGGACATACAAAGGAGAATAAGATATCTATTTTTAACTCTACTTTATGAACCTTTATCCTTTCATTTAAGCTCAAACTACTCTGACCTATGTGGACCTTCTTACAAAAAAAACAAGGGATTAAATATACTATACCAGTAATAGTCCTCCTATCAAAAATTTTCTTTGTATTATTTAATAAATTATTCAATGTAATACCCCTTTTTCGAGCAATTTTCTTATTTCCAAACAATTTGCTATTTTTTCATACAATTTTATAAGAAGACGATTTAAATGGAAAACAAATAAAATCATATTTTTCTTTATCTTTTACATCCTTACAAATATTACTATTAAATAAAATACTTTTAACGAATTTATCAGAGTATCCAACTCTCCAATAATCTTTATAGAATTGACCTTTCTGAAACAAAACTACACCATTAGAATTATTTAATTTTTTATTCCTATAACAATAATTCCTTAAAGCAGATATTTTATGAAATACAGACTGATAGCTATCAGGTTTAATTATAGATCTTAATTATCTACTTTTAACAAAATGACTGCATAGAAAACAATTAGTCTCCACATTTCTAATCACCAAAAGATCTAAAAATTTTAACTTACCAAAATCTAACCTCCCTTTTTCTAACATCTTATAGAAGGATCAAAACAATTCAACTCATTTACAAATTCCTTCAATTTATTATTCTCGACTACAAATAAACAATCATCTACATATCTGAGAAATAACTTTACATATAAACAATTCTTTTTATTAATAATTTCCTCCTCCATATAATTAATATAAACTGAACATACTAAAGGAGAAATAATATAACCCATTATCCACACTTCCTTAATTTTATAAAAATTACTCTTATAAGTAAAATACATAGAATCTTTCAATGATAAAAGCAAATCTTTAATTACCTTAATTTTAGTTTTTGATAAAAAAAATTTTTTAATCAATACAGACATAAGATCATCAATACTCCTTAAGCTATTAACAGACTGATACATATTTTCACTATGTAAACTGCCAAATACCCAATTACTTTCCATTTTAAAATTATTAATTTTATCAAAAGCCTCAAAAAGAGAAGAAGCTATGTAATGACCAAATTGTTTTAAAAAATTATTCAAGAATCTAGAAATACCCTCTACAAAACTGCCTGAAAAATCAAAAATAAAACTTAAAGGAAAACCATCTTTATGAATCTTACTACTCATAAACATTTTAGCTGATATGAAATCATTTGGATAACATTTTAAATAATCTATTTTCTTTATAATATCTATCAATTTTCTTTTAATCGCATTACCTGGATCTTTATCTAAAAATATACATTTACCATTATTTAATTCTCTATTCATTTTTTTTCTTGAACTCATCTCCTTTCATAATGACAAACTTACCAGCTTTGTCTTAATGAGAAATGATCACATCATTGGCAATTAACCTATTTTTAAGATGTCTAACCTCAGTAGGATTAACCACAAATTTCACTTTCCTTTTAAACTTTTATTTAAAATCAATTGAATACCAACTTTCTGCTCATCACTCAAATTACTGGTTTCAATAAACAAAATTGTATCAAAAACTATATTTTTTGAATGACTGGAACAAAATTAGGGCCTTTACCAAGAATATCTAATTCTCTATCATTTAACTTAATATTAGAAAGATTAACAACCCTATCAATAGAAACATTACTCTCATACCCCTTATCATTATAATAAATTTTATTCATTTTCCCAAACAACCACTTTAATTTTCTTTCATATTTCTTACAATAGAATTTTGACCTAATTTGTCTAAACTGCCTCATAAAAAATTTTAAATTGAATAATCAAAATCGTGCCTCCTGTTTAAATAATACCTATTTCTTTTATATACATAAATAAATTTGTAAAACTTTATAAAATTTTCTTTCAAAAAACTATTCAAAATATATGTCTGTAACATTTTTTTCCATATGTCATAGCATCAGTAACTTAAAAACCAAATTCTTATTTTTAAACAACTTTTTATTTCTTCTAAAATTAATAAGACAACACCTAGAAAAACATTAAATTCTCTACATTTAAAAAAAAAAAATCTGCCATCTTAAAGACTCTATCCTATCACTCAATCTAGACAAAATTTTAATCTTTCTAATATCATTAAATGGAAAATTATTAAAAACTAAACTCCACAAACCCATATTAAAGATCAATTACAAATACACATAAATTAAAACAAAATAAAAACATGTACACACTCCTCTATATATTGAAACAGTAAGATCTGCTTTGCAGATCTTCATTTCACCTTTTCTCACCTTTTTCCTACCCTCATACCTTAGTTTAAACCCCAGTGTATCGTAGTGTGTCTGCAATGTGCTTATATACCGAAAATCCTGCCCAATTTTAAACCACGAGTACAATGCTCGTGTTATATATAATTGTATAACTCATGCCCAATAAATAAAATGTTATAAATTATGTGTATGTTCACATAATTTAGATTTATTTTAAAAAAGTAGGTTATAAAGGTCATAATTGCACACACACTGTGATATTTATTTTAAAACTTATGTTAAAATAATAAATTGTTATTTAAAATTATTTTGTTTGAATCTGTTTACAAAATATATTACAGTCGTAATAATTGTTTTGATTTAAAATAAAATTTATATTCATTTCGTAAATAGATTCAAATATTGAAAATTAAAAAGTAAAATAATTTTCTTTTAGATTTAATAAAATGACGCCATATATTTTCTGTTAAAAATAAATGAGGGCTGGTAGGAACAATAGTTTTAATTATTTAATGTTATAAGAGCTTATCTAAAAATACAGCAGATGTCCACTTAAGGTCTTTTCTTTCAATTAGTAAAAGTTTGTTTTAATAAAATCAAAATCGTAGTCCGAATGTCAACAGGGAAATTAACAATAGAAATTAATTAAAATTTTGTTGAATTCCTTTAGACATTTGGATAGGTTTGATTACAGCTGATAAGTGAGTAAAGTTTGGTATAGTTTTGTAATGCTCCAGGGCAGTTGTATTGTGCAATTTCACTATATATAGGAGGGTTTTCTTTTGTTCTAATATCATTCTAAGATTATTCTAATCTCTTTCTAGTAATATTTCTAGCAATTATTCTAGCAAGATTTCTAGCATTATTCTTCGAGGTATTTTTTATTCTAAGATTTCTAAGCAGATTGCTGAGCTTTCAAAATAATTGTTGCTGAACTATCTCAGACTTTTGGAAAAATAGCTACGTGCCTGCAAATTTAAGTATTTGAAGCCGAGTTTCATCTTCAAATAAATTTTACCGTGTTCTACAGTCTCACTTGAAATATCTATGAATAACCCAACCTTTAAATTGCTAGCTTTGAATTGATGGAGTAGAGACAGCAAGAAGGCTATTTTCCCCTCGGGGATGGCCAGCTGCTGCTCTATACCATCTAATGCTGTCACATAGGATACCCTGAAAGTGCTACTGCTGCCGAAATATGAACAATCCAGAGTTTGCTGCTGAATCGTATAAAACCTGTCAACAATCAATCTACCTGCAAATGCTTCTTCAGAGGTAACCCCAACATTAATCCAAAAGCTCTTGTGATTCTTTCCTATAAGTAATATGCTATAGCTATTTAAATTGTTTTTCCATTTTACTTTACTTTATCGTGTATTCCTTTAAAACATTCTAATATAATCAATAATTTTGCTCTCTATTTTTGGGTTAATATTTTATATTTATCAATCTTTCTTTTATTTTATTATGATAGTGTGCCAGAATAGTCTTTGACCGAGTGAATTATTCCCTTTGTTGAAAGCAAGATGCCGATATTAAGGCATTTTAAAATTATAAATAGTTCCCATTTTTATTATCTTGTGAATCACTGGTTCGAGTACAACACTTCTAATCTTAGTCAATATGTGTAATAATTATATAGTTTAAAATTTACATTTTATTGATTTTAACATAATATGAGAGTATGTGTGAGGTTAATGATTAAATGTGTCACAAATGCATGATTGCAGAAATAAATCTATGCTTTCTTTTCAAACCCGCAAGCATGCATTTTCCTATTTTAATATATAGTTTGCTTTAATTTCAAAGTTTGTAATTGAGATCGAGAATGGACAGACTCTCTTTAAATAATTATTGGGGAATTGATTGGGCATTTTTTCAAGCTAAGTAAATCCCTTTTTATGCTTTATATACATTAGTCGAGTATTGCTGGTAAGTGAATTGGTTGAGATCGCTTTGTTTCTTTCCAAGGGCTTTAAATGGCCAAGATTGTTTACCATTTCAGTTTCTGCAGTTCCCAGGCAGAGTGTGTATTTGAATGTCACACCTGGGAATTAGATGCAGCCATCAGCCAGTTGCTAAGTTTTGGATGAATCCAGACTTCAGCTGTCCATTTCAACACATTGCTATGGATCAATGGTGAGATGCCCTCCATAGTCATTTCAAATATTCACTATAATGTTACTTATTTATATTTTACAAAACATCTGTGATTTAAATGTATCACACCCTCCATCCTTTAATAAATTCCTTATTAGTAATACCGACCTCCCAATATAACTTTAATTATAATTATAAAATAAAGGTCTTGATTACATCCTCACTTTATCTCTTAATAAGCTTTGGTCTGTGCTATTCTCAAAATCAAGAAATATTATATTAAACCTTAATGTTCAAATGTTTTATTAAACTGTTATAATTTACTTAAAGCACTTTGCACATCTTCCCATCTCTTTTAAGCACATTATCGTAATACTATATTGGCTCGAGGTAGACTATGTACTTAACAACCTTTTAATGTAATGTTTATGGAATGTTAATGCTAACAGCCATTTTAGTAAGCATCACTGTCTCATATAAGCAGATAGTGTGCATTATATATATTTCTTACTATAATAATAAATCTTTTAAATCTTATAAACTAATTTTGATCTTTTATTTTATTGATCCCTATCACTGTCTCGGTCTATATATCTATTTTATACATTTCTTTTGTACTATCCATAGACGTTAATTAATAACTCAAACTTATCTGATAGTATAGTCTCTTTGTTTCACTCTGACCACCAGGCACCAGTAAAAGGATATATTATTAGTAGCATCAAATGCATTATCACATAGATGGCACTGTGGAATTTAGACTTTAGATTCAAACCTAGGATATCTAGAAGGCAACCCCTCCTAAAGTATTCAGTTTTGTGTTTGGGGTTTGAATTCTGCAGTGTGTTAGCGAGAAAGATGAATCTGACAGTTACAATATATATATATAAATAAACACAAATATATACTCTTCTAACAAACCTCGTGCAACAAAACTAATATATATAAATAAAATTTAAATATATCTATAAAAAAAATCTTTACACTCCATTAACAAAATTACCTCAAAGAGATGCATTAAAATGTAAACATTACAAGCATAAAGGTAAACTAGTCAATATATAATTAAAATTACCCCAAATCCAAAATTCAACCAGACCAGCAAAAAATAATATTAAAACACAACCAAAGGTTTCACTGCTACTAGCAGACTTCTCAAGTGTAAAGAACTATACAATATATATAATATTAAACATTACCCACAAATCCATTTACTTCCGATCCATTCTTAATATTAAAAAAACTCTTAAATAAGTTAATTGCTTCAGAATAATAAATTTTCAATAATAAAGATTCTTTAATTCTTCTTTTGATTTTCTTTCTCTCAAAGAAGACAACCTTAGCTCCATTAGAATTAATAATGTTTCCTATCTTTTTCATGGACATACAAAGCAAAAGTGATATATCTATTTTTAACTCTACTTTTATCAACCTTTATTCTTTCATTTAAACTCAAACTACTCTGACCTATGTAGACTTTCTTACAAAGAAACAATGGATAAAATATACTACATCAGAAATAGTCCTCCTATCAAAAATTTCCTTTGTATTATTTAATAAATTATTCAATGTAATACCCAGTTTCCAAGCAATTATTACATTGAATAATTTATTAAATAATACAAAGAAAATTTTTGATAGGAGGATGTTCTTGGTGTAGTATATTTTATCCCTTGTTTTTTGTAAGAAGGTCTACATAGGTCAGAGTAGTTTGAGTTTAAATGAAAAAATAAAGGTTCATAAAAGTAGAGTTAAAAATAGATATCTTAGTTCTGCTTTGTATGTCTGTAAAAAAGATACAGGCCACACTATTAATTTTGATGGAGCTAAGGAAGTCTTCTTTGAGAGAAATGAGATCAAAAGAAAAATTAAAGAATGTTTATTACTGAAAATGTATTATTCTGAAGCAATTAACTTATTTAAGAGTTCTTTTAACCTTTCTGTAGGACACTTCATTATTGGCCAAGAGAGGTAAAACTCTGAAAGTTTTAATTGGTCAATTGACAAACTCTTTGATAGAAATATTTTCATCTTTTAATATATATTAATTTTAGTTTCATTTTCAAAAAGTATGTTAATTATTTGTAATATTAGGAAAGTAAACGAATGTTTTTTCAAAAATATATTTTTATTTTTTATTTTATAGAAATATTCAATAGTGGAAAAATCAAAAAAAACATTATGAACAAATTACAAGCAATGTAAACATCATTTATATCCTCCCAAATTTACCGTTACGAATTTTTAAAGAATTTTTTAGTAAAATTTTTAATTTATAATCATGTTAAGTATAGAATTTTTTAATAAAACCTTACTACTTTTGTAAAATAACTATATTTTCAGCAGATAATCTATAATATGTATGAAAAATAATAAAAAAACACTCTAAAACATATATTTTCATTCTCAGCAGTGAAAAAATATTTATTGAAATTATCAGCCAATAAGAATTGAGTATAGATTGAGAACAGGTTATCCAACCAATCAGCATTGGCCTTCTTCTTTTGTTCAACTTAAAACCCTCCTAATATTGATTTTTTACATGTAAAATAATTCAAGAGATGGCAGCATCTTACGGAACATTTTCTAAAGTTTCCAATGGGTATAAATACGTCACCATAGCTCAAAAAATACCCAATTTAGAGCGATCCAAAGCCTTTGACACAACAATGCATTGAACCCTATTGAAAGGTTAATATTAAGGGTGGATGGGAAGTAAATGGATTTTTGGGTAATGTTTAATATTATATATATTGTGTAGTTTTTGTTGTTCTTTACACTTGAGAAGTCTGCTTGTAGCAGTGAAACCTTTGGTTGTGTTTTAATATTATTTTTTGCTGGTCTGATTGAATTTTTATTTTGGGGTAATTTTAATTATATATTGACTAGTTTAGGTTTATGCTTGTAATATATATATATATATATATATATATATATATATATATATATATATATATATATATATATATATATATATATATATATATATATATATGATGAAATGAATAATGTCTTATTTATCTCATATCAGCCATGAGTTTTCCACATGGTTATGAGTAGGTTCAGAATTGTATTGCTAAATATAATAAAAACATATATAGTCAAACATTAAAATTATTAAATGTTATATTATAAAATAATATTATATAGATGTTTGTAAAACATTTTCAATTTTAAAAAAACTTGTAAAGTATATAAATTATGTAAAACTTTCTATTAGCAAAGAATGCATGGAATGTATTGCAAGACAACCCAGTTAAAAAATATACTTTAAAAATAAGTTCAATCAATTAAATGATGAGGATGTATTTAAAATTCTTGTAAATGTGTCAAAAATAAGATATTAAAGGCACTAAAAGTAAGATTTACAAAACTTGTGGAAAAAAGCTCATAGGTATCAAAAACAAGATCCAAGAGTGTTAAAAACAAAACATCAAAATTTTATATATGATCAAATATTTTTGAAAGCAATCAAGATGAATTTATATTTTAATAAAGCTACTATACAAACACAATTCTCATTTTATTCATGCTACATTATATTCTTTATGCTGACTAAGTAAAACAGATGAAAAACTGCCAACTGCTAAAATCTATGCTGGATCTTCTGAACCTCATGATTTTTCAAATAAATCTCTAATTAAAATAAAAAATCAATGATTCAACTTCCAATTTCAAAATCAAAGGATTATTAAATGACATTATGGTAACTTACATCTGGAATCACTTAATATTTGCCATCATGGGAGAAATTGAACTTCAGCAGTAAAACTTTGGTTTATAAATAAAAAAGAACGATTTAGACTGTTACTAACACATTATCTATTTTAAAGTTTTATTTTAGCACATATTAAATATTAACTAGCTGTATTTTATTATGGGTTGTTTAGAACAGGAAGTGAAATTTTAAAAAAAAAAAGTTAATTGCATTTTAAAGCAACTGAAGATAAAAAAAGATTTGGAAAAAAACAAGAAAATCACTTCATATTGTATTTACAGTATATGCAGTTAATAATTTAACATTTTTTTAAAAAACAAACTTTCTTTAATGTGAAATTGTCAGATGAATAATCAAAGGTGTAATCTTTAATTTAAAACAAATGTGCACAGTCTTGTAAAATAATTAAAAAAAGATATATGCAATATAATTAATGGTGTTTTAAGGTAAAAGTTTATTCTGAAATTAGATTAATCTACTTTTACATAAATTAGATCTCCTTTTGATTGATGTGAGTTAAATGTTGTGTATGTTAGAACTTAATGTGTAGATACAATCATTAGTTCTCTTTTAAATGGATTAATGTATACTGTATTTATATGGTTGATTTATTTACAGTTTTGTTATAAAAATTTAGAGTCAGATTTAAAGAACCACATTTCATAATTAGATTGTGTTATTGTTAATTTGAAAATGGAACCTAAAGTGGCCATTCTCTAGAATTATTCTTGTAAAAAAGGGATAGTCATTAAAACTATCTCATATATATATATATTGTAACGGGCACGGGACGATCGCTCATCACAATATATATATATATATATATGAAAACCAAGCACTCTTCACAAACCTGGGAGCTTAATTGTAAGTATAGAGAATTTGAACTCAGATTTTCAATCACCCTTCAACTATCCACACTATCTCATACAACTGATACACATGACCACACACATGTAGAAAAGATTAATAATCATCAATATACATATTTCATGCTAAACCAGCACTCATCATTTGGTCCAGATTATCATCTCTCACACACATATATAATCAATGCTCAGTTTATATTAAGATAGCAAATCTTCATACTTTAATGGACAGGCTTCAATCCACTGCATCCTCCAACTTTTCAGCCATCCAAGAACTATACAGGACTCCCTTCTCCTCTCAATACAAAAAACCATTGATTTGATTTGCAAAAGCAATATCCTGGCCTTCCCAAGGATTTTTTATTTCATTCCGATCATTAACTTTTTCCAAAGATTCATCAGAAAGATAAATTCACTATGTGTAAGACTTATGTGGAAGGGCAAGACCATGGCCATCAAGTATGAAGATTTGCTATCTTAATATAAACTGAGCATTGATTATATATATGTGTGAGAGATGATAATCTGGACCAACTGATGAGTGTTGGTTTAGCATGAAATACATATATTGGTGATTATTAATCTTTTCTACATGTGTGTGGTCATGTGTATCAGTTGTATGAGATAGTGTGGATAGTTGAAGGGTGCTTGAAAATCTGAGTTCAAATCCTCTATACTTATATATATATGAGTTCAAATCCTCTATACTTATATATATATGAATGGATATGCTATTAAACTTACGATATAAATAAATGTTTATATTTGTGAAGGTTAACCATACATTTGATTATATTTCAAGTATATTAAAGGATAGTCACTTACTTTGTAGAATATATGCTTGTCCATAAATAATAATAATATGTTGCACTCATTATAAGATTTAATTGAAAAATTAATTTAAATAAACTATGGTCAGTTTACCTGCTTTGGTGCCCTTTTCAAATGTTACTAATCTATTGGTAAATTATTGCAGACATAAAACCATCCAGTGTCCAATAATGAAATTAACAAACAATAATACTATAAATAATTAAAACAAATCAAAACCCTCATATATAAATTCAGTAATTACAAAATAATTAACTATATCATAACCATACATTAAATAAATATTACATGCATTTTTTATACAATTATATATATCATTTTATTTAATTTTCCATTCTTTTTTAATCAATCAATTCTTAATCAAATTTATAAAAGTCTTGTAAATATTCATACATTTATTCAAATTATTTTTAATATAGTATGTTTCATATATTTGTATTCTTTTTGGATCTTTGATGTAATTTAAATATTTAATACTTTTTGTAGCATCTATTCTATGCCTATATTTTAAATAAGGAATGTATAATGTAGATTTATCATCTCTTCTATTAATTGCATTATTATGTTGTTTGGCTCTTACCTCTAATTGTTTTCCAGTATGCCCAAAGTAAATTATTTTACAAATTTCAAATGTAATTTATATACAATTTTTTTTTGTATTCTGTATCATCCCTTAACCTATAATTACCTATTAATTGATCGAGATTTTTGCTATTTGATCAACCAATATTTATATTCTCCTCAAACCTAAATACTTACAACTGGCTTAGATATATAGAAAGAAAAGTAGAGAAAGGGGTGACCACCCCATTTTTGTAAAATCTTTGTTGTGTGTTTAGGTTTGGATTTCATTTGGACAGCTATTGTGGCATCTGATTGGCTGTCAAATAAGTGTTATAATGAGTGCTAGAGATTTTGCAGTATCTCAATTTATTTCAGTATTCTCCTCAATATAATTTTTGTTCTATCTTAATGTATTATAAATTCTAGGCTAATATGAATGTTTAATCCATTTTTTATTTGATTCATTATTACTATTATTATCCTCAAAAATATTATCCTCCACTATGGATTTTTTAGAATTAAAAAATATATTGTTAATAGTTTTAGGATTATATTTACAATCTTTATATAATTAAATAAATTAATTCTTTTGCAATTGAGCTACACTTTTGTTTATATTATATTTATCATTCCTATATTTAAAATTTTTAATAACTGCTAATTTTTGCACCCCTGCTTGTGTGAATCAACATGAATAATTTTTTTTAATTTATGTTTTTCAGTAAAATGTTTTAAAGTAAAATTATTATCTTTATCTATACTAATTTCTATATATAAATATTTAACTTTATCTTCAAATTGTACTTTAGTAAATTTAATTTTATATATATTATTATTAAATTCATTATAAATATTATTCATTGCTCTTTTATTACCAATAATAATATCATCAATATTTATGAATAAATTAGAAAATATTGTAATTAAAAAAAGGGTAATTAATCAAGAAATAATATATTATTCTAGATATGTTGATGATATTTTAATTATAGGTAATAAAAGAGTAATGAATAATATTTATAATGAGTTTAATAATAATATAAATAAAATTAAATTTATAAAAGTAGAATTTGAAGATAAAATTAAATATTTATATAAAGAAGTTAATATAGATAAAGATAATAAAATTAAGATAAAACATTTTATTAAAGACATAAATTAAGGAAAATTATTCATGTAGATTCACAACAAGCATGGGTACAAAAATTAATAGTTATTAAATTTTTTTAAATATAGGAATGATAAAAATAATATAGATAAAAGTGTAGCTCTATTACAGAAGAATCAATTTATTAAATTATATAAAGATTTTGGATACAATCCTAAAACTATTAACAATATATTTTTTCATTTTAAAATATCTATAGTGGATGATAATTTTTTTGAAGATAATAATGCTACTGATAATGTAATAATGAATTAATTAAAAAATAGATTAAAATTTTATATTATCCAAGGATTATAACACATTAAGATATAACAAAAATTATATTGAGGAGAATATAAATATTGGTTGATCAAATAGTAAAAATCTCGATCAATTAATAGGTAATTATAGGTTAAGGGATGTTATATGATACAAAAAAGGAATTGTATATAAAATTACATGTGAAATAGGTAAAATGATTTACTTTGGTCATACTGGAAAACAGTTAGTGGTAAGAGCCAAAGAATATAATAATGCAATTAATAGAAAAGATGATAAATCTGCATTATATATTCATTACTTGAAATATAGGCTTAGAATAGATGCTACAAAAAGTATTAAATATTTGAATTACACATAAAGATCCAAAATGGAGACAAATATATGAAATATACTATATTAAAAATAATTTGAATAATTATATGAATATTTACTAGACTTTTTGGTTAACAATTGTTTGATTAAAAATGAATGAAAAATTATATAAAATGATATAATTGTATAAAAAATGCATGTAATATTTATTTAATGTATGGTTATGATATAGTTAATTAATTTGTAATTACTGAATTTATATATGAGGGATTTGATTTGTTTTAATTATTTATATTATTATTGTTTTAATTCCATTATTGGACACTGAATGGTTTTATGTCTGCAATAATTCATCAATAGATTAGTATCATTTGAAAAAGGCACCAAAGCAGGTTCTGAAAAGATTTTTAATGTATAAAATTATTACTGATTATATAGCTGTTGTAAAGAATTTTTTATTATTTTCTGATTATTATTTAATGGAGAGCAGCATAAGGGTTTCATTTAAAATTAGAATTAAATAGACTTTTTAAATATTAAAATTATTTAATGACATTGCATAAATGAATGTGTGATCATACATATATTTTGTAACAAGGATTGGATTTATTAAGTATAGGTTTTTGAAAATGTATGATTGTATTATTTAGATACAAAATAAAAAGTTGGATATTAATTTGGAAAAGTTAAAAAAATATTTGAGATATATAAAACTGCTTATAATTCTATTTTCCTTAAATACAATAGAGTTTAAAAGAGAGAATTATTGGGTAAGGAAAATTTGTTTTAACTATTGTCTAAAAGAAAATAAATAATTTATATTTCATTGCTAGTCGATATTAATTATTGTTCAATACTAAGTTGTATATGTAAGTTAATATTATATAATAATAATATTTATTATAATGTAGTCATTTATAATTCACTGTTAATCAATATTATTACTGTTACCCATGTCTGTTCATACATGTTGGGAGAAATTATGATAAAATTTTTTTTCATATTTTGCCATGGATAGTTATTATGCCCAGTACCATGAGCCATAGCAAGATTTTTGAAATAATTCATTTATGATTATTGAAGTATTTGAAACAATGACTTATCAATGTTTTGCCATTTGTGGTAAATTATCCCCATTACACTTGCCATGAAGATTGAGTGTTGAATGAAGACCATTGAGAAAATTCTTATATATTTAGTTTCATTTCCTAAATGTTGTTTGATGATATAATAATAAATACTTCTATTAATTTTATTAATTAGTTTCATATATGAAATATTTAAACATAGTATATAGTGATATGAAATGCATCTTTATTATAATTAAAAAGTTGTAAAGTTATGAATTTTGAGATTGCTTTAATTTTCAGAGATTTTGTGAACTCTTGAAGAAAATTTATTTCCAAAACATTGTATCTCAAACTTACAATCATATTTATATGCATGTTATGGTTAAAACAATGTGCTATGTCTTCATATTATCATCAATATTACATTAGGGCAAAAATAATATAATTTATAGCAAATTAAATTATTAATTTCTAATTAGTATGCGTATGTATCTGATATCATTAATATCAGATAATAAAAATAGCAGAAGGTTTTTATTAAAAAAAAATATAAGCATTGTAGTCTGAGAATCCAAGTTCTTAAAACTAACTGCCATCAATAAGAAATGCTTTTGTGAAAGCTAAAGTAAGGTTAAAAATAACCATTTAAAAGTTTCATAGATTTTTGTATATGCATTTGAATTGTAATATATTGTATAATCTATTGATGATTAAATGTATATGTATAGTTTTTATATAATAAACCTATTGTTATATTTGTTAAATTAGTTTCTAACTAGAAAGTCTTGCGTTGTTAGCCGAGAGGTATCGCAGCCGCCATGCAAGCAAGTAGTTGGTTGCAGACGGTTGTGGGTTCGCGTCCCGGCCGATGCTATGACACATGGAAAAAAAAAAAACTAGAAAGATATAATGATTATGGAATGGAATTAATCATGCATTTAGATAAATTGGGGGAAAAAAAATACCTTAAGATAATAGCTTAGAATTTTTTTATAATTTATATATGTAATATTATTGATTTTATTTTATGAAGTACACAGTGAAACGTGAGGACCCCTTTTTTAGGAAGATTGGGGTTAACTATCATCTTCTATTTGTAATATAACATATAGTCTATTTAGAGTTATAATTTTAAAATCTTTTCCAGTCACATGATAAGTCTCACAATGTTATTGGTAAATTATTAAAGAAACAAAATTAATCACAATGACCTGTGGATGAAAAACTTATGAAAGAAATTTATCTAATAATAAATGAAAGAATAAAATTATTCACTGCAGATAAAATCTATGAAATGAAATATGTTTTAATTATATAGACACATAAAACTAATTAAGAAACAACAAATCATATGCACAAAGTTAGATATTGAAACAGGAAAAACTCTCCATACAGTATTGCCACACAGTGCAAGCCAGAGTAATCAATGGGTTCCAGAAGGCCTGGGCATAAAATCCCCATCTAGTGCCTTTATCTTATGCACAAATTTTCAGGCATCCATTGATTTCTCTGGCTTGCACTGAGTGGTTATACTGTATGGAGAGTTTTGCCTGTTTTAATAACAGTTATAAGCAAGCATAAGAAATGGTGATCATGTGATGTTTAAAGTTAGGTATTCTAAATTATTGAAACAAGTTACAAAATAGATTACACTTGCCAATAATTCAAGTTGTAGTTTTGTCCACAATATTTATCTCAATTGGAACCAATTTTCTGAATAAGGAACCATGATTTTATATCAAAATATAATTGTATGAGATATGGGATTTTAAGCAGTTTTATTTCAGATCCAACAGGAAATACACTTGGATTTGATCTTGTAAACATTCTTGAAAATTTGTTAGCAATATCCAAAACATATCATAGTCGTTACAGTTTAATACTACTAGATATGATTTATCTGAAAAATCAATTACTCTAGTAAAAAAATTACTAAAGAAAGGTTTTGATTTGAGTGAATAAAAATTCTAAGTATTTATCTGTGTGTGTAACTTTTTTGAAAATGGAAATATAAAAAGTTTATTTTAATCTATGAATGCAGTCTATAATTGAATTAATAAAACCATTAGTAATTCTATCTTTTGGCTGGAATGCTACTGGTTTTTTTAACTTATTTTATTAATAGTTAAGTCATCTGAAAAAATCCACAAATTAAATAAATGAAATTAATAATGGTGTCTTTTGATTTAAAAATATAAAATTAATGCGTAATTTTTTAAAGTATAAGTTATTAGTATGTGTTTGACTTTATTTAAAAGATTGTTTTTAAAAAAAAAATACAAAAATTACTTCAACTCTGAAATTTATGAAAATATATATACATACCTGGATATTGCATACTTATATATAATAAGCCTGTATTTCAGTTACGACAGTAGGGGTGTCTGCCCATTCCTATATATGTATTAGATGGATTATGTCGTGTACATGAGGTGTCAGATTGACTTTGGGTCAACATGGATGTGATGAGAATTTCAGCCTCAGTTTGTCTTTTGAGTGTTCCATCATGAGATTTTCAATTGGAAGGACGGTTGAAAAGTTGGAGAGGATTGAAGCCTGCCCATTAAGTATGAAGATTGGCTATCTTAATATATATCTGAGCACTTATTGCATATATGTGTAGATATTATAATCTGGATTAACTGATGATTGCTGTTTTAGCATGAAATACATAATATTGGTGATTATTTATATTTTTGACATATATGTTTTCAAGTGTATCAGTGTTATGAGATAGAGTGGAGAGTGGTGGATCATGTGAAAGTCTGTGCTTATATACCCTACATATAAACATAGGTTATAATAACATGATCATTTTTTAAAAAATATTTTTTATTCACGAATAGAGTAATACAAAATTGGGAATAATCAACCAATTGAAGTTCTTTATGATTATTACGATAATAATGTACAATATAAACAATACAGCCATGTTAAACAATTATGCAAAACAATCTTTTATTAATTGAAGGTATTAAAATTTATTAAGTTTTAAGAATAAATGATTCATAATGTTCCAGAAGTCCATTCACCAGTTTCAAAATTCACATATAGTAGAGATGCTAAAGCCATCCTAAAAATGGAAAAAATATTTTAACAGATAAATTAAAATTGTAAGAATATAAAGTCATACTGTGATCAGATAATGCATTATTTGAAAAAAAAACCTATTTAGATTTTTGAATTAAGTTTTTATAAAAGTTAAATGGAAATGCCATTCCAATAAATTTATGTAATTAACACTTTAATTTACTGAATTGACTGCTTCAGATTCAAATCATTTTATCATTAAAGTTTTTTTTACTGTTTTTGTCAATTCATTTTTTTTTCATAAAAAATAACTCTGCATTGTCAAATAATATTTTATGACCTGTATTCAGTTCAAGAATGTACAAAGCTGAGGTATGATATCTACTTTTATCTCTAGTCTTATAAACTTTAACTTTTTCATTAAGACTTAATTTATTCTAACCTATATAAATTTTATGACAACGGCAAGGAATCTAACAAACTACTTCAGGAATAGATTTGTAATCAATTGCTGTTTTGCACTATTTAGTAATAAATTTAAATTCAGGTCTTTATACCATACCACCTAGTAAAAAAAACTGATGATAAAATGTTTTGAATCTGAGGCCACCAATTTCATGAAGACATCATTTGATATTAAAGGATGTTGGTTTTTGAAGTGAATGGTGAGATGGCCATTTTGTTTTATATACATGAATTGTACATTTAGTTGAATTTCACTTGAAAAGGTCTATATGTTATTAGATGAAACCATGGTTGCAAAAAAAATTTTTAGTAAAATTTTGTTTTTTTTTTGCGAGTATTGTAATATTTTATAAATTTCTCTTTTATTTATAATTAATAATATAGCATTAGGCAATATTTATTTTTTTAATTTGCATTAGTATGTGCACAATGGTTTGTTTCAGTAAGGTCTTATGTAAAATGACTTATTTGATATTTAATATATTTACATATGTTAATTCATTTACAGTATAATGAATAAAAATCACTCAATAAATTAATGTGCTCAGATGATATAGGGTTTGCATTAATTACATAAATTCACTGCTTTAGAAGAATACCTACATATTTTTTTAAAAATATTTTTAAAACTTATACATTAAAATCATTTCAATAAATTTTATTTAAAGATGGTAGACACTTTGTGCAAAAATGTGCTTCGCGACAAAATTGGTTAAGTAATATTTTTATATTAGGCTTACAAAAGAAATAATCTCTTCTATTGATGACAAAGCTCACTTAGAACAAAAGCATTAGTGTGACTTTATTTTTTTGATCTGAGCATTCTTTTATGCGATGTGTCTACGATCTGACTTTTAAATCTCTTATTGATTTTAATCAGGAAACTGTAAAAATGATTTTTATAAAAAATATTATTTTTTTAATCATTATTGTGAGATTTTTTTTAAATGATGAACAACTATAGGTATATTACTGCATTTCTTTTAAATTTGCACAAATATAGTATTTAATGTATTTGTTCATATGTGCAGACAATTAATTCCCAATTTTTATATAGTTGCATGAATTCATTATTTATATCAAATCTTATATATTATACATTTAAAACAATTTTAACAGTAGTACTTTCTCCACACAGTAGTGCCACTCAGTACAATCCATAGTAATCAATGGATATCAGAAGGCATGCACATAAATTTCCTATCTAGTGCCAACTCATCCAATATTCCCAGACTAGTTTCTAGCTTATGGCTTCATCAGTGAAGAGCCTTGGATCTGAAAGCATTGCATCTAGATTATAGGATCAATGCAACTCTCTAGCAGCCACCTTTTACCTTTTAAGTTAACTTTAAAACAATGAGCCTAAATTATAATACAATATTGTTTTTAATTCATGCTAATTTGCTTGTATAGCCATATAGATCTGAATCCAGTTCAATATCTATACATTTTTATGTCTCTGTTTTAATAACTATAGTCACCATTACTTTTTAGGCAGATTTGGTACCAGTCAAAATTGTATGTTAACTCAACATGATTCACAGCCTGGATAAAAGTACCTTGAATCCAATCATATGCAAGATCAAAGATAAAAAATACTTATGGATTCTGCCCTGTTTACCCACTCTCTAAATCTGTAAACTAATTAACAACATTTTCAAGGCAAGCAATTAATCTTTTCTACACTCTGTCCTACTAGCATCAACGGTAGAGCATGGATCTCAACTAATTCGTATGTCTAACTCTAATTATTAACTTTAATTAGACTATCTATTTATTTGACTATGCTTACACAAGCTGTTTTAATGGTATCAAGCATTGGTGGCATCTATTGACTACTATAACTTCCAGTGGATGATGTTATTGTATAGGGAGTTTGCTATTGTTATAAAGTGCTCATGTACACATATGAAATCTTTTATGGGCTTAAAGCAATTTTGTTTAAAAATTATACACTTATGCAAAAAAAAAAAAATAATGCAAAAAATATAATACTTTTGTTATACCACTCTCTTTATAAAATTTTGGTTTAGTTAAATGAGTCCATGTAGTGTAAATATGTTTATCTGGCAATTATTATATGAAAGTATATCTTTTATTCTCTTTATAAAATTTTGGTTTAGTTATATAGTGATGGATTTAAGAGCTTAAGGTTTCCAACTTGCCATTTTTGATGGTTTGAACATTACATGACAACCCAAGCAACTAATGATTTATTTATTTTTTTAAAACAAAATTTGTTCTTATTTTATCACATAGCATTATAATATATCATTAATTTCACAAATTGGGAATATTTTTAATAATATTTTAATTTAATTACTCACACCAAAAGCTCAGCAAAGATTTTGCTGTGATTGCAACCATATTAGTGAGTGAGAAAAATCATGAAATGGATGATTGAAATACAATTAATATGTTTATTATGCACTAATGGAAGATTATAAATATAATTTTAAAATATAATTTTTTGATTAATTTTTGTAACAAACAATAAGTTACTGACAATGTGGGTATTGTATTTACAAATGGGAAAAAAGAATCCTTTGGTAAAAATTAAGTTGAACCATTTAGTCTATCAAGATACTATATACAACAACTGTGAAAAAGAATTGATTAACTGTGCATGGTAAATTATAAAGATTTTTCTTATTCATCATAGTTTATAATGAAAAACAGGTACATAAAACAATATTCAAACATTTTCTTGCCTGTAATTATAATTAATTTGCATGTGATGTGATGTGATATATTGTGACTTCTTATTTGGACTCAGGAATCTTTCAGCCACTATGTCCAGAAAAACCTGTTAGCCATTTTATCTTTCCCATCCATTCCCTGCCCTAAGTTTTCCCTTTATTCTTTTTTCTATCCTGCTCCATCTCATTTTCACAGCATAATCTTTGTCAACTCCATGGCCTTTATATCTAAATCACCCTTATCTTTTCCCAAACCCAGCATAAAAAACAAAAACCCACTTTCTGTACAATCATGTTGTTTATATTTCTTCCACAGTTTCATTATTTGTACTTTTTCTGCTTGCAGGCATTTATATTCAATTAACAGATGCCTAATATTTTTATACCTTCCTTACACAGCTGGCAGAAAGTGCAGATACATGTCCTGCTATCTATTATGCAATGAATCTCTTAACTAAATAAATAATAAAAATGAAATGAATCATTAAAAAATATTGAAGTCTTTATGTTGCTGTTAATAATTTACCTGTGGGAAAATCCTGCATTTTGTCATCACAGGAATGTAACCAACACCGAAGAAGGTTACTACTTTCCTAAAATGAATAAAAAGAAGGCTTTAAAATTTATTATAGAAAAAAACTCTCAGAAATAATAATTACACATTATTAGTAATCAATTATACTTAATTGAAATAACTATTTTTTCTACGATAATATAAATACTTTAATCAAACCACTTTTCATCTGATATTCGGACCTTCTCAAGACATATATATTAATACAATTATATCATTACTCCATCTAACATGATTATTACATATTAAATTCAATTATATTACTTATATAATATACCCATACAACTCTATAACCCAATAATAATAACTAAGATTTATACATAAATCATAATCAACACATATTATACGACTATTAAATTTTTTTTTACATAAATTAAAACAAAATCTTAAAACTATTCTTCATATACATTAAACAAATCTTAAAATGATAACAATTAATTATTCATATTTTTCTTAACCCTAGACATATTCCCTAAATATTATCAATGTAAATTATATAAACATAAAAGCGCCACCTAGGTACTCTCCCGCATACAGGTAAGCTAATTTAGCTCTAACCTTTTATAAATCAAAAACATCAAAATTATGTTTTTTTCTGATTAATAATCGCATATTAAGTAGCTCAAACATAACCTTTTGTTTAAGAAGATAAATAGTAAAGTTTTAAGACAATTTAATAGGAAAAGCAAATGATTATCTAATACTGTGATAGAGTCATGGCCGAAAAATAAAAGAGGTTCGAAATAATATGTTTATTTGAACTAACGTAAAAGTTAAAAATAGAAGACAGCAATAAATCAATTGTTTGAGTTGTTAAAAGTACAATTGAAAAACAGTTACCATAAATAATAATAATAAAAAAAAAATAGTTTTAATGAGTAACATTATGGAGACTGATAAAAATTTCAGTCTATCAGCCAACACAGCACAAGCCCCAAGTAACACATATGCTACAATTGCAAAAAAATATAACGTTAACGCAAGCCCTAGTGCTAACGTAAATCAGGGTAGACCCCACAGATTCAGAAGAACTACAGCGGAAGATTTAAAGAATCTAAACATATCAGAACAAGATCAAACATTACCTCCCCCACTCACAGTATGGACAGATGAAATGCTAGAAACAATTGGAGAACAATTTAACAACACGATACCTCGGACACTCTTTACAACATTTAAAAGATTCTTCACGGACAACTCAGTAGTGTTAGCAGTAACAGACAATCACTGCTCACTATATACTTTCCCTAAGCCACTTCTACTTGAAGCACTAGAAAAAAATAAAATTATCGACTCAGTCAGTTGTATAGCTGACCATCCGAATAATAGATATGTGGCACTAGAATTCAAAAGCTCCGAACAAATAGAACAGTTTAAAAAAAAAATTAAAACAATTGGAAATTTTGCAATAATACAAGTTGACCAAAATAAATATAAAAATATAACTGGAGTTATCAAAAATACCTACTTTGGGTACAATCTAGATGACTTTCAAAGGATGATGAACCCTTTTGGAAAAGTAACATTTTTCCAACAAACCTATATCAAAGAAGCAGCAATCCCAATATTATCAAACAGTTATGAATACAAAGTCAAATTACACAAAGACATAGAACCAGAAAATATCCCAACACATATCACAGACCAAGAAGCCACACTTCATCTGTATATAAGAGGCCTCAAACCAAGATGTTTTGCATGTGGAAAAAGAGGACACATAGCGACTGTTTGTAAGGAAAAAAAATCAAGAAAAAAAAAGACCAAAGTAATTCCAATTTAGTAGAAACAACTACAGTAAACACAGATAATAACACACAACCGCCAAATTCACACCTTCAAAAACTCAACTTAAACAAAGCTAATACAACAACAGAGAAAAATAAAAATGTAAACACTTCTACATCTGTAAACACAGAACAAATAATTGAAATGGAAAAAAAAGAAAATGAAGACTCACAGTCTAATGGAAAAAAACCCAAAGATGACACAACAAAAACAATAGAAAATAAAACGGATATCTCTGGCCAAGATAAACACAGAATTCTAAACAAGACAGCTACTGAAATCATGGATAAAATTGCAGAAAGTCTTCCAGCAATTGAAAATATAACAAAAGAAAGCAAAAGAAAACAGCAAAAGGAAACAAAAAAGAGAGAAATTAAAAAAATCAAACCTAATACAAAAGAACTCCAACCAGCAGAAACGAAAATGAAGAAAAAGAAAAGAATATAGAAATGGAAACAGATGATGAACGACTAACTGATTCAGAATATGACAGTGAAAGTGATCATTTTAAACACAGGCATATAAACACAGACACATACAACCCACAAGCAACACCAGTTTTAAAAACCAAAAGTACAGACACAGAGACAATACCAACAACAACTAAAAAAATAAAATAGTCAACACATCTCAAAGCAAAAAAATCTATAAATCAAAAACCAGTATGATTATAAAGGTAGCTGCAGTTAATGTAAGGGGTATAAACTCCAAGACAAAAATACAGAATATAAACAAATGGATACAAATCATACAACCAAGCATCTTGGGGCTCCTTGAAACTAAAATACATAGTGGATCAAAAATTGACCCAGCACAAGTCATGAGCACACAAGGTTTTTGTGCATGCTCAAGAGACTCATCTGCACCAGCCAGTGGGACAGGAATATACATAAGCCAGAGTTGTCCCTTCACTACTTTCAAAATAATCTACATAGACTCAAACCTAATAATTACAACTTTTTACCACAAAAATCTCTCAATCAATATCATATATGTATATATTCCACCAGGGCCAATTATAATCAATAGAATAATTGCAACAATAAACTCAATGCTGGCAAACAATCCTTACCCAACAATACTAACAGGGGATTTTAATATGAGCTACCAAAAGTTTGTTAATAAGTGGATTCACCAATTAGCAATACCACTTATGAGTGGAGAAGGATTCCTACCACCAAACTCCATATCCTTTTATAACAGCAGATATGGAACTCTGATAGACCTGATGTTCTATTCCCCAATGCTGCATCAAGCAATAGAAATGAGTCTATCCCCCACACATTTCTCAGATCATGCAGTGCAAATAATAAAAATAAATCTAGATACAAACTATAACCAAAAATACTACCTACAGAAAACCATAAGAATTCTACTGCCAATCAATACACAGGAAGTTTTTTTCTCAGAAATATATATAGCAATAAACAAACTAAATCAAATGGACCTTGACCCAATAACAAAATATATAGCTTTCACAGAAACCATATCTTATAATATCAATCAAATGACACAAAAAACAACCCCACCAACAAAACTCATAACATTGGCAGAAGAAATACATAAAAAGATCATAACAGCAAAACCAATCAAAAATAACCAAGAAATCATTGTTAAACTTACACAACTATACAATCAAACATGTAACCAATTAAAACAATATATTGCCATCAAAAAGAAAAAAATATGTTTAACAGAACAACACACTTGGACCCGTGGTTACATTAGGTGGGCATTAGGATATCCCTCAACTAACAAAGTACCTATGGCAATTAAAACAGGAAATAAAGTGATAATAGGCTATAACATGATAGAACCCATCTTTCAATACTTCAGAAGTAAACTCACAACAAACAACCAATGGAAGATCCCAGAAAATTACTTTGGAAAACCTGAAAATGAAAACCCCTATAAAATAGAAGATTTTGCAAGAATACTCACAACATTACAAAGCACTTGTCACCCAGGACCACCCGGGATCCCAAAATTTGTACTAACTCATCTAAGTCAATTTACAAACAAATTATTATGTCAACTAGCAAATCAACTTTCACAAAAATTATATAACATACAAGGTCTAATCCCAATATCAATGGTCCCTTTCATGAAAAAAATAGAATCCATCTCGGAAATTACAAATTTAAGACCCATTTCAATGGAGCCATTAGGAATCAAAATTTTAGAAAAAGTACTAAAAGAAAAGATAGAGCCCTACATCTTACCAATAATATCAGAACATCAATATGCTAAAAAAAGGGTCATCAACAGGCCAAGCAGCTCTAATTTTTAAAACAATAGTAAATTCAACAATAAAAAGAAAAAAACATGGGCCCATGGTAGTACAATTGGATTTTGAGAGTGCCTTTGACTCTGTCCCCATCAACAAACTAATCAATCAATTAAAAAAAAAAAAAAATACCAAGAACAATCTTATACACAATAGCCAACCTACTCCTAAATAGGGAGATACACATTACGCTAAATGGAAGAACATCACCCACTTTCCATCCTAACCAATCCATCCCCCAGGGATCTCCACTAAGTACACTACTCTTCACACTATACATAAACCCTCTACTTGAAAAAATCAAGGAAAAATTACAAGGAATACAAATACCAAACACCAATATTTACATACCCTGTATAGCCTACATGGATGATGTTACGATTTTTCTAACTTCAAAGAAACAACTACATATACTCCAAAAAATAATAGAAGACTATACAACAAAATTTCATCTGAAAATAAATACTAATAAATCAGCTGTGTGGTCAATTTTTACTGGGAAAACCAACACACAAATATACCAAGGAAAACCGAATAAGTTTCTGGGTTTCCCATTTCATTTGGGAATGGGGCAGATGAGAAGAACAATACAAGACAAAATTTTAACACAAACAGAAAGAATCACAGACTCACTTGCTAAATCATACCTTTCTCTATACTCAAAGGTTGCTCTCTTCAACCAACTGATAATGACAAAAATCACATACTACCTACCAGTGATAAAGTTTACCAAAAAATTTATATCAACAGTAAACTCCATGTGCAATAAACTACTTTGGAATAAAAAGGTGGTAGCAATTTCAATGAGGCAAATAAGCCAACCCACAAAACTAAATGGGCTTGGACTACATACAATTTCAACTTTTTACACACAAAAAATAATAAACCTGCTGATTACAACATTTACAAAGTTTCCAAATATTCAAAAAATAATAGATATAATACCCACTGACCGACCACCTCCCAAAGACAACTATATAGCCACACTTTTAGACAGCATAAGAAATCAAAGGGACAAAATAACCCTGTCTAACCCAATTAAATACACATATTGGCACATACATAGCCTAATAGAGCAGACACAACAAGATATCAACAACAAAATGGTCCTTGAAATAAACAATGCACAGCTCCTAAAAAATATAAAAATTGGTACCTGGAGCCTAAATTCTTTGACTTCATAGTCAAAGTAAATCTGAATGCCTTGCCTACATCACATTTCATCCATTTTAAAAGGTTCTTTACGAAAATAGACCCACTGTGCAGATTGTGCCAAAGAGAAGAAGAAACACAACATCATTTTCTAAACGATTGTCTGGGCTTGGAAAAGGTAAGACAAATAATGATAAATAACTACCATCAGAAAGACACAACAATGGCAAAAATTCTCCAGGTATACAAAAAAAATGCAATCCCAACAATAAGAGCAGCGACATTTAGCTTGTATGCATATTGGTACACCAGATGTAAATTCAATTTTGACTACAATGCAAAACAAAACCTCAACACTTTCCACCACAAGCTAGAAAAAATAAAAGAAAGGGATAACATGCTAGCACCACCAGATATTTTTGCTGCAACTTGGTCACTGTTTAAACTAAAATCAGCACTATAGTTGAAAATCAGTAAAAGAGATACAGAATAACACAGATAAAAAGAAAAAGAACCCAATACACCAAAACCAGCAGGACACACATGACAGGGTCCATCAACATAATGTATATATAAAAAAAAATTAGACAAACTGAATTCAGGCAACTTTTGATGCCTTAAGAGTAGCAAAAACACAACTTAAAGAACTCAAGAGAAAGCTCTTTCTCTCATATATCTGTGAACAAACTTATGCCCTATAGAACTGTTTAGACACAGGAACAGACTTATGCTTACTGTGTAAGCCCAATCTTACCTATATAATCATTGTTTTTTAATCAATAAAATATGCTTTGAAACATACGTAAATTATATAAACATAAAATTAAATAATAGAATTAATAAAACAAAATAATTATAGAAATAAAATTTAATAATTGTCTACCCAATTCATACCTACACTATTTACAATATACAATCTTAAATTTTCCAATTACTTTTCACTGACCATTTACCATTCAGGTTACCAGGCCTTTAACCAAATTGACACATTTATCTATATTCTTTTGAATATATATATCGTTTAATAATATCTTTTGTTATAATCCTTTACATATTTTATAGTTTGTATATCTCTTACACAATTCATTTTATGACCAGCGTCTAAATATATAAAGGATTATAACAAAAGAAAATATAATGAAACGATATATATTCAAGAGAATATAGATAAATGTGTCAATTTGGTTAAAGGGCCTGGTAAACTGAGTGGTGGTCATTGAAAAGTAATTGGAAAATTTAAGATTGTATATTGTTAATAGTGTAGTTGGTAAGCAATTATTAAATTTTATTACTATATGTTAAATTATTTTGTTTTATTAATTCTATTATTTAATTTTATGTTTATATAATTTACATTGATAGTATTTAGGAATTATATCTAGGGTTAAGAAAATATGAATAATAAATTGTTATAATTTTAAGATTTGTTTAACGTATGTATAGAATAGTTTTAAGATTTGTTTTAATTTATGAAAAAAAATTATTTAATAGTCGTATAATATGTATTGATTATGATTTATTTATAGATTTTAGTTATTATTGTTGGGTTATAGAGTTGTATGTGTATATATGTATATTTATATAAGTAATGTAATTTAATTTAATATGTGATGGAGTAATGATATAATTGTATTAATATATATGTCTTGAGAAGAACCGAATATCGGATGAAATCCGGTTTGATTAAAGTATTTATATTAAAAAAGTTATTTATTTCAATTTAGTATAATTGATTATTAATAATATTATTGGCAACTACATTATGGACAAATTTATGATTATATATATATCTCGTTTGACCATAGTTAAGAATAATTACACATCTATGTTTTATTTTTACATTATTCTTTTTATTATTTGCAATACAAGCATAATTCATATAGTTTAAGTTTAAATGTAATTCTAGGAGATTTGAACGCAGACTTTTAAGCTTCCTGCTATCCATTCTATCTCATAAAACCGATACACATGAAGACCCATAAGTGAAAAAGATAAATGATCTCCTAAATACTGAAGATCATTTATTTTTTTCACATGTTTGTGGTCACATGTTTTGATTATATGAGATAGAGTGTATGGCTGAATGAATACTGAAAATCATTTATCTTTTTCACTTATATATGATCATGTGTATCGGTTATACGAGACAGAGTGGATAGCTGAAAAGATTTTGAAAATCTGTGTTGAAATCCCCAAGAATTACACTTACACTCCAAGTATATAAATTGCACTTGCATTTCAAATATTACAGATGCAACTTGTATCCTGTCCATCCCTCCACAAGGTCCTATACATGAGAGGTCAGAGTGACTTAAATTCAACATGGGCATGGTAATAATCTTGGGATCAACAAGGGATTTGGGTATTTCATCATCAGATCTTTAATGGTATGGATGATTGAAGAGTTGTTTGGTGAAGTAGGTTGAAGCCTGACCATTACTGTTTGAAGATTTTCTATTTTAATATAATCCATACACTGATTATATATGTGTGTGGAAGATGATAATCTTGACCATATAATGAGTGCTGGTTATATAAAAATCATTTATTTTGTGTGTGTGTCATCATGTGTATCAGTTATATGAGATAACATGAATAGCTTGCAGGGAGCTTGATAGTCTGCATTCAAACCTCCTAGAATTATTCTTTTTAATACATCTCCACAAATTGCTATACTTCCGACAAATAGAAAGCCAAAATTTGTGATGATTATACAACGTAGGTCCACAAATCACAAGTACATCCATTTATAATTTTTTTGGTTCATTAGTCTATTATTAATTCAATATTGTGTGATGCTTTTTAATTTATTCCACAAAACATTGTCTGAAAGAAAAATAATCTTTTCATTGCAGTTTATATGTAGTCATACCTTTTCAAAAAGCAATTCTTGAGAGTAATTTTTTATTAAAATTTTAACATAAATGGAATATGTTTAGACACACATATTTCATCTCTTTAATTATGAAATAATAAAATCCACTTCTTAATTTTGAATGCTGGATCACCTTATGTAGTCCTTGTAATTTGGGAAGAGTTGTGTAAATACAGCTGGCATATATTACATATATAATTGCAGGTGTTAAGCCTGTACAATGTATTAATTTATATAAATAGTGCATATTAGGTTTGCCCATCCTTCACATATGTATGTATAAATGGATTATTCTTCTATGCATGAGGGATCAGAATGACTAAACATCAACATGGGTAGGATGACAACCTTGGCACTAATGTGGCCTTTGAACATTCCATCATCAAATTTTCAATGAAATGGAAGGCTGAAGAGTTATGGGCTGGAGTAGTTTGAAGTCTGTTGATTAAAGTATAAAAATTGGCTATCTTAATATAAACCTGAGTACTGATTGTATATATGGCTGAAGATGGTAATCTGGACCAACTGATGAATACTGGTTTAGCATGAAATACAAATATTGGTGATTATTTATCTTTCAACATGTGTGTGATCAGGTGGCTCAGCAATATAAGATGGCACTGAGAGCTGTGGGTCATGTAAAAATCTGAGTTTGAATCCCACATATATAAATGCAGGTGTTAAACCTGTACAATATATAGAAATGTTCATTAAATTCATTATTTGAAATGTAGTAGTAATATCAAAAGTCATGAATCAAATGTAGAAATAGGAATTCTGCCAAAATAAGATATGAATGATAGATAATCCATGAGAAAACTAAAATACCATTTATGTTGTTTTTTGGGTAATGGTGGTCACCTGCATGAATTACAAAGCAATAATTATACATCATACAGAATAATGATATGCCATCTAATTTTGACCCGACCAAAAGCTAATAGTATAGATCAGAATATGGAACATTTCTTTATAACATACTCAGCTTGAAGAATAAAACCAGCAATATGGCATCAAAGCTGAATATCAGTCCAATAAGCCAGTGATGGTAGTAACTTTAATAAAGCTATAACATGAAAATGAGACAAATCCAGAGCAAATAGTATAGTAATTCCAGTTGGTTGACAAACCATTATGATGAACAGATGCAGAAAAAGAAACAAGCAGTCAATGACCAAGAGTCAAGTGAATGAGAAATCCTTATGATGTAGAGAAGTGTTAGACATAGGTAAATGCATAAACAAACATGCATGTAAGTTGTAGGTCATTGTATACACATATGATTTGTTTTAAACTTAGATATCATCGAGAAGCAGATGGAGATACCTCAACATTGACTAAAACCCATTAGTAACAACTAATATAAACATTGGATATTCTACCTAAACAAGAATCAGTACAGGATAACAGATTCATGAGAACTCTTGTTGTTAGGGTCCAGGAACCTGGTGATTAACCTCATCTAGATTTACTAATGTTTATCCATAAATACTTATATATAATAATAAATAGCTAAATGTATTTATTGGCCTTGCATATTTTTGATAGCATCCATGATTTTATCAGATTCAAACATAACAATCTTTTTAAAAACAGCAAAATATATGAATTAAAAACAAATTTTTAAAATCATTCTTAACACTTAAACATTTATATTAAAATTCTTAAAAATATATATAAAAAACTTAAAATATCACTTTTTAGGAGTTTGTTTAGGAGCTATTGGTAAAGCTCCATCTAGTGATCATAAAATGCAAGCTAAGAGCAAGTTATGAAATTTATAACTTGTTTTGTTTATCATAAATGTACCCTTGAAGGACTTTGCAATGATATATATTGCAGAGACTTTTACTATATGGTGAAACTGAACTGATATCGACTGTATTTGAATATATTTACAAATTTGAAAAATTCATGCTTTTAAACTGATAGAAACATGTTTCATAAAGGGCTGATTGTAGAGTCAGTATTTAGATCTAGTTTCTGTTCTCCTACCCATCACTGAGGTAAGGCAATTAGCTCAAAACCATGGTCTGGTGGTTGGAGGTAACGAAAAAAATATTGAATACTGTCTCTCTCAGCATTTATGTAAGCAATAGCTTATTTAGGAGCTATTGGTAAAGCTCCATCTAGTGATGTGATATATATATATATATATATATATATATCACATCACTATATATATATGAATGAATATATATATATATATATATATATATATTCATTCATTCATTCAATTGACATAACAAGATTTATGTATATATGACAAATTTAAGTATAAATTCTATCTATTAAATTTTTATTTTAGTTTGGCAAGTTTTTTGTCTTTTATAATTTTCTTCTAATGTATAAAAGTTTTAAGAAGGTGGTATTAAATAGATCTTAAAGAATATTAGATTACATTGAGTCTAATAAAAACTGAGAAAATGTATCAAATGAAAGCCTTCTTTTATGAAGAATGTCTACCTGTAAATAAGTGGAAAAATAAGGCCTGAACTTACTTTTATTACTTCTGCAGTGTAAAGCCAGCTGAAGAAGTTTAAAACCTTAATTTATTTTTAAAAAGGAGACTGAAACGAAATTTTGCAGGAATAGAATTTATAATGCCCAATGAAAGAACAGCAAACCAGTGAAATCTGGGAAAATATTGAGCTCAACAAGACTATCAAGAACTTTAATAGAGGTGATAATCAAAATAAGGTTCAACAATTGTAATTACTTTTTTGTGGGTTTTTTTTTTTGCATTTTATATATCAAAACGCAAATAAAGGTTGTAAATAGTTTTATTGTTATTAGTTGTATTGTTAATAATATTAGACTAACCTGAATCCATGTTCGTGTTTCCATAAAGAATTTTAATTAGTTAGAAATTTTGTTATTGTTTATTATGGTAAAATAAATGTTTGTTTTGCTGTTTGTTAATCTGGGTCCATTTTTTTTTCTTGTTAATTTTTCACCATTTAAATTTAGCAAACTATTTACCATAAAGTGAATAATTATTTGTAAAAAAAGTTGTTTATTTAAACAGTCAAATTATGATAGCCAATGAGAAAGAATTTATTTTACTCAACTGAGCTATCCATGGTATATCTTTAGTAATGCTGAAGGGTGTTCAAACACCTGACATGAATTTTCCAATGTTCAAATGTTGCCCTAGTTTAAACCTAATATAAATTTATATATTTGTGGAAGATTTCTCTTCTAGTTAAAAACAGTGGATTTAATGCTCTTGAAATAAGGCTGGGATCTATGATATTTATATAAATAGTACTTATTGTGCCCATAAAATTTATAAGTTAAAATGAATTATATTTCCTTTCTTCCTTCTATAAACGGTTAGAGAATTAACTTCCAAAATGTAAGATTGAGAACAAAGCTCCCTCCCTCCCTCTCTAGTAATTACTCTCATCATCCTGTATCATTATAATATATATATAATATTTTAATATTGAATAAATATAATGGCATGTGAAATTTACCAAGTCTATTTTAAATAATAATTGGACTGCCCTCCAGCTGCCATGTTTAATAACTTTTTACAGTAAAAGAATGGACCACTTATTACTGTATTTCAGATATTTTTATTTAGAGTTAATCAGAATAATAACAGCCAGGGCAAACTTAAATAAACCTATATATTTTAATGTAAATTGATTTTTAAAAAATTAATATTAAGTTTATAAAGATATTTCACTCATTTTTAAAAGTCTATAATAAATCCATTATATATGTAATGATAAATAATATTTTAATATTGAATAATGTTTTGAAATTTACTAAGTCTATTTTAAATAACAATTGAACTGCCCTCTAGGTGCTATGTTCAATAACTTTTCACAATAAGAAAATGAACCATGGATCTCTTTTTACCATATTTTAGATCTATTTATTTAGAATTATCTAGAACAATAACAATCAGAAAAGAACTTAAATCAGCCTATATATTTTAATATAAATTGAATCTTAAAAAAATTAATATTAAATTTATAAAGTAAAAATGTTTTACTTATTTCTAAAATTCTATTTATATATTATAGAGTTTGTGAAATGAGTGAAATATCTCTACTCTATAAACTTAATATCAGTTTTTTTTTAAAATCAGTTTACATTAAAATATATAGGCTGATTTAAGTTTGCTCCCTGGTTGTTATTATTCTAGATAATTCTAAATAAATAAATCTAAATAGGTATTGAACATGGCAGCTAGAGGGCAGTTCAATTATTATTTAAATTAGACTTAGTAAATTTTACATGACATTATATTTATACATAGTTCATTGACAAAAACTTTATAAGATAGTTAAAATCTTAGGAATAAGTAATTTTAATTTTATTCATGATTGCTGCAATTATTTTCAGTGCCAGAAATATTTTCTGATCATTTGATAGTAAAAAATTTAATTTAAAATGATGTACTGAGATTAACCTTCAGAATCTATTTTAATAATAGATATTAGCAGCCACAGGCAAGAGAAAAAATATTTTACTGTACTCAATGTGTTGAAGAAAAGTACATTTTTGGCATGTTTAATATAGACCATTTTGATATAAAACCAAGTTTATGCATAGTTTGCTTATTTTAATACATTTTTGTAAAAATATGTAAATTTGCTTTTTAGAAGAAAATTAGTCTAATTAAAATTTATTGGCATAAAAAAATCTTTGCTTTATAAACTTTCTTATTTTTTATTATATTTTTTTTAGCAATTAAAAATTTGTTTTTATTATTGGAATGAATATTTTATTTGAACTTATCTTTTAGTAAAATTTGCCTTAAACAAATAGATTTTGTGGAATTGTTTTTTTATTAAATACATTATTTTATCCTGAAGAATAAAATAGACTTTTATTTTGTTTTTATTTTTTACTTCTTTTTTCATTTTCAAACTTCATATTTTATTTCATTGATTATTTTTTTATTTATTTATAGTTTTAATAAAATTTTCAATATATATATAATACAAAAAGTTTGTTAATTAAAAAACTATTGTAATAATAAAAATAATAAATATAACAGTAATTAATATATACAGACTGTATACAATAGTTAATTATTGATATATATATATATATATAATTATTAAAACTATTCTACATTTAGACTATCCCAATATAAATAACAATCAACAATCTCAATCTGTTATGAATCTCCTTGATAACAGATTGAGGTTGTTGACTGTTATTGATATTGACTTGTCTAAGTGTTAAATGGTTTTAATGATTACATATGTAATTGATTATAAACCCATTTATCCTTGAACATTATTACACATTGTTTAAGTAATATTTATTCTACCAGACACTCCCTCCATTCTGATACAGAGGGCGCCACCAGATCACTCCGTGTCTGGAAAATTTGTTTACTGTGATCAGAATAGATGATGATGATGGTTTGTGCCGACTAGACTCAGGGAGAAACAAGAGATCTTAAATTGTTTAGACAATTGAGACAAAAGCACAAAGATAAACGTCAGCCAAATTAAGTTTAAACATATTTAATAAAATTTTATTAAGAGAAAATTAACTTATAAGAAAAGTTTATAAGTTAACAAATATGATTAGCTCAGGCAAGTACCAGAAAGACTAAATACAATGCTCTGGCAGATCTACTGATTCTCTAATAAACAAATTTAAAAGGGAGGAATCAAATTTCATTCAGCTGAGGATTCATCTTAACATTGGTTCTCACTTTCAGATATTCAAACAATATATCCTTGAAGTAGATCAAAAAAGCCAGTGCCGATGAGCTTTTCGAGATCTAAACATGGTCAGACATCGAATGTCCTTATATTGGTAAGAACTGCACCTATTACTACGTTTAAAATAACGGCGATTGATCCACCTCAAGAACAACCGAAAAATAAGATTGAAAGAAAGTAAAACAATTAAAACCTGCTTAATCCCAGCCAAACGATTGGCGAAAATTACTTTAAAATTAATAAGAAAAGGTCTCAATAGGAGACAAGCAAATAATTAGAGAAACAGTTATGTCTGCCCCAGCAATTAAAGAAAAGAAAATGAATTACAAACAAATTCTGAGTACATGCTCTGATAAATTTAAAGCATACGTAATAAATACAAAAATAAATCTATCGGAGAGTGCACATGAGTACGAAAACATTAAAAGTTGTAAACACTTTAGCAGAACGAAGGCATTGTGCACCTGTAATTTAAAAAGGGATAAATATTATCTTCCTGCTGACAACTTATAAAATTACAAAGAAAACAATTCTAATTTCTGCCTTCAGAGATATAAGAAACAAAATCCCCACCTGCGGAAAATTAGACAATAAAGTCGTCAGCCAAAAGATTTTGGAGGCTTAGCAATAGGGCAAACATAGAGTTTAAAATTAATTATTGAATCTTAACATAATTACAGGTAAGCACTTAAAAGGCATGACTGCCAAAGCATTTATAAAAATACATAAAAATAGAAAACTCACTCGTCACTCTCCAATAAACAAAAATTGAAAGCAATTTGGAATCTTAAAACTAAGATTCCAAGACACACTACAAAATATTAGAAAACACAGCAAATATTAAATATGAGGCTATATAAATTACTTAAGCTTATGAATACATATTTATGATTAGACTGAGCAGAGATTTACTGAGAATTAATTTACCCTGGGAAGAATAAAAGGAAAATAGTTACCTTTCGGTAAAAGCAACGTTCATGTATAGTGTGCACTTTTACTTAAGTTCATTTTCAGGTTCTTCGACCATGGCAAGGTAGATGTAATGAGGTTCCAGCTTCTTGTAGCTGTTTAAGGCATTACTGGAGCAAATTTGGAAGTCAGGGATCCGTCTTTTGTTGAGTTAGCAAGCCATTTGGGTGGTGGTAACACATATAGAATTTTTCATCTTGTTGCAAGCAAAAGGATTTAAATAACAGCAAATTTCCTTTAAGAATTTAAATGTCCATTGAGATAAACTTTCACTTGAGGAACAGTTTGTCTAGTGACCAATAATGAATTAACTGACACTCCAAATTTTTGGGGCTATTTATACGTTGCTCCATTTCCCACGAAACACTTTCCTTGTTGTCCAATTTCTATGCCTTAGGCAGGGCAAATATTAATCTCCCACTCAATCTAATCTAGGAATTCTACCCAGGGATTATTGAAATGAAAACAACTACATAAATATCAAATCTCCGCTATTAAAATAAAAGCCACAGGAATGTAATTAGCTAGGTTGCTTGTTTTTTAATTAATTGATTTAAAGTAAAAACAAGTGGTATAAGAAAATTATTTTAAAATAAATCGATAACACTGAATGTATTTTGATACATGTATTCTTTTTTTTAAATGATAATAAAAATTTAAACATTAAATAAGATTTAACAAAAATTAAGTTTAGTGAAAATTAAAAACTTAATCGGATTTCAATCAGGTTCAATATATATATATATATATATTGTGACCCTGTGCTTTGGCACAATGCCCCAGTCACTACTTTTATGTTATGTATTTATACTATTTTAAAAAAATTAATTAATTAATAAAAGAATAGTAGATGATTAAAATTATTTTACTAACACAATGTATAAACTATGCTATATAAATTTGTTTTTATTGATATAATTTATAGTAGTAAAGTAGTAATATTAGTAGTGCTAATTTATTTACTTTATCTCATCATAAATCATTATTTACTATAGCTGTATATGATATAGTTACAAGGTAGCCATTATTCTTTTTTTTTGTCTTTATTCACTCTTCCCTTCTTCTTTTCTATTTAGTGTCTTTCTTTTTACTCTCCTTCTTTTAAGTTTATTAGAATAGATGCCCAACTGTAGAGGCTTTGATTAACTGCTGGCTGACCTAATTAGACAGATGTTATTTTATATCCTCATTTTATTTAAAATGAAAAAAAAAATGTTTTGTAGAGTGCATGAATTTTAATACTATTTTGAGTTTAAAATACTTGATTACTTCATTTACAAAGAATATGAACCATCAAATGTGTTTGCTGTAAGAATATGTGAAAGCATATATTACATGAAGAAAAACTAGTGACTAATGATAAATTATGTTATATGCAGTAAGAATTATTTTAGAATTATGCAGTTTAAAAATAAATAGTAATTTTTTAATTACTATAATGGAATGCTGAAGTTATAATATATTGTTAACAAAAATATTTGAAATGCTATCAAAATGCAAGAACTGTTCATATTCATTTTAAAGTATTATTGTGGACCAAAAGTTTAAAAAAATTATCCTAATAATCTTTTTTGCTGTTAAAGATGAATATATTAGATAAGCTAAACCTCAGTTTATATAATAAAAAATGGATCCAAAATTCTGCAGAAAATGTTTATTGTGTCATTGTTTATATTATTTATTTGCTATAAAATTATAATTGCTATTATATTATTTATCATATAGAAATATGACAAGTACAGATACATTGTTTTCAAAAATAATATGCTGGACAAAAAGACATCGCTATCCCACATTAAATAGTTTCCATGAATGTAATATATATATATACTATGGAAAAAAATATATATAGTAATAATAATTGGTAGCTATTATTTTGGGTATTATTATGATGTCTTAATTTTTAATATTCTACTAAGATTTTTTTATATATAATTTATGCTATAGATATGTAAGTACTCTGATAACAGAGAAAAGTATAACTATATACTTTATTTATTGGCTTAAGGTCAATGTTGAACTATGCTTGTCCATGTAGAGACACAACTCTTATATGTATGAAAAGTTTTTGTTAATATTTGGCCTATGGATAAAAAGCCATTATAATTTATGAGAAGCTCATTGTACTATTTTATCTATTATAATTTAATTCTTTCCTGAGTTTTCTATTTAACCAGATATTTATTAGTCTTAAATTTTTAATATTTTCCTATACTTAGTATGTCCACTTTAGTTTATATACAATGTGTGCTTTTCCATTGGATGTATATATTTTTTATTATTACAAGTTTTATTTTATTATGCTATTTAAAATGTTTACAGCCATTTGACTAATTATATTTTTATTGGTTTTATACAGTATTTAATATATGCATTTGTTTTAAGGTTAACTTTCAATGTGAGAAATATTTAACTTGCCATTGTTTAGTTGAAAATTTGTGCTGGCTCATATTTGATCAGTGTGGGAAGCATATAGTTGTAGTAGATATTAGCTTGTTGATATTATGCTTTGGTGGATATAAAGTACTATCCTCAATGCTTTTTCCTTGAGAGGATTGTATATTAATAGATCAGTTTATTTGTGCTTAGCTACTGTAGTTTTAATCCCTAGAGAGGATTGTATTCATGGCATGCATTCCATTTCCCTATGTTGAGATTTTGTTCACACATTTATATACCTGGGAGAAAGATATGAGAATCTGCCATGATGTTTTTCCAATTGTATAGCGTTGCTCTGAGAAGACTTTCTTATCACTCATGATGATGTGTAGTTATTTTTCCACTATGTAAGGTGATCTATTAGTGTTTTAAAATATATATGGCAATGATAGAGTAGATTTTGGAGTACTTAGTTGCTTCAGGAACACTGACTATCTGTAGTGTTTAGCTAAATGTAAAATAGTGTACATTTTGTGCTGGTGTGCTTTGTCAGCAATTCAAAAGTAAAACCAACAAATCTCAATATTTTTAATGCTTATTTTGGTGCATAGTCCAATAAGAAATGCATGTGCTGTATGTGGAATATCATCATTTTCACCATCTGGAAGTTACTTGCTGATGGATCGGTAAGACATTTTAAAAGTGAAATAGTTTTTTATGTGGACATAGGCAAAAATATGGTATATTGTGAGTATGGCTTCTGATGTATTTTCCCCTCATTTCTTTAATTAAGTACCCAAGGCTAGATAATAATGGGAATGTTTATGCTTTTATGATAGTTATCATTATCATATCAGTCTATTGGTGAAATTTAACCAGTTGTAAATTCAGAATGTTTAAAAATCTGTATGGTATTTTAAATACTGTCAATAGCATGATAGAAGTTAATTCTATAAATAATGATTGCTTACTGGGCATAGCATTGTATATAGATTCAGTTTTGCTTTATTATAATTTAAAAGTTTTATAAAAGAATTATTTTATAAAATAACTTAGCATAAATATGCTAAGAAGGAAATTGTTTAAATAGTATAATAGCTGTACTTAAAAAAATGAGTATTAAGTCATCCACAAGTTTATATTAGAAATGAATAGTTGGTTAGTGTGCAGGCAATTACTTTGACTGCATTGTGTATAAAAGAAACAGCTCTTGTGTGTAGCTTATGGACTGTTACTTTATTTTTTTCTTCTTGAAAGACAATTTGTAAATAATTTTGTTGTTGTTTTTGTTTGCAACCTATTAACATTTCTGTGAAAATTAATAAATGTATTTATCTATATATGATTTCTTGTGTATTTAATTTCTTTATTATATGAATAAAATCTTGGTAAATCAGATAACCAATTCTTATACCGAGTCCAAAATAAAAACTTAATCATGCAAAAATTGCATAAGTGATATATTTTCTAAAGATTGAAATTTATTGGAAAAAATTGAATGATATTTAATTAAACATTGAACTCATCATTTATTCAGACTGCATATTATTTATGTCATACAAAGAACACATTATTTTACAATTTCATTAGTTTATTGATGTGTTGTTGATGAATAATTGAAAGATATAAAAGGTACCCTTTCTTTCTAATTATTCGAGTGTCATTCTGGGTAAAAGACTTTATTTTTCCAAATTTATGTTTCTTTTATACAATTTATTGAGCAAATTAAACATTTCTTTAATTAATTGTTATTACTGTTATGATGTAGTAGGATACATTAGCTTATAAAAGAAGTGTGTCTTCTTTAGACTGCTGGGATGCCATTCATGTATTCAACAACATAAGATGATGATTAGCATTCCAATTATTAAAAAGAACTCTAAGGTCTTTCATTATTATCATTTTATTAGTATTCTAATTAATTTTATTATTCCAAAAGATAGTGATATGGCATAAGAAACTTATATGGTTTATTGTACCATTAGAAATGTACATTGCATTTCACTCTACAAGAGTAGAGTAGATGAGATCATGGCAATAAAAATTGATAATGATAAATATTTGCTCTATAGGATATTGAACAAAATATAGAAAAATTCTATTAGAAAATGTAACATTAAATGTAAAATATTTATCACTCAGAGAATGATAGAAAAAAATATATGTTTTAAAAGTGTTGCATAGGAATGAGTGAAGTTTTCCCTCTTTGTAATAATTTATTCATTTATGCATTTTATTACTGTTTTTGAAATTCCCTTTTCATGTCTCTGTAATAAATGTTAAGATAACCACCCACTGAGTTTAGCCTTAGTACTAATATTAGTAGTATCTTGTCATACATTATTATTTTCTTAGTGTTTTCCTGGAGGTTTGTGATGATGGTGTTTCAGATGTATTTTTATATTAGACTATTTCCATTATCTAATTTAAGTGTTGAATGTCTTTAGAAAAAATTAACTTTATTTAAATATTCCAAATACATTCAACTGTTAGTAATAAAACTTCAAATAGGTTAATATATGCACAACATTTTGAGAGGGATTGTTTTTCCCTCTCCTTCAGGTGTTGCTGCCTGATCAGTGATAGTATTACCATGGGATTTGAACCTTGACTCTTAGATTCTTGAGTATTGAATTTTAAGCTAATTCTCTCACCAACTGAGCCATGTCAGTAGAAATTTTATATACTTATCTATGAGTATCTCCTGATTTCTCCACATTTCCCTAAGGGCAAATTTGGATAGTGGTTTCCATATATTATGTCTAGTTACATTAGTTTAGCTTATGGGACTTTTGGTCATTGTCATGTGAGCATCTTCTTTACATTTTCTTCTTTGTATCTTTTCTTCTCTATCCAATATATTTGTATTTTCCCAATTGAACATATGTTTATTGGCAAATACACGGTCTGCTATTTTAGACACATCTGGTACCTCTTTTCTAATCATCAGTTTGTTATCTTGCAAATGCTTTTCAATGGGACAGCTGTTCTCAATATTATATGTTCTTCCAAATTTACATGGTATTTCATAGATGCAGTTTTTTCTTTGCAGCATTTCAAACTTAGGTTTTGTAGATGTTGGAATTTCTCATGGTGAGGTATGGCTCTGGAAAGCTGTTGTGATGCTGTACTGATTGCAGATTTTTTAAAATTTGTCTGCTATTTTTGGAATGTATGGGTACATTACAGTACCCAATAATTGTTTTTTGTCTTGATGGTTTTTTTGTTGTCTATTTAACATTTTTTTAATAACAGTTGATGGATAACCATTTTTCATAAGTTTGTTCTATATAGATCTTTTCTTTTTCCAAGTCACTGGTTTCTAAACAAAGGTCTTTTGCTCTGTCCATAGTGATTGCAAACTTCATGTTTTGTATTTCTGGTGGAATTGGATGTATAGGCTAGGTATTTTTCTGTATGTGTAGGTTTTCAATAAACTATTGTTTTGATTTTGCTATGAGGGAGACTTGTCATAAGAACATCTAATAATGCCAATTTTTGTTCTTTTTCTGATTCTATGGTGAATTTAACTGAAGGGGATATATTGTTGATGTGTTTTAAGGAAGTTTGCAGCAGTGTTTCACCATGTGGCAATACAACAAATCTATCATCCACATAGCAAAGCCAACATTAGATAGATATGAAGTAGTTTTTATGGTTAATGTTTCAAGTTCTTCCAGGTAAATATTGCTAATCAGTAAGACAATAGTGATCCCATAGTCATTCCTTGATTTTATTGGAAGAAGTCTGTGTTAAATTGAAAGTAGGTTGTTTTATGCAAAATGTTAATAGTTTCACTATATTATCAATAGGAAGAGCTGTTCTGGTTTGTAAACTATTATCACCATTTAATCATTTTTTTACAATAGACAATGCTTCTTCACATGGTACATTTGTCAATAAATTTTCCATCAAAGCTTACCAGAAAGTCAGTTCTTTCAATTATCATGTTCTTGGTTAATTTTATATTGTCATATTCTTGATTAATTCTACAAATGTCTAGAATCCCTGACAAGGAACTGAGTCTTGTGTGCCAAAGAACTTAGAATTTTGAGAAGAAATCTTACCAGATTTTGACAAAGTGAATCTGTAGAACTAACAATGGGTCTCAATGGAATATGATCCTTATGGTATTTAGGTAGACCGTAAAAATGAAGAATTTTTTTGAAATATGTTATTTTCCTTTTTACTTTATCAGTGAAGTAGCTGAGATGCTTTATAAATAATGCTTGTAACTTTGTTTCTGTACTCGGTATTGATTTTTTGCTACTTTTCTATATTGGCCTGCTATGAGGAGTTCTTGTATCCATTACAATTCTTACATTGCCTTTGTCAGCGGGGAGAATAATTGTAGATTTATCTACTTTGAGAGATTTAATTGCTTGCCTGTCACCATAGGATGTGTTTGACTTCAATTTTTGTTGCTTGTCAAGTGTTCTTTTTATTCTCCAGCATAATTCTGCTGCTTGAGTGAATTCCTCGGTTGCTGTCATTATATCTAATAAAGGGATATTAGATGGTGTTATGGCAAAGTTTAATCCTCTTTCAATAACAGAAATTTCCATATCTATTAGATATTTAGAACTGAGATTTTTAACAGATGAAGTTGTTACATTGCTTAGTACATTATGATTTTTGATATACCCATGTAGGTTAGCAAGTTTCTTCTTTTGCCATTTTTTTTCCATGCAATATAAAATATGATTTTATTACTGCTTAAGAAACTGTTATGAAGTTTTGATCAGAAAGTTTATTTTTAGAAAACACTCTACATTATTAATGGAATGCATTGTTTGACACTTAAAAAACCTTTGAGTATTTATTCTTTCTCTTAACAGAGCTTTACTGTGAGAGTGCATTGGAGATTTTAGTTGCAAACCTTTAGGAATTATCTCTTCAGATTTGTATTTACATAAAAAAGTTAAATGATTTTCTAAATTTGTCCAGCTTTAGAAATATTTTTTCATAATGTCTAATGCTTGATATAGTATCAGGTCCATACTGAATATTTAGTGTTTTCCTGAAGGTGTGTGTTGGTGGTGTTTTAGTTGTTATTTTTATATTGGTCTATTTTCATCATCTAATTTGAGTATTGAATGTCTTTAAAAAAGTTTAACTTTATTTAAATATTGCAAATACATTCAACTTAGTAATAGCACTTCAAATAAAGTTAGTATATGCACAATGTTTTGAGAGTTATTATTCTTCCCTTTTCCTCTTGTGTTGCTGGCCTGAACAGTGAGAGTACTAGCATGGGATTCAAACCTGGACCCTTAGATTTTTAAATATTGAATTTTAAGGTAACACTCTCACCAACTGAGTCATCCTGTCAAAGGCAACAATAAGTAGAAATTTCATATACTTATCTATGAGGTTCCTCCTGAATTTGCCACTTTATCCTAAAAATAAAGTTGATTAGTGGTTTCCATACATTATGTATCATCACACTAGATTGGCTTATGGGATTGAAAACTACTAATCACATTTGCTCTTAGGAATAAGTGGAGAAATCAGGAGGAACCTGATCAATAATATATGAAATTTCTACTGACTGTTGCCTTTGGCAGGATGGCTCACTTGGTTAGGGCATTACCTTAAAATTCAATATTCCAAGAACTTGATGGTCAAGATTCGAAGCCTATGCTAGTATTGTCACTGGTCAGGCCAGCAATACCTGAAGAATCTGTTTGAAGTGCTATTACTAACAGTTGAATGTATTTGGAATATTTAAATAAAGTTACATTTTTTTAAAGATATTTAATACTCAAATTAGATGATGGAAATAGTCCAATATAAAAATACAATTATTATTTTCTATAGTAGTATTAATTATAGCATTCTTCTTACTTATTAGGTTAGAATGTATATTATAAGGGACTCTCAGACTTTGAAACTCCCCATATTTATCCAATCCATCTTATACAACATGACACAAACATGTGAAAAAGATAAATGATCTCAAAACAAATGATCTCTAATATGCATATTTCATACTGAACCAACTCTTGTCAATTGTTCCAGATCACTACCTCCCACACATATATACAATCATTGCTCAGTTTATATTAAGATAGCAAATCTTTAAACTTTAATGGACAAGCTTCAATCTTCTTCACTCTTCAGTCATCCATATCATTGAAAATCCATTTTCTGTATAATAAAATGGACATATTAAGGTCCAACATGTCAGGAGGCAGATTGACTTCAGTTCAACATAGGTATATTAATATTGGCATCATCAAGGGTGTTGAATTTTTGATTTTCAGATATTCAATGATATAGATGGCTGAAGAGTTGGAGAGTGGAAAAAATTGAAGCATATCAATTAAAGTTTGAAGATTTGCTATCTTAATATAAACTGAGCAGTGATTGGATATATGTTTGGAAGATGGTGACCTGGATTAACTGATTAGTGCTGATTCAGCATGAAATATGGATTTTGGAGATCATTTATCTTTTTCACATGCATGTGGTCATGTGTATCAATTGTATAAGATGGATTGGAAAGCTGTGGGAGTTTGCAAACTGAGTTCAAGTCCCTTATAATTACATGAAGTTTAGTATAAATATCACCATCACCAACCATTATCAATCCACTGCAGGGTGAAGGTCTCCCCAAGTTCAATCCATCTTTTCCTATCTATAGATTTTCTTCTCCACATCACCCCTGCACACTTTCTTATTTCATCCATCCATCTCATATGTGGTCTCTTTCTGGATCTTTTACAATCTTTTAGAATCTAGTTTAAGATTTCAATTGTCCATCTATTATCATCTCTTCTAGAAATATGTCCAGCCCAACTCCACTTTCAGTCTTTTAATTTTTTCAATGAGGTCAGTTAACACCTGTTTGTTCTCTTACCCATACATTGCGTTTTCGAACTCTTCTTGTTACTCCCAACATGCATCTCTCCATACTTCTTTCAGTGGTCTGAAGTCTCTGTATTGCTCTTCTATTAAGTGTCCAAGTCTCAGATCCATAAGTAAGAACTGGCAAAACACATTTATTAAAAACCTTTTTTTTTCAAACACAAAGGCATATTTCCTTTTAGTACCAAGTTATTTCTACCAAAAGCACTCCAACCAAGTTTAATTCTATGATTAATTTCATCCATTATGTTTCCATCTGTATTAATAATCTAACCAAGGTATTTGTAACTGTTAACTTCTTCTAACTCATCATAACCAATCTTTATTTTCATATTTTGAGAAAATCTATTAAACGTTACTTTAGTCTTTTTAACATTTATCTTTAGTCCTACTTTCCTACTTTCATCTGATAACTCCTGCAATATTTTCTGCAGCTTTAAAGCATTATTTGAAAAAACAACTGCATCATCTGCAAAATCTAAATGACTTAAATAATTTCCATTTATTTTCACTCCTTTAGCTTCCCATTTTAATCCACAAAATACTTCTTGCAGCACTGCTGTAAAAAGTTTTGGAGATATGGAATCACCTTGTCTTACACCTTTCTAAATGTTGACTTTCCCAGTATCATTATGTAATCTAATTGTTGCTGTTGCATTTTTATAAATATTTCTTAAAATATGACAATATCCTTGATCTATACCTTGATGATCCAATGCTTTAATCACTGAAGAAATGTTTATAGAATAAAATGCCTTTTCATAATCCACAAATCCTAAGCATAATGGCAACTCATATTCATTTGTCCTTTCTATAACTTTTCTCAATACCTGGATATGATCTACTGTACTAAAACCACTTTTAAATCGAGCTTGTTCTCTTGGTTGATGGAAATCCAGTTTTTTCTGTAGATGAGTTGTAATTATCTTAGTAAAAATTTTCTATAAAACGGATAAAAGACTGATAGATCTGTAATTTCTAATATCTTCTTTATCACCTTTTTTAAATATTAATATTAATACTGCATTTTTTCAATCATCTGGTACATCTTTATCATTTAAACATTTGGTATATAACTTTGCTAAAATACATGTATTTATATATTTATGAAAATAAAATAAGAATTAAGTTCTATTTTCATTAAAATCTACAACTAATAAAAACATAGAAAGATATGACCAAATTAATTAGTCTTATGAGGGTATTCAAATAATAATCATGTAAAATGTTAATGAGTCAATGATAAATAGCAAGTAATATTTATATGATGAACCAAAGTAAAATATTAGTGTATAACTATGAGAAATCATAAATATGTTGATAGTTTGTTACTAAAAACTATCTATTACTAACGATGGATCTATTGCTAAACAATTTTTCTCTAATACTCAGTAATAATTCTAATCTTGAATTTAATTAGAATATATTATGATGATTCTCTGTACTTGTTATTAATAAGATGTTACTGAAGTTGATAATAATACATGCTAAGATCAATTATCATTCTGTTTTAAAATAGTACACTGTTAGCTTGAAATGAGAAAATAAATCAATAGGTAACATTGTGGTAAATACATACTACAAGTAGTTACCACACATCCTCAGAATCATTTATTATAAATTTATTGTTATCATCATCTGACAAGAGTAATTATCACCCTACTCTAAGTTAATGTACTGTAATTTTGAATAAGCCTATAAGAAATTATCTAAAATTTATGGTAACAGATGTCATGAGTAAATATCTCCTTTTCTAGGTCAACCATTATAATCATGATGAGCATATGAGAAGTCATCTGATACTAATGTTGGTAACATATGTTAAAAGTTATTATCATTCTACATCAGAGCCATCTGATGTAAACTTGAGTAAATATATGAGTTATCTATTATTGTTAATGACACATACTATGGACATTTATTATTTTATATTATATATGTAAGCTTAAATAAGCATCAGAAAAATTTATTGGATGTTTTTGATAATACATGCTAAAATAATAATGTTTCATGGCTATATTAATTTTATATTATTAATATTTTTATGACTTGAAATAGAAAAATATTGATGTTTTATTTAATACATATGGACTATTGTGGAAACATCCAAACATTATGAAAAAGTAAAATTAAAATGTAAAGTTTGAATGAAATAATTTTTAAATATTCAGAAAAATTTGCTAATTGAGATTGCATCTAATCAAATATTGGTTTAATTACTATCCTGAACATAACAATAATATATATATATATATATATATATATATATATATATATATATATATATATATATATATATATATATATATATATATATATATATATATATATATATATAAACATTACAAGCATAAAGCTAAACTAGTCAATATAAAATCAAAACTACCCCAAATCCAAAATTAAACCAGACCAGCATAAAAATAATATTAAAACACAACCTAAGGTTTCACTGCTACAAGCAGACTTCTCAAGTGTAAAGAACTACAAAAACTACACAATATATATAATATTAAAAACTACCCATAAATCCATTCACTTTCCATCCACCCTTAATATTAAAAGAACTCTTAAATAAGTTAATTGCTTCAGAATAATAAATTTTCAATAATAAAGACTCTTTAATTCTTCTTTTGATTTCATTTCTCTCAAAGAAGACAACCTTAGCTTCATCAAAATCAATAGTGTGACCTGTATCTTTTTCATGGACATACAAAGCAGAACTAAGATATCTATTTTTAACTCTACTTTTATGAACCTTTATTCTTTCATTTAAACTCAAACTACTCTGACCTATGTAAACCTTCTTACAAAATAAACAAGGAATAAAATATACTATACTAGGAATAGTCTTTCTATCAAAAACTTCTTTTGTATTATTTAATAAATTATTCAAAAAATTTATTAAATAATACAAAAGAAGTTTTTGATAGAAAGACTATTCCTGGTGTAGTATATTTTATTCCTTGTTTATTTTGTAAGAAGGTTTACATAGGTCAGAGTAGTTTGAGTTTAAATGAAAGAATAAAGGTTCATAAAAGTAGAGTTAAAAATAGATATCTTAGTTCTGCTTTGTATGTCCATGAAAAAGATACAGGCCACACTATTGATTTTGATGAAGCTAAGGTTATCTTCTTTGAGAGAAATGAAATCAAAAGAAGAATTAAAGAGACTTTGTTATTGAAAATTTATTATTCTGAAGCAATTAACTTATTTAAGAGTTCTTTTAATATAAAGGGTGGATGGGAAGTGAATGGATTTGTGGGTAGTTTTTAATATTATATATATTGTGTAGTTTTTGTAGTTCTTTACACTTGAGGAGTCTGCTTGTAGCAGTGAAACTTTAGGTTGTGTTTTAATATTATTTTTATGCTGGTCTGGTTTAATTTTGGATTTGGGGTCGTTTTGATATATATATATATATGGAAGGTAAGTAATTAGTAGATAAATAGATCGAGAAATAGAAACACTGATAAACAATGATATGCAGATTTATAATGTCCATCTGTAATTCTAATCAGATTATATATAGAAGAATCGAATGATATTTTGACTACAATTAAAATAATAGTTTGATTATCAGTAATAAATGAAAAATAATCCTTTAATATTTATCCAAATTTTAGTATTTAGCAAATAATACTATCCATATTTTGGTTGTTATGGATTGACAGCATTTCAAGATGAATTTAGATATTGATTTCAATGTAAATTTAGATTAAAAAATCATAATGAGGTCTAATTACTATATTAAGATATTTTTCTTTTCAAGCATATATATATATATTGATTTTATGAAATACAATAAGTTAAACATTTTAAAATAATTTTTTAAAAATTAATCAACGTAACACAAACAATTTAAATACATTGTCAAAATGCTGAAGAGATACATTGTATATAAAAATTAATTTAAATTGCTAAAATTATTTACTCTAAAAAATTTAATTTACGGTATAAATTTTTTAGAGACAAAAATTTCCAAACAGTAGGGCCACTCACTGCAAACCAGAGTAATCAATGGATGCAGGAAAGTTACTCTGGTTTACACTGAGTAACGCTACTGTATGGAGAGTTTTGCCTCAGTGGAAAACAGCCTGTGTAAGCATAAAAAATAGTGATCAGTCAAGCGTTGGTGGTCGAGTGGTTAGCGCAGCTGCCTTACAAGCAGTTGTTCCAGGTTTGCTTCCCGGCTGATGCTTTGACACATGCAAAAAAAATAATGATCATGTGATGTTTGATGGTTTAATATAAATTTTTTTCTATATCTTTTTATCTTTTTATAATGGTTCAAATCCTAGAAGTTGGTTGTTTCTTTTCATCATTTTTATTTAATTCTGAAAAATTAACAGTTGTCACAATTACGAAAATTGGACAACAATAAGTAAGCTAATTTTTTTTTTGTAAAGATTGACCAATATTTCACTTGAAATAAGAACTGACATCTTTTTTTTAAATTAAATTTATCATTTATGCAAATCACACAAAAATTTTACCATTTACTCCGAAGGTAAAGGACATTAAATATGCTATAATTTTGTCTTCAAGTGACGGTTTTGGTGTTGTGACGACGTTGTGAACTAAAAATAAAGAATGATAAAATTAATTAAATTTAATACATATAAAAATTAATATTTACTGTAATCATGAAAAATTTTAACAAATGTGATATGTACATTTTGCATATACGTTATATAATGAAATGTTAATAGAATAACATTGAAACACATCTAGAACTGTTTAGTATTATAAATAATTTTTTAATTCTTAATATATATATATAGATGCCTTTATTTAAAAACAGAAATTGTTACCAGCTTCACATTACAATTTTCTATCAGTGATAGTTTTTAATTTATTAACATATACAACTATAACTTATATTTGCTTTTTCACATTTTAAAAATTGAACTTTTATAAATACTTAAAAAATACATTTATAATACTCCTAATCTTTCACCTGTTATAAGCATAAAAAATTAGTAAATTCTAAGTGGTCGTTCTGTTTAATTCTTTGTCCTGGATTGCCTTATCCATATGCTTGACTGATGTTATGGATATGACCTTTATAGAAGAGAAAATTTTGGAAATTTAAGCTGAGATTTTTACAAATTGTAATCTACTTTTATCATGGAATAATACTCTATTCCTTTATCTAAACTATTACATTACTTTACACTTCCAGTATTTGTTTTGGGTTCAAGACCTTGTTAAAATTTTCGGTTTTACTTAAATAATTATTTTTTAAATTCTTTTAGAATCATCAAATTACTTCAGTTATATAATTACACTTTTATTACTTTACACTTAATAAAAACAAATATGGGATCACTTCAATATCTTATTTTGTTTTAATTGTATATGCATTGTTTCTATTACAGCAAATAAATAGAAGTATGATTCATTCATTAAAAAATGATGCTAAAGACTTGAACTATATGAATTAAGACCCATCCCACATCATATTGCAGTCATGTTTGTTTTCATAATTAGTGTACCAGATATCATCTTTCCATTTCAAATTTATCAGCACTTTTAACATCCAATTAAGTATAGTTATATATCCCGTTACTGACCGCTAATCAATGTTATTAAAACAGGCAAAACTCTCTATACATATTGCCAATCAGTGCAAGCCAGAGTAATTAATGGATGCCAGAAGGCTTGTGCATAAATCCCCCATCTAGTGCCTACTCATACAATATCCCTAGACTAGTTTCTGGCTTGTGACCTTTGTCAATGAGGAGCCTTGGATCTGAGAGCACTGCACCTAGATCTTAGGATCTAATGCAACCCTCAAGCAGCTACCTTTTATCTCTACTTACTGACAAAGGCCCCAATCCAGAACCTAGTCTGGGAATATTGGATGAGTAGGTACTAGATGGGAATTTTCTTCACAAGCCTTCTGGCCTCCATTGATTACTCTGGCTTGCACTGAGTGGCAATACGTATAGCGAGTTTTGCCTGTTTTAATAACAGCATAAGAAATGGTGATCATGCGATGTTTATTAACTAATGAATGTGTAATGAATATAGATATTGTCTTTTTATCTGAAAAAAAAATCCTAATTTTTTTAAAACAATATTTAAAACTTTATTCAGCTAGATGATTTATTGTATTGAAATGAAATTCAAGACCTATATTTCATGGTTCCACTTCTTCTGGGGGGGGGGGGTGGCATTTGAAATTTCCAATTATTGCACCATTTCATTTTTTATTTCAAGTCAAGATTCTATTTCTGGATGTTTAACCAAGACTTTTTTCAAACAAGGGTTAAATTTTATCCTATAAAATGGGTATCTTATAAAATTCTGAAGAAAGTTCATTTTCTAGATTTTGCATTAATTTTGATTTTTCTAGATGTTTCTGAAATTTCATTAACAGATTTTAAAAAATTCATGTTTATGACATTTATTTTCTTGACAAATGAAATATGTCAATCACTGTAATGTGGAGATATGAACAAAAACAAAATATAAACACATAGTAAATGATTGACAAATCTATCAGTATAGCAACAAAAATGAAAAATTATATATTATGATTGGAGAATTATTTTCTGATTGGTATAAAAATCTTTATTATATATTTTTATTTTTTTTTAAACAAAATAATTGTCTTATGCTTAATAAATAAAACTTTTTGGATTAAAATCTCACATAATAAAAAGACCATGAGGAAATTAGTATTCAAAAAAATATCTTAACTCTTTAACTGCTCTTAAATTGTACAATTTATTATTGGCTGAGTGAATTAAAATTTTAAAGTTTTGATTGGTCAATTAACAAATTCAGCCATAAAAATATATTCATCTTTTAATATTATAGTCATTTTAGTTTCATTTGTAAAAAGTATTAATAATTTGTCAGGTTATGACAGTGAATAAAAGTTTTTTCAAAAATAAATTTTTATTAATAATTATAAAAATATTTGATAACAAAAAATATCAAAAAAAAAATCATAGCAAATTACAAGTGATGCAAACATCATTGATTTCCCTTCTCCATTTACATTATTATAAAAGTTAAGCATTTTTTAGTAAAATCTTACCATTTTTCTAAAAATAATTATATTTTCAGCATATTTTACCAAAATACATTACAATATGTAAATAAATGCCAGAAAAATATTCTAAAACATTAATTTTTGTTTGAAAATCAAATAAACAGTTGGGGCAATCTAAACTCTTGACAGGATATCAAAATTATTGTTATAGCTCATTTCTTTTTCAATTTACATTCATGTAAAGTATACAATTTTTTAATAAAATCTTACTATTTTTGTAAAATAACTATTTTCCGCATATTTTATGAAAATAATTTATAATATGTATGAAAAATAAAAAAAAAAAAAACACACTAAAACATTTTCATTTTCAGTAGTGAAAATTATTTACCAGCGATCTTTTTTGATCAAATAATCATCAGCCAATCAGCATTTAGAATGGACTGCACCCTCCTTTTGTTAGACTTTCTACATCACATTTATTGATTTTTTACTTGTAAAATAATTCAAGAAAGGGCAGCATCTTATGAGATTTTTCATAAGCTTTAAAACAAGTATAAAAACAGTACCATAGCTCAAAAAGTGACCGATTTAGAGCAACCTAAATCCATTGACATGGATTAGCGGATATAGCTGGGCAAAAATAAATCTAAAAAATAAATGAATTAGAATACTCAAATAATTTTTGAACAAGTGGGTTTTTTTAAATTTCAGATTTTGGCTTATATATTGTAATAATACTGAGAAAATGGGGTGAACCTGGAGTGATGGAAAATCATCATCATCAATTCCAGTTAATGAATCAAATTTAAATATTCAATATAAAGAAAAGAATGAATATTTGCATAAGAGATCAGGTAATGAGAATAATATGCATTCATCATCATGAATGATCAAAAAATAAAACCAACAGTCAACTGTATGATTGGATTTGAAAGTGGCCCTCCATAAATCAGGCTAATTATTTAACCACTGCCAAACTTAGGACAGCAATACAACACAATAATTTGGATGCACAAATGGAATTGCTAGTCCATAAGAATATAACAGTTAAAAAAATAATACTGAAATACAAAAACATGCTGATCATCATCAATGCCCTGGCCACCTAGTATATACTGGCCAACTATAAATTTAATGGTGATTACCTCCTTGCACATTGCCTTTATGGAAGTTTACCCTTGGTTTTTCACTTATCATTTAATCTTCCTATCTATTATGATATATATAATCAAGAAATTTTTTAAACAATTCATACTTTTTAAAACAATCATAGCATTGGTACTAAAATATAATGCTACAACTACCCTTTCCTTAGGAGAAAATTTTCTTTATCAGTACTTGATTAAAAAATATTTTAATTTACTTATATAGGCATGGACTTGAGGTCACTTGCATTATATATTCCTCATACATCTGCTGGAGTGTCAAACAGGAAGGTGATTTTATCAATCTGGTTTTTTTTTAATTAGGAAAAGTTTTTTATATAAGTTTCTAAATTTTTTGAATTTATATTTCTGTGGGTCACTAACATGAGTGATACATATTACTACTCTATCACCAATCTTAAAAAAAAGATAGTAATTTTGTTTCGGAAATTTTTTTATTTCCTATCTTTTTTATGATTTTGAAGATGCTACCTTTAAAATCACTTTTCCACATAATATAAACTAATTAAATACAAATTAACTTCAATAACGAGATGGATATCAAAAGAGTAGAGTTACTAAGTTTGAATTCACTTTTAATACTAAAGTACTGTTAATTAACACCATTTTTAATTTCTTAAGGATATTGCAACTATAATGTGAGCCAAGTTGTGCACTATATGGTTGCTAATCAGGGACTCTTGGGTTTAAATAGCTTTTGAAAATGTCAATAAAACTCTGCTGACCATTCTAGTGTAACTTAACATTCATAATTATGTATTTGACATTTCACTGGGAATTCCTTTAACTAGCTACTCTGTAGTGAGCTCAGGATATCTTCTAACCGGTACTTTACTATCATCCCACTTGGAGTTTTGAGTCCAAGCATACATGTAAAGTTTGACCTACTCCTTAAAGAAAAGGCTTAATCATTATTAATAATTTCAATCCAATTACCATATATACTTAAAACTTTACATTCTATACCTCTCATTTATCAAACCACTCATTCATTGTCACTGGTTAAATTCTCCTTTGACAAGTTTCAAAAGTGGTCATTGTATGTTCTTGTGAAATTATCTTTTATTTTCCATTCATTAATCCAAGCATAGGTCTTTAAGGAAATAATGCCATCCAAATTTATCACAGTATTAAACTGAAATTATGCTTTCCCTCTCTCCATGCAATTTTCAACTACTTTCAATATTTTTAAATAAAATAATAAAGAAATGTCATGTCTCTGAGAATCCTTATATATAACTGTTTTGTATTTATAATGGCATCTAAACAAAAATTCATTATTGTTTAAATGGTTGTCTTCTCTTAGCATCTTGAAACCATTCGATGGCATACTTTCTATGCAAATGCACAGAAATATACCATTTATGCAGCCCAATATTTCTGTGCTTTTAGCATAAAAAAGTTACAGCCTATAGAACAGTTCTGTTCCTATTAGCCATTGCAAGCTTAGATGGCATTGCACACCAATATTATGGTCTGCTGATGTGCTTCACAGCACTATGCAAATGTGCACACTTAACAGATCACTACCATATATCGTGAGGTGTTTGGAATTCAACTGGCCAAAACTGTTGTAATATGCCTTCATAATAGTGATCTTACTAACTGCCGTAGTATTACATACTAATAATTGTAAGCCTGCCACCATGATTTGCTACACATCATGGAGTGTGAAAACAATTGTAAAAGGGTCAGGCCAAGCACCATTTCACACAAATCATGCAAAAACACATGTTTGCATTAGAAAAGCTATGAATCAAATGAAATGGCTGAGGTTGCATGTTGTTTTGGAAATTGTAAGCTTGGTATGATCAGGATACTGCATCTTTTGGTCAGATTAAGAACAAATACAAGATAAATAAAATGTCTGAGATTGCACATTGTTTTGCAAATCATAATCTTGGTTTGATTCAGAGTATTGCATCTTTTGGCCAATCCTTCAGATGGGAAAAACCATAGGCTCCCCCCTCCCCTGCACATTCCAATATGATGTGGTGACATGTCTAATTTAATTTTAAAATGTAATTATTATATTTTAAAAAATAATGTTGGTTCATAAATTGAGTATGGCATCTTTTGGCCAATCCTTTGAACCAGCAAAACCATCAGTCCACCCCCATGAACATTCCTGCACTATGTGCTGACTTGTAGAATGTAATTTAAAGTATTATAATTCTTATATTTTCGAAAATAATGTTTTTTACAAAATAATGACATTTCGTAAATTGTTTAAAAATAGTTTGCAAACTGTCGCAAGATGCTAAAATGTCTAATGTAATTTACAAACATAATTATTTCATTTTAGAAAATAATGTTGAAGTTGAAAACAAGACAAAAAGGCATGAAAACATTATATTTGTGTTTGTTCACATAAGAACTGTGCCCTCTCGCAGTTTCAACATTCTAAGAGAAAATTACCGTTTAAATTAACATTACTAAAATCATATCTTTCTTGGCCAAATAGTTTAATTTGTAAATTATCATGATTATATATAAAACATGAATCATCCATTTTGGTGTTATGGTTTACAGAATGAAATGAACCAAATGTACTCATTTTATTATATCTAACTTTAAATACTTTCCACTATCATGTTTTCTAGTATCAAAATAACGTTCATTTATGATAAATCCATCATATTTTGAATTATAACTCAGTAACGTATATACATTTATTTTATTATGATCTTCATTTTATTTATTGAACTTAAAATATTTATTTCTCTTCTTACCAAATTGATATAATATTGTTTCTTCTTTATGGCTTGTACCTATCTGAGGGTAATATCCTTTAAGAAATAATTCAAAACTAGCTAATTTATTTATTTTTACTAACATTATCTTTAAGTATTCTACAAATATATTCTCTATTATTCATAATGATATTTTCTTCTTTATTATCTAAAGAATCATGTTCAGCATTCTTACTGCTATTTTTATCAACTCTTATACACTCAACTATTTCATCTTTAGTTTATATTTTTATTTCACTAAGATCAGTTTGTAGCTTAAACTTGTCATTTAATTCAACTTTTATTTCTTCCTGATAAAGAACTAACTTATGTTCTAACTTATCTCCAAAATTTTTCACCATTACATTTGATTTACATTCTTTTTGTTTTATCTTTTCCCTCAAATTAAACTCAGCATCATCTAACTTCTCTTCTAATGCAACAAATTTACATTTGGATTTCTCTCCATATTTATTTAATGTTAATTTCATCTAATCTCTCATCTGAATCCTTTTTTGCTTCATGACAACTATTTTCAACTGCATCAATTTTTCTACTTAAATCCTTTACTTCATTTCTATACATCTTTTTCTTAAGGTTTTTACTTAACTTGTTGATTTTCTCATCCATTTTATTTTGATTATCCCTTAACTCTTTCTTAAAATCTTCACTTAAATCTTCACTTAATTTATTCGTTTTCCTCTTGATTTTATTTTTAAAACCATTTTTTCTACTATTCTCTATAATCATTTGAGCTATTTGGTCCAAGTTAAATAATACCTCTATTTGAAGCCCACCTAAAGGTATTAAGTTAGTTTCATCCATTTTGACACAAATTTAATATACTAGCTAGTAATAAATAAAATATAGTGCATAAAATATAAAATGATATTTCAATGATAAAGTATTTACCTAAGAAATCCATCCCTCAACAAGGCCAACATCTTTCTCCATTCAATGGATATATTATTTCAACTTGCTTATTACTAAATATAAATTTTTGAATATTCTAGATAACTTTTGTAACACCTTTGTTTGAACCTAATGCTACTTAGCCTCTTACTACCTACATATTTTTAATTCTTTATTTCTTTATAATTTATAATTACCATGGAGATTTTTGCTTTCATTTTATCATGCAAATAAAACTTTGCTTCATATTAAATTATACTAAACTTTTAATACCAAATTAATAATTACCAATAATCACACTACTCTATTTAAACTGCGACCCAAAACATAGTGTCAAATTGTAATCTCTTGATCTAAATTTGTTTGTAAAAGCCTCAGTGAGTAAAATGAAAATCGGAGTGAAAGAAACTGAAAATGCAATTCCGGTTGCATTTGTGTGCATTGAAAACACATTCGCATATGGTTGAGCCTTTATAAGACTCTAACCCACATGAATGCATTCACTCCAGATTTTCCAAAGAAAAATAAATAAACAATATAAATATATAATTTCTCAGGGATTTAAATATTGACTACTAAACTCTTAAAATATATAATTTTTTATCATATTTCAACCATCATTGGTTTATTACTAAATAATTTCATACTTACATAATTTTGTTTTATCTATTCGTTAATTAAGTATTTTCAGGGTTTCTATTAATAAATATTAATTAAGCTTTATCCTAATAATTATCTCAAGACAATGTATTATACTCCTAAAAAATTGTTGGCTTATATTTTATTGGTACTTCTCAGTCGATTTTAAAAAGGTCATATAGTTTACCTTATTACTAAATAGTGATTGACAATACTTCTTAATGTAAGAATAAATGTTTTTTATTTTTTTTAACAGATGATATATTAAATGATTAGTATTTCATATAATGAAATATAAAATTTAATATTTTATTCTTAGGAAGATTTGATAAAGTGAATTACATATTGATAAATTTGGTTGGTAACATTTTGATTTACTGGATACATTTTACAAATACTATCTGAACATAGATAAATAAAATAGTCCACTATATTTAGTGTGTGTCAATGTACATGTACTTGTATTGTTCATATTATTAAGACAATATTAAATTACAAGTGCTTAAAACCTTATGTTTTATATATAAATACTTAAATGAGTATTGAAAAAGATTGTATATAAAATAAATATACAAGGAATGTTATTTTTTTTTTTTAAATATGATTTTAAAATGTATTTTAATGTGTAAATTTAATTTTTTATTATTTTTCAAAGTATTTACTTATTAGCAAATTAAGAAAACATTTTAAAATCATTAATGCTCATGTATTCATAAGAACTTTTGAGTGGAATTTAACTCTTAATAACAGAGACCATAGCAATGAGCTAAAATTGAGTGTAACATAGAAACAATATCCAGGATAGTAATCTAAATATGACATTATCAGAAAACTCTTTCAGTCTGCATTTCAAGAAACAAATTACATAAAGTTCATATGATATATATTTTAGTAATATTTTGGATTTTACTATAGACATGAGTAACAAAGTAGGTAAATCCATTTGCTTATTTGAATAATACTTTGGATTTTACTATAGACATGAGTCGCAAAGTAGGTAAATCCATTTGCTTATAAATCTTCAGTCTTTTAAGAAATGAATATAATGTTGAACAATAAAACATTATTGCATAAAAATATAATTTAAGTGTTAAAATGTATAATTTATTTTGGAAAGATAATTTAAGTGCAACAATATATACTTCATTGTGGAATATAGTTTAAATGCTACAATATATATAAAATCATGAAAAATAATTTTAAGGGCCATGATATATATAAACTTGTGGAAATATAATTTAAGTGCTACAATATGTCTTATGAACTACAAAAAAATTAACCAATATTGTTATTATTGTAAAAAAATAAAGTATTAAGATTGTAATATTTTATTACAGAATACTTTATCTGAAAACTTATACCTTCATTAAAATGAATAAAACTTTGTGAATGCTTTAAAGCCAATAAACATCACATGACCACCATTTCTTATGCTTGTGTATAACTGTTGTTAAAACAGGCAAAACTCACTATACGTATTGCCACACACAGCAAGCTAGAGTAATCAATGGATGCCAGAAGACATGTGTATAAAATCCCCAACTAGTACCTACTCATCCAATATCCCCAGACTAGTTTCTGGCTTGTGGCCTTCATCAGTGAGAAGCCTTGGATCTGAGAGCACTGCACCTAGATCTCAGATCCAAGGCTTCTCACTGATGAAGGCCACAAACTAGTCTGGGGATATTGGATGAGTAGGCACTAAATGGGGATTAGAATGTGCAAGCCTTCTGGCATCCATTGATTACTCTAGCTTGCTGTGTGTGGCAATATGTAATTGTGAGTTTTGTTTGAATGCTTTAAAGTGGAATATAATGCTAATTTAACTTAACCTTTCTACATACTATGAAAAAGATTGTGAGATTTTAGTAAGATTTCTATAGTTAAGTTTATTATTATTTTGTGCATATATTGTGGAATATATTATGAAATTAAATTATAAGGTTTGATGTAAATTAATAAATATTATCTTAATAGAATTATAGTGTAAAGAACATTTCTTGTAATCATGGGTGAAATTAAACAAATAATATATTTTCATTCTGTAATACTTATTTTAGACTGCACATATTTGTTTGTTACACATAAAATATATAGCAGAACCAAAATAAAAAATTAAATTACAAATAAATTTAAATATATTTTGTAATACTAATTTTGGTTTATTTAAATTTAAGTTTGTTTTCTTCACATATATTAAAAGCAATAGATTTTGGGTATAAATATTTATGAATAATCTTGATAATACTATATATTTACTACACATTAATGATATAATATTTTATGTGTTAATTTATAATAACTTTACATTTATTATTGTAAGAAAACAATAAAGAACTTAAACATCACATGATCACATTTTTAGGATAGTGGTGGCTATGGTTGTAAAAGAGCCAAAGACACCAAAATGTATGGGTGCTGAACTGAGTTCAGACCCATATGACTATATAAGCTATTGAGCTTAGATTGAAAATATTTTTTGTGTTTTCAATTTCATTCTCATAGTTTTGTAGTTAAGTAGAGATAAAAGGTGGTTGCTAGAGGGTTGCATTAGATTCTAAGATCTAGATGCAGTGCTCTCAGATCCAAAGCTCCTCACTGATGAAGGCCACAAGCCAGAAACTAGTCTGGGAATATTGGATGTGTAGGCATTAGATAGGGATTTTATGCACAAGCCTTCTGGCATCCATTGATTACTCTGTTTAGCACAGGTGGCAATACTGTATGGAGAGTTTTGCTCTGTTTATGAACTTAAACATATTTAATCAATTTCTTTTAAGTATTTATTTGAAAGTATTTATGCAAACACAATATATTTTCTTCTTGGTGTTATTCGTGCATCATTCGTAACACATTTAAAAATTATATAACAGATGCAATAGATAAAAGAGTAATTAAATTCTGATCAAATAGCTTAACAAGGAATATATCATTTACCCATTAATTCATGTAATTTTTTTGATTTATTTGTTATATTTATTATATTAATAAGTTATATTTTTTAAATTAAAATTAGATTTCATGATTATTTCTAGTCCAACTTAATACTCTATAGTTTTATAAACTTTCATATGACCGACCACTCTCCATTCTATCTCATAGCCCTTATACACTTGAACACATATATGTCGAAAAAATAAATTATCACCAACATACATATTTCATGATAAACCAGCAATCATCATTTGGTCTAGATTATCATCTCTACACAGATATGCAATAAGCGCTCAGACATATATTAAAATAGCCAATCTTCATACTTTAATGGAAAGGTTTCAATCTACTCCACACTCCAACTCTTCAACCATCCATACAATTGAAAATCTGATGATGGAATGCTCAAAGGCCACACTGAGGCCAAGATTCTCATCACACCCATGTTGACCTAAAGTCAATCTGATCCCTTTATGTACAGGACATAATCCATTTAATACATATATGAGGGATGGGCAGACATCTCTACTCTATTATGTAATAACTGAAATACAGGCTTATTATATACATGTATCGATATATGTAATATATAGGGTATATGAGCACAGACTTTCACATGACCCACCACTCTCCACTCTATCTCATAACCCTGATACCCTTGAACACATGTCGAAAAAATAAATAATCACCAATATATGTATTTCATTCTAAACCAGCAACCATCATATTTTTATATGAACTTGAAGTGCTTCTATATATTTTATTCATTAAAATTTCAGTGAGTCCCAATACTGAATAAAACATTTTACTTATTTTAATAATTTATTACACTATCTTTAACATTCCATTAGTTATACTTTGCTACTGCTATGAATAAATGTTAGTCAAGGTTAAGCTAATGTTTTATTAATCACTATTTGCTCAAGATTATATATATATATTGTGCCCTTTTCTATAGGTCGGTAATAATTCATAACAGTCGATTACTAAAAATTTTAAATTTTAGAATATGTTCTTTTAATACACTAATTGTATTAAGTCAATTATATCTTTAAAGTACAATTTGAAGCTAAAAAGAATACGTAGTATATAAAATTATTTAAAAAATGGTTACGTAAAGCTTAACATATTGTTTCATATGGTTGTAAAAGCTGGCCATATTAAATAACACAGCCATAAATAATTAAAAGTATATTTAAAAATTCGATTTTAATAGTTTAAAACGTATAATTTAATAAATGCTATATTTAAATTTGTAATCATATTTAAATAGTCAAAATTAATATAGTATATTTTTAAAATAAACTTTGTGATGGTGAAAATTGTATTTAATTCTATATTTTCTAAATTGTTCTTCCAAATTTTACAATTATTTTATATAATATAATAAGTGTATCAATTATATAAATCTAGGCAGAGAAATAGATTGAAAATCGTCTGTCAAAGTTATTAATCATGTGACTTTTAATGTATACTTTCACACACACGCTTGTTAGAATTTAATAACAAAGTTTGTGTATTATAGAGTTGGATATAATGATTATTTATCATAGAAGTGAATATTAAAATATTACGTAGTTATTTCTAAATGTTTAAATGATGTAATAAAGATGAATACATTCATAATATAAAAATTAAATATTTTATTTAAATAAAAATAAACAAATTGAATATTAAGAAATGGAATAAGTTATTAAATGTTATTTTAAAAGTTATTTTAAAAGATTAAATAATTTAAATAAAGTTATAATTGAATTAAAAGTGGTATTTTAAATAATATTTTAAGTTCATTATGTCATAATTTCTAATTTTGAAATTCAATTCTACTATAAACTAAAAATATGTAAATTTGTTCTCAAGCTAAAGTAAGAATTAACCAATAGGAATAGGTATTCTTACAGACTATAAATATGATTTGCACGGGGTTATTGGGGGAGATTAATAATGTATTGAAACCGGAGAAAGGTAAATTATAACTATCAAAAAGATAGTATTTTTAAAATTATTATTTTAGTCAATTTTAGCGCTCTCTCATAATTTATTTGCAAAAACTAATTAATATTTTAAAAGTAACTTGCAAAAAAAAAAAGAGAGTGTAAACTAAAAAATATTTTAATAATTTCGTTTAACATGCTTTGTTAAATTTTTTAAAGTTCCTTTATCAGTAGTATTTTATCTGAAGTTTAACCTAGACTATGCAATAAAAAATGGATATACTACGAAATAAAATGGATATAAGTTGTAATGCTGAAAAAATATTTGAAATATTTATTGATACAGCTTTATTAATACTTCACCAGAGAACTGTTTTGGTACATAAGAAAACCATAGATCGGACATTATACAGAGTCTAAAAAATGTATTGAAACGTATTATTTATAAGTTTATCCAAGATTTATTTTTAAATAGTAATAAGACAATTATATTTCATGAATTATTTTATATAATATGATATTCAAAGGAGTAAAATGTTATATCCTTTCTGAAGGTAACATTTTTTAAAAAAAAAATATTTTCAAGAATTTAAGAAAGAACCCAGGAGAATATGTTATAGAAGTGTTTTGATATTAAAATATCCGGTCTTAGAATTATTTAAAAATGTATTTAGAAAAGATTTGTTTAAAAGTACTTGAAGTTTTTTTTCTATTTTTAAAAGAAATATATAAAAAATACCAAATGAAAGTTTAAATGTATCAAGAAGGAAACATAGATAAAAAAGTGAACACATAGATGAATAAAAGATGGATTCATGGAAATACAAATAGTACTTAAAAGTTTATCGAATATTTTTAAAGTTAAATTAGATGGATTGATGCATCGGATATGCAGAGAATATTGGTAGAGAAAATTAAGAAGCTTCACGGGATTAATTAATATTATGATTTAATAATTATCGTCCTAAATATTAAAACCAAGGATAATTTTCTATAAATTTTACTAAATGGATTAATAATTATTTTTATTTTAAACTTTAACGCACTTGGAGAACATTTTTAAAAAACTCTAAAGAAAATAATAAGCATTTTGGACTTATCAGGAACTATTGTCAAGAAAATATGTAAATATAGTTTTGATTCCTTTTATTTTGTTAACCTAGTTTAAATCTAAATTTTTATATAAGATTAGGAAAAACATAAAAACATTAATTTGTTAATATTAAAATTTTATAATATAACAATCTAATAATTTAGCTAAAAATATTTTAATATAAAATGTATGGGTGTGAATTTTTTTATATCTGCAATGCTCAAGTGGATAAAGGAAGCCTACTGAACATGATGACTAGATAAAGGTTATTGGTAATAATAATAACTATTGATAATTTATAATGTATATTTTTTTTTGTTTTCTTTAGATCATCCTTAAATTGGATGAATGAAGTGTAAAAGTTTTTTACTTATATGTACCGCATTTTTATACAACATTTTAAAAAAACATTATGAGATAGGATTGATTTGAAAATATGCATACGACAATTTTTTTTTTTATTAGTGATATAATCCAACATAACAAATAATTATGTGATTCTTTTAAAATTTTCATGTTATTGGATATTCAAATATTGTCTAAGTAGATTGTATATGATTAGACATATAGAATAATGAAGTAAGCATACTTTTCTTGTGGAACAGCTAGATTGTTTAACTATTAATGAATTTTATTTATTGTTTTGTAAATGCAGGTAGTTATTTATCAATGTAAGATGTGAAAAATCTTGAGAAATAATGTTGAGATAGTGGCTTGGAAGTACTTAGTGAACAGGAAACAAAGATGATGTTTTAAGAAATAGGATGTTATAAGGAATGGAAATAATATTTAGTCTTTATGTGGTTATCAGCATAGTTAACATAGCCCTATGACTGATACACATTTTATTTGGCCAGTGTTTATATTTCTTTAAATATTTGATGTTCTAATAAAGCTGAAGAAATAGCTTTAACATCGTCCCTGTACTAGAGGATATTAGGCAGGTAAATGTCATACCTCTTTGCACTGTGCCATGATTTTGAGATATGTTAAGAGTAATACTCTAGCTTTCTTCTTTAATCCTATGCATCTGTTTTCGCTATCTTTATTTCATGTAACTGCATCATTCAGTAAGATAGGTTTAAGAGAAATGATAAATAATTTAGAACTTAAGTTATGCTATCGTTTTGTATAAGATTGGTTTATTTGCTTAGAATGAATTGGATGTTATAACTTAAATTGAAGATCCAAAGTATCCTAAGGAAAGAAAGGAATCATAGAATATATTTTGAATTTTATTTCGGAAATGAAATATAAATTTTTTTAAAATAAAGTATCTAAACAAAGATATTTTCTTTAAAGTGATAATAATTTTAAAATGCTTTAGTATTATTTTTTTTAAGAGAAAAATAAGTATTGCATATTTTTAAAATACAATAGTACAAAGTAAATTATGTAAACAATATGCATAGTATATTTTTTTGTTTATTGGTTAACAGAAATATATTGGTGATTACACTTATATCATACTAAAGTAAGGCTTAAAGAAGAATATATTATGATTAGTAAACATTGTGTGATAAATACTAAAATCTAGTACAGAATTTTTGGATAATATTTTGTGTAACATCTTTGACTTTGCAAGATGAAATTTTTTAATATTTTGAGAAATCCATACTCATTATAAAATTTTGTTTTCTATAGAATGTTTTCTAAGTATGAATTTTTTAAAATAAGATAGTTAAATAATATTAAAAATAAAATGATGTTGCTAATAAAGTAGATAAATATATTTTGTAATAAGTTAACCATAATGAGGAACCAAATAGTAACATTTTTTAAATTTTGTCCTAAATCTAAATAAAGATATAATTGAAATATAAATTATTATTTTTATAACCCAGTAGATCAAACTGTAAAGTAAAAAAGCTAAGGATATCCACTGTAAATAGTGTAAATAAATTGTTTATTTATTTGTTGTTAGTAATAAACTTTGTTAAATTTTGTTATTTCAAAATTTTTGTGTCCGAGTTATTTATTTCTCCACATTGCTGCATGAAATCATGATATATGCATAATAATCAAAACAAATATATAATTTTGCACAAAAGATAAATAGAGAATTATTTTAAGAATTTTAAATATTTTATTGGTATTCATTATAATTAAATAATCATAATCTTAAATTATTTTATTGGTCATAAATCAGTTATCACAATAGTATACTGAATTATATGCTATCGGTTGCCACACATATTTTGTTTGTCAGATTATTAAAATGCTACCACGTATTTATTATATCATTACATGAAGATATAAGATCATATTATATTATTTCATTATTTTATTATGGTAATAAAAATATAACGAAAAGAAAAGATATCCAGAATTAGTTAAACAATGAAGAATATTATTATTATTATTATTATTTATTGTTATTAGTTTCAGTGTAGTAGATTATGACATAAAATCCCTTCTCATATTTTACTACCGTATTTTATTAACTTAGAATAAACTTTATGAACCTGAGATTATTTTATTTGAGCTAGATTATTAAATAGAAGATTAAGATTTAATTATTAATTTAATCTTAGTGAGTAGAAGTTATTAAAGTCGTAAGAATACTATGATTTTGTTATTTGAAATAGTAATAAGGGGGGATAGTGTTCTTATGCCATTGAGGTAGTATCCTGTGGGATATTGGCTCAATGTAATCTATCTTGTCACATGTATTTTCACTTCAAGTCTCATGAAAATATTAAATATTTATTTAATTTATTTTTATAAACTGAAACTTATTCATATTTTAAATTTGATCTAGTGAACCATTTTAATTTTAATGCTGAATATTTTAGTTATTAATTATTAACTGAGATAGAACCCGTTTTATTTTATTCCATATATTATCTGGAAGTGAAGATGCACGAGTACAGGTTAGAATATATATATATATATCAAACTTATATAAATTGGTGCTCAACATTGTTGGTAATTTGATAAACAGTATGTGTTTGACTCTTCATTTGTAGATACTTAATGCTACTACAATTTGGTGTCCAAATACATGACCCAATAATACTTTAGACTTAATTGATGTTATTTAAATATTTATTTTCGAATATTTATTCCATTATAATTTTGGTGCTCCAAGCATAACTTGAATAAAAGCATAATAATATTATCTGAGGTTTTCACATTTGTGCATGGTTACAAATTTTGGCACACTATTATGTGGCTTGAATAAAAATCAGTTTCTTAAAATTACCTAATATTTAATTCTGTTACAATAAGCATCCAAACTGTTGCCTGAGAAAATTATTTGTTTATTTTATATTTTAATGTTGTTACAATATACATACTATAAAAAAGATATTCAAAATTATATGATATAATTTAAATCATTCTTGGATCATAATATTTATTGTTTTTTTTATTTAAATTGCTGACATTTTAATGAAATCACATTAATGAGATATGCAGGATTGAAACTCAGACTTTCACCTGACCCACTACTCTCAGTACCATCTCATATTGCTGACCCACCTGATCACACATATGTTGAAAAGATAAATAATCACCAATATAAACAGAGCACTGATTGTATATATGTGTGGAGATAGTAATATGGATTAACTGATGATTGCTGGTTTAGCATGAAATATGTATATTGGTGATTATTCATCTTTTCAACATGTGTGTGATCAGGTGGGTCAGCAATATGAGATGGCACTGAAAGTAGTGGGTCATGTAAAAGTCTGAGTTCGAATCCTGTAAATATAATTTCAACTATGATATAATCAGCAGTAATCAAGAAAACTGATAATATAACCTAAAAAAATATCATTTAATAACAGATCTTTAAACCATATGGCTTCAGTTTGAATTATCAGTTTTAATTTATAGTTGTGGATATACATAATGACTGAAAATTCCATCTCAATTATTACACAGGGAAAACATAATTATATTTCATTGTTTACATATATAAGTATAATATTAATATCACTTTCTATTCTCATATAAAAATTTATGATCATTTATGTAGCAAAGTTGATGAAAAGTTAACTAGTGTCTGATAGAACATGTTTATGATAATTAAATATGATAACATTAGTTGCTTGGGAGACAAGTTATATTGCCTTCCACTGTTCAATTTTATAATAAAATTTGAATCTGAATTTGAATAGTAATTCAACTAAAGTGTTCTTTGCATCAGTTTAATGTTAATTGATAAAGCAGAGCTTATAATCAAATTCATTCATAATTATCCTTACTGCCAAAAAGATTTTTAATTATATAACTGTTAAGTAACCCCACATATAAATTATAATAAAGTAAGACATACATTCAAACATTATTATCAAATCAAACATAATAAATTTACTTAAGTAGATTTTGACTTATGTTTGATGTGATATCAAAAAATCTCAGCAGATGGTATCAGAGTTAATTAATAGAAAATTGAGTCCTGCAAGAGATTACTTTATTTTTTAACTAAGCACTACTGTATAAAAGACAGTAATGCCCATAAATTTATTTGAATGAACTAAGTAAAGAAATATTAATATTTCATATGTCTATATAATGTTTAATTAAATAATTTAAGTGTAAATAAATCACACTAAATTCAGAATGAAATCAAGCTAACAAAAAATTTAAAAGCTAAAATTTAAAAACCATTTGATTCATTGCTAAGGCAAACAGACTTCTCGTGCACAAAAATCACAAACACAATACAAATATTTATTAAATAAATTTGTCATAATTTTCATTTACATTTCCATTACTTTTAATATTTAAAATGTACTAAATATACTGCCTATAATTCTCAGGAAAATAATTTAAAAATCTTTATTATTAAAAATTTAACATACTGAAGCTATTAATTTAATATTCATATTTTTCTGTTGTTTGAGTTTTTGTTTTTTGTTTTTGCAATTTAGAAATCTCTTTGACAAAGAAATCAATTGATTGTTAAATGTGAGGGTTTACGTTTTTGACTAGATTTATTTAATTATGAGTAGCAGCTTTTAAATGTTTCTGAGAAAGCAAAATTATTTAAAGATGAGTTTTATTATAAGCTTTGCCTTGATAGTGCATAGGATATTTTACTTAAATTACTGCTGAAATTCATGTTAAAAATGTAATATCAATTGAAGATTGTTAGACTACATACATAAAAATTGAGTTGCTGAATTTGATCTGATCTCAACTGGCTTTTTGTTCAGTTGATGATTGCCTGCAAGAGAATTAAATGGTGTTGTATAAAAGATAGTAAAATTTTATAAATTGTTATAGATTGTTAATTATAAAGGACTTGAATAAAGCTGTTCAAGCTCCCTACATCTCTCCAGTCTATCTTATACAACTGATACACATGACTATATATGTGTGTAAATGATAAATGATCTATATGGATGTATCAGCAGTGTATTTTAGATTTCAAAATGGCTATGAGTGCAACCTAAGTCAGAAACCCAAAATGTATTAATTTGATTGTGATAATTTTAATCTTCAGTAAGCTTGAATAATACTGCTACAAATCGTTAAATATATTATCATTTGCGAGTCTCATCATCGATAAATTGGGGAATGTTCGATATTGGATTGCCATTTAAACTTTATATGAGTGATAGATTAGTTAGTTATATGGGAATGTTCGATATTGGATTGCCATATAAACTTTATATGAGTGATAGATTTTTTATGAATAGTTAAATAAATTATTAGAGTAGTAAATATACCAAATCCAACCATAAAGCTCCGTTGGAAATTAAGGTAGTATATTTTATATTCAACATTTAAGAGCATAGGGTGATAGATAAGAGTGAATGAATACAGATTAAATCTTTGTTAGTGGGGAGGGGGTGCACTTTTTAACCATCATTTTAAATTTATTTAAGATGTAAATATTGTTATATTAATCATTTGGGATTTTTTAAAGTTCCTTTCTCGATCCATTTTTGAGTAAAATTATCTAGAAGAAATATTACATTTTTCAGGATAAAGGTTATTTATATTTGGTTCACCAAATACTATGTGTTAAAATATATACTATAATTAATATAAAATTATGAGTTGAGATTGGTTGCTGTGATAAAATTTATATGCCAGTTCCACTAACATGGTGGGGACGTAATAAAATACTCATCGCATAAGTGTTTGTAAAATAAATCTTATTTATAGATAGACAACTTCCATATTTCTCCATTCTTTTTTATTTCATAAATAATTTCATATAAATAAAGATACAATAAAAGACAAATAATCTTCAAGATGCATTTCGTGCTAAACTAGCACTCATAAGTCGGGCCAGGTCATCATCTCTCATATATAACTTTATTACATGAAGATTATTTATGTAGAGCAAATTGTCTCATTTTTATTTTCAAACATCAATTTACTCAATTCCCAACTTTTACATTATCAACTTTTTGATAAACACGTAATGATTATTACTAATCATTTATTAAACTAGAGATTTTCTCTAGCGCACATATAAACATTAATCCAAGTTAAAAATTAATATATCTGATTTTCAGCACTCACACACATGGCTATTTACGTTTCTCCTCCCATGCATAATATCTTTTTTTTTATAGTTTCAATAATAATTTATTATTTCTAATGTATACAGTAATGTGTAACCATACAATTGAGGTTTATATTGTTGTTCTAACTATCTTGTTATTTCCATTTGGGTTCTGATGAGTCTATGTTGTGCAATATGGTGTGAACATTAGATCTTTCATATATTTGTTATCTGATTGTTAGCCCTCCCCCCCCTTTTGGCCTTGTTGTTAGTTTGGCATATTGTATAATGTCCAAGTGTTCTCAAATGTTTTTGATGATGCCAGGAGTTGGTCTCTCTTTTGGATTTTAATCATTGTTTTGGAAAACACCTGTTTTATAGTAGGTTGTGGGTGTTCCATGATTCGTTTACAATGTGTAACCCATATGGCATAGTTCAAAAATATTGAGAGATGTATTATTGGATAGGTTTTAGTATTGATACTATCTTTCAGAGATGAGATCAGTTGAAAAATCTATCTTGGTGTTGGAGAGTATGATTTCTTGGATCACTCTGAATCTCATACATTGTGAGAAGAGGTGTTTCGATGTCTCATCACCATTCATGCAAATGCTGCAAGTAGAGTCTATGTTGTGACCTCATTTGTAAAAGAGAAAGTGATTAGTAGGTAGTCCATTAATGTTGTATTTAATGAGGAAGTCTAAGTATTTGGCCTCTAGACTCCATCTTTTAATGTTGGATGCCAGTTTCTGATTATTGTAATAAAATGTGTTGATTATAAGGGTGTAAGATTGAATGGAGGATTGTGAATGCTTGCCATAATGATATTTTAGAATTGAATGTGGAGTCATTTATTGGGCAGTGCTGTTTGATAAGACTTGTGGTTCTAGTGATCCATGTTTTTCTGTCTGCTGGGGGTCGATCAGTGGGTGTTACCTTTTGAAGCAAAGCTTTTTGGAGAATTGTGTTAAACCATATGATGCTACCAAGTTGTGTATGATGTTGTGGGTTTTTTTGGTAAATCAATGCCTGAATAGAGTGGGGAGCAAGACCATTTAGTTTTCTTGGTCACTGAGTGCCTTTGAGGCTGATTGTGACCATTTTACCTTTCCAGAAAAGCCTTGAGCACAAGCCGTTTATTTTATTTATGAAGCTTTTGTTGCATTTGATAAATGGAAGAAAGTATGCTATTTTTGGCATCATATTCATGTTATTTTGCCAGGGAAGGAAAGGTAGACTTGTGACACGGAAGTGATGAATTTGTTTGTAGTTTCCAGGATGTTATCCTGAATCTCTTTGGTCATTGCTGTGGTAAATTTGAAGATGGAAAACCCAAGATATCTCTGTAGCTTAGCAGAGCAGAGGGTGTTGATGTTCCTTCCTGAAACAAGTTGCCAGGAGGCAGACTTGCTGGGATTGAATTGCAGCCTGTATTTCTCAGTATAGCAGCTTAATATTGTTTGTAAAAAGGAATATGTTTTCTTGATGGTAGGATGATCATTACATCATCCATGTAGGCAAACATGTTGAATTCTCTGGACCTGGTAGATTTTTTTCCAAATCCATCAGGAGAGTATTTATATATGCGATGAAGCATAAGGCACTGAGGGGGGACCCTGAGAGAGAGCTTGTGTCAGTTTAAATCCAGAGGTGATGTTACCATCCATAGTGATAAAAATTTCCTGTTGTATAGTAAATTGCTTATGATCTGGACAGCAGCTGAAGGAACATCATACTCGGACAAAATATTTAAGAGTATGTCTATATGTACTGAGTCAAAGGCTGTAGCAATGTCCAGTTGAATAGCTATCAGCCCTGACTTCTGGTGAATTCTGACATAATCAATGATGGAAATTATGTTGCCCATTGCATGTGCAGTAGAGGATTCCTTCTTGGCATATTGGTTGTTAGATATGTGCTTTAAGACATTTGGTTGGATGAGGTCTTCCAGTGGATTCTGATGTAATCAATGATGGAAATTATGTTGCCCATTGCGTGTGCAGTAGAGGATTCCTTCATGGCATATTGGTTGTTAGATATGTGCTTTAAGACAGTTGGTTGGATGAGGTCTTTGATCATGGACTCTACAATTTTAATTAGAAGGGGTGTCATGGAAATAGGTCTGATGTTTGAGAGATCCATAACCTGATATTTTTTTTAATAAATGGAACCAGTGCCACTGGGTAAAGGTTAGGTATCACTCTATTATCAGTTGCTAGGTGATCCACCATCTTCTTCATTATGGGAATTGCAAATTGATTGAGGTGTAGGATTAGGAATCTGGAAATCCCATGTAATCCAGGATGTACACCATCTGGAAAGGAAGATATTTTCTGTTGGAGTAGGTTTTCTGTGATCCCATGTGGTGCCTGTGGATCAACTTCAGACCAGGATTGTGTGCCATTGAAGATGGCAGTTTGCATTCTTGGCCAGAAGTGTTCTTTTATTGTGTTCATCATAGGTGTTCCCAGTAAGGTTTTCCCATCTGCAATGATGGAGGTGGGAGTGGTTTTGTTATTTTTCTCTCCAAGTGCCCATCTCAAGTAGCCTTTTGTCCAGTGGTGTTGTTGAGATAAATAGCATTTGGCTCTTCTAATGGATAGGTATTCTGCTAGGGATTTTTGTCTTGATCGGTATAGGTTTTTAAGACTATATATATCTTGTGTTTTGATAGGTTGACTTTGAAGCATCTGAAGCTGATTCTCTATTTGTAGAAGATCTCTGAAGAGGCCATTAGAACCTTTGGCTTTCATGGTGTGGTGTTTTAATATTGTCTGTAGGATGCCTATAAATGAATACCAGGCTTCTTCAGTTGGTCTTGAAAGGATGTTGATTTTGTGAAAATATATATAAGATTCGAATACTATGGCTTCTGTCATGTTTGATTTTGTTACCATCCACATAGTTTTGTGAAGAGCCTCTGGGGTTGGGAGGTCAGCCATGGTTTCAAGAGTAACTACAAGAGCCATATGGTCCGAAAATGAAACTGGTAAAAGTTTTGCATTTAGATGAAAATGTAAATCTGGTGAATAATATAATAGGTCTATTAGGGTTTGGTGGGATTTGGTGTAAAAGGAGTAGGATCTGGGAGGAAGGAATCCTTCCCCACACATCAAGTTTCTATTTATCAGTGGAAGAAATTTTAAGTTAAAGTGACTATATGTGGTGTTAAAATCTCCCAATATAAGTAAAGAGCCTGATTTGTTGCTAAGGATAGCATTTAAAATCTGAATGATTTTGTGATAGATAGTAGGATTGTTTGAAGTGTATATATAAACTAGATTTATGCTGTAGCCCCAATAGTCTATTTCTAATAAGATTAAGTTGTTATGCAAATAGAGTATACAGAATTTGTTTGGAGGAAATTTTTTGTTAATTAATACTCCAACCCCTCCAGCTGCTGAATGTCCAACTGAAAATTTAGTGAAGCCCATGATGGCAATTAATGTTTCTATTTTAGTGTCAGTGTTATGTAATATCTTTTTTATAGATAAACAACTTTCATATTTCTTCATTTTTTTTTTATTTCATAAATAATTTCATATAAATAAAGATATAATAAAGGCCAAATAACCCCCAAGATGCATTTCGTGCTGAATCAGCACTCATCAGTCAGTATAAAATAAACCTTACAATAATAAAATTTGAAATTCAAACTCGAGTGGATAAAGAAAGTATCAAATGTGTAAGTATTAAATTTAATTTTAAAATACTTAATTTGATATGTTCAAAGTAAAAATTGGATGAAATATTGCAATCCACTCCCTATAATGTGTATATTGTATTGCCACACATACAGTGAATTCATATATCAAATATAAATATAATCAATACCTCACATACACTTTTAAAAAGAGCCAAAAACATTTATCTTTAATATTTGTTATCATAAGGATATAATTCACATTATATTTATCTTTAATATTTGCTGTCATATAGTGCTGATTTGTATTTATTGTTGTTGTTGTTGTTGTTGTTATTATTATTATTATTATTATTATTATTATTATTATTATTATTATTATTATTATTATTATTATTATTATTATTATTATTATTATTATTATTATTATTATTATTATTATTATTATTATTATTATTATTATTATTATTATTATTATTATTATTATTATTATTATTATTATTATTATTATTATTATTATTATTATTATTATTATTATTATTATTATTATTATTATTATTATTATTATTATTATTATTATTATTATTATTATTATTATTATTATTATTATTATTATTATTATTATTATTATTATTATTATTATTATTATTATTATTATTATTATTATTATTATTATTATTATTATTATTATTATTATTATTATTATTATTATTATTATTATTATTATTATTATTATTATTATTATTATTATTATTATTATTATTATTATTATTATTATTATTATTATTATTATTATTATTATTATTATTATTATTATTATTATTATTATTATTATTATTATTATTATTATTATGTTTCAAAGCAAAACTTTATTGAGTCTAAAAAATTACAGAGTCATATATTGATTTTTTACAAATGAAAAACAAATTACAACTTTCAGTATATAAGTCTTTATCTTTTCTGCATACTTTTTTTTTCTTCTTGTTTTTAAATTTGGTCTTCTATTTAGTTCAGTTTATGCCCGCATTTTTTTTTTCAAAGTTGGAAAAAATGCTGATGTTGAAAATGTCATCATCTATCTTATTGGTCTTTATATTTCATAGACTGGATCTCTGTTTCAAGTGTGACCATGTGGCTGCAAATATATCTGGTTGAGCTAGGATGCTGTCTCTTTTTCTTAACAGTTCTAGTTTTATTGAATATGTTGCTGGGTGGCGTCGAGGGTTATTGGCAAGTGCAAAAGTGCATCTGGTGCACCAGTAGGCATAAAGGCTGTATGTTGCTGCACGAATAGCAGGGTTGTTGCCTTTTTTAAATGTATTTATTATTTCATCAATTGAAATGATAGCCTTTCTGTATGTGGTAAACATTGTGCGACGTATTGTTTCTAGGGCACTGCAGGAATGAAGAAAATGATCTTGTGTCTCTTCTTCTCTATGACATAGCCTGCACATGGGGTCTATATTGGTATAGAATCTACGAAATCTAAGGAAATGGGTTGTGGGTAGAGCATTGAGATTAAGCTTAAGTAGAAAATCGAATAATTTTGGTTCTAACGACCATTTTCTGAATTGTTGCAGTAGTTGCCTGTTGTCTATTCCAAGAACTGATGGATGTAGATTGGGTGTCTGGTTTGGATGTAGTATATTGTAAATGTCCCAGTATGTATACTTGTTGTCATTATTGAGTGATATTTTGTTGTATATTGGCTTGAGTTCTTCAATCAGTGTGGATAGATATCCATATGAAGGGGGTGGTCTGTCTGTGGGTATTATACTGATTACACACTCCAGGTCTGGAAATCTTTTTATGGTTGCTGTTATTAGATTTACTGATTTCTGTGTGTGAAAAACATTGATTGTATGGAGTCCAAGTCCATTGCTATGTGGTGGTCTGCTCAGATTTTTTAAAGAGATGGCCACTGTCTTTCTCTTCCATATTAGTTTGTTACAAATTGACGAGATTTTAGATATGAATGTTTTTGCAAATTTGATTATAGGTGTATAGTATGTAATTTTTGTAGTTACAAGTTGATTAAATAGTGCTACCTTTGCATATATTGACAGGTATGACTTTTCAAGTGAGGCTGTGATTTTTTCAGCATCTATTTTTAATTTATTTTGAATTTTTTGCCTCATTCCATTGGTTCCAAGGTAGAATGGGAAACCAAGGAAAGCAGATGGTTTACCATTAAACATCTTACAGTGCTTGCCTGTGTATATTGACCATGCAGCAGTTTTATTTGTGTTAATTTTTAAATTAAAATTTGAGGTATAATTCTTGATTATCTCTTGTAATATGGGGAGGTTCTTTTTAGAGGGGAGGAAAACGGTTACATCGTCCATATAGGCTATGCATGATATATTTAAAGCAGTGTTTGGAATTTGAATGCCTTTTATTTTTTTCTGTATCTCTATTAATAGAGGATTTATATATATTGTAAAGAGCAAGGCACTTAGGGGGGATCCTTGTGGGATGGATTGACTCGGTCTGAAGGCTGGTGATTTTTTTCCATTCAATGTGATGTGAATTTCACGGCTGAGTAGCAGATTGGCTATTATATATAGTAGGGATGGAGTTGTTGTTGTTTTTTTCAGCACGTCTAATAATTTGGCTATAGGCACTGAGTCAAAAGCTGCCTCAATGTCTAGTTGAACTATAATTGGTGCATATTTCTTTCTTTTTTTTTACTACTTCAATAATTGTTTTGTACATTAAGGCACCCTGGCCAATGGATGATCCTTTTTTGGCATATTGTGCTGATGATAACACAGGGAGTATGTGTTGTTCTATTTTTTCCTTTATCACTCTTTCAAGAATTTTTATTCCTAAAGGTCCCATTGAAATTGGTCGTAGATTAGATAAAGATGATATTGCTGTTGTTTTTTTGTTAAATGGAACCATTGCAATAGGGTATAGACTTTGTATGTTGTAAATTTTTTGGGATATGTAATTGGCTAGATCGCACAGGTATTTTGCTGTGAAGTGACTACGATGTTTGAACACAAATTTGGGAATTCCTTGTGGTCCTGGGTGACATGTGTTTGTTATTGTTGCAAGTTGAAATACAATGTCAGTTGTTGTTATTGGTGTGTCTGTTTCAGGGTCTCCAAATATGTCTTCATTTGGTATGTACACTCTCTGTTTTTGCAGTTTTTTTTTTAAAGTGTTGATATATTGGGTTTATCATGTTATGTCCAGCTGTTATAGAGCCATCTATTTCAAGTGCCATAGGCACTCTGACTGTGGATGGATATCCCAATGCCCACCGTATGTATGCTCTGGTCCAAGTATGTTGTTGTGTAAGGCATATTTTTTTCTTTTTTATTGCTACATATTGCTTTAGTGTATTGCATGTATTGTTGTACATTTCTGTAAGTTTTTTAATTTGTGTTTGATTATCTGTAGTTGGTCTGGAAATGGTTATTCTTTTATGTAGTTCATCTGCCAATGCTAATAATCTGGTGGGGGGTGTTGAGTTGCAGGTAATATGATTGATGTTGAAAGAAAGTATATTGGTGAATGTTATATACTTTTGTACTATTATTATTATTATTATTATTATTATTATTATTATTATTATTATTATTATTATTATTATTATTATTATTATTATTATTATTATTATTATTATTATTATTATTATTATTATTATTATTATTATTATTATTATTATTATTATTATTATTATTATTATTATTATTATTATTATTATTATTATTATTATTATTATTATTATTATTATTATTATTATTATTATTATTATTATTATTATTATTATTATTATTATTATTATTATTATTATTATTATTATTATTATTATTATTATTATTATTATTATTATTATTATATTGTTTTGTTATTAATAGGAAATAAACAATTTTGTTACTTTTGTTAAAGTGTATGGTATTATTTTTTCATCATCATTTTGATACTATTTAAGTTCAGGTGAAGACTACACTGCTGATTCATTTAGGATACTGTATTTGCTATTTAAATTCAATAAGTTAAAAATAGAATGCGTACATAAAAATCCCAAAAATCTCTGATAAATGTTTATTAACCCTTTTAAAATTTCAATAAAGTCTCTCATAATTCTTAAATCATATTTTTCCAAAGTAGCTAATATTTTTACTAATAAAATCAAAGGTGTGATTATTTTTTTAAAAAATGCAGTGTAAAAAAAATGTAATAATTTTTTTATTGAAGGCATTGTTATATTCCCTAACTCTGACAACAATATGTTTCTTCAATAGACTTACATAACTTCTCGGAACTATGAATATAAAATTTCATATCACTATGGCATCTAGCCATTAATACATTGAAGGCATTGTTATATTCCCTAACTCTGACAACAATATGTTTCTTCAATAGACTTACATAACTTCTCGGAACTATGAATATAAAATTTCATATCACTATGGCATCTAGCCATTAATACAAATAAAATATCCACTTTAATATATATATATATATATATATATATATTGCATCATTGTGATATAAATTTAAACAGTTTAAATAAATGTGATGAAATACTGTATATTTCAGCCTATAAAGCCAATTACTTTTTTTTTTATAAAATTAATTTTAATAAATTAGCTGATTGTAAAATGAAATAAAGAAAAAAAAAATCTTTGTTAATCTAACTATTCTAATTTGACATCAACCTAATATATGTATGAATGAACATTCTTTAATTTACACCCACAATTTTATTATTACTTCAGACAAAATAGTTCTTCATTACAGTCATAGCTTCGAAACTGTCATCCAATGATTACTCTGGCTTGCACTGAGTGGCACTACTGTATGGAGAGTTTTGCCTGTTTTAATAACAGTAAGACCAAGCATAAGAAATTGTGATCATGTGATATTTGATAGTCATAGTTTTGACAAGCACGAATGTGATTTCATTAAAATGTTGGCAATTCAAACAATAAATGAATGCATAGGATGATCCAAAAAATTGTAATTTTATCATATGACAGTGTAAATCTTCATTATAATATATATGCATATATAAATGGCCAGGTGCCAAGATAAGGCTATGAAAAATTAAAAAACAATATAGGGTTATTCAAAAAGGTCATTGGCATTGCTTGTTTTTGTCACAAATGTAGCTTATGTAAATATAAAGATAGGACAAATTTCAATTTATTATTTAGCAGACATTTACCCATGGAGACACATTCATTTATTTGTGCATACATGTTGGTGGGCGATTATTCATGCACAAATTAAAAAATTCAAATGTTGGTTTAAATAGTATATAAAAACTTATATCAATTCTATATTTTCAATAAAATTAAATAGATTATTTCTTGTAATTAAATCTAGTTTCTTTTTCTTACAGCTATTAAACAAATTTAATTTAGGAAGAATAAAAATCAAATTCAAGGTTGAATTAAGTGACTTCCTCAAATATTTTTATGACAAATATGTAATTATTTTAAGTTCAAAGTTAAAGGTTTTTATTAAATAATATTGTCATGTGACATATGACTGATTTTTACTAATAATATTGATTGAAGTTATTTTTAATTAAATCATCTTTGTAAGGTATGCTTTTTGGAATAACCATATAATTATTTTATTACATTTAATTCCTAACAGCATATGTACTTGTTTGCTAAATTCCATTCAAGATTAGAAACAGAATAAATGGTATAAAATTAAATAAAGGCCAAAAATAACTACTTTCTATTCTTTTCATATTTATTTTTACTTATTCTACTACCAGCCTTAAGAAGTCAACTAACTACATTAGTTTTTTGAGCATTCTCTCCAACAAAAATATTTTGGGAAAAAATAATGTGAATGCCATAAGCCATGGATGTCTAGATAAAAACCCTTAGAATTTTCCTCATTCAGATTGCCTGCACCAGCCAAAATAATAATGATCCAATAATTGCAGATTATGAATTATCTCCAAATTAAGAAAACCAGTTGAAATAGGAAAATGTATCCAACTGTATCATTTGTAGAAAATATCTTGTGTTGCCTAAAGATTATTACAATGTCAATAGTACATTTTCTATAACATGGACTCAGAATATTCACACATTGTCTGGAAAAGAGCAAAACTGTATATTATTTGTACACGTATGTTTATGCAGACTTTTGTGTTAAAAAAGGAGTTTCTTGGCTATAATTTTAGATTTTATTTGAAATAATAATTTTGTTTTGTGTTTATTACATTATATTTGATTTCATTATGATTAACAGGTGTTGCAACAACTTTAAAAATATGCAGAAAAGGGAGAGTAAAATCAAAATAAGTAATTATACTGCTCTCTGATATATTTAAAGATGGCAATACAAAGAACAGACAGATATTGGATTTATTGTAGTTTATATTGTTTTTAAAGTATTATTTAATATTAAGAACTTTTTTGTGAACGCTATTTACTTTTACAAGTACTAATATTAATTTAAATGTAAAAGTGTATGAAAAGTAAAATTACAAAAAGCTTTATATATATATAATAAATAAAATGTCCGTTAATGAAAAACAAAATTATAATTATAATTGAAATAATAAATTTAACGGTTTACAAACTATTACAAATAATCCTTAAATCCGCAGGTTTAAGAAATTAACCGAAAGTATTTCTGCTGATTTAAGGATTGTTTGCAATAGTTTGTAAACCTTTAAATTTATATATATATATATTATTAAAAACAAGTCAACACTTAGACAATCTCAATATCAATAACAATCAACAATTTCAAACTGTTGTCAAGGCAACCATATATATATAATTACTTAAGATTTAATTGATTGCCAAAAATAAATTTTATTTAATAATAATATGTAAATACACATGTGTGAATATATCTTAACTTGAAGTGCATTCTTTTAAAATGAATAAATTGGTTAATTTTGGAAAAAATATATGTATATTAATAATTGCTTAGAATTCCATCTTATTTAAATGCGATAAAGTCAAAGAAAAAGAAGGCATTGAAAAATGGAAATTCCTATTAATAATAATAATTCATAATTTAATACGAGTTCTGTTTGTAGCGAAAATTAGATATTGTCAAATGCCTGCAAACTGGTTTTAAAGAAATGAGTGCAAGTTGTCTTTATGTTTGTCTTATGTGCCAATGTAAATTATAATATAATCATTGTTTATGTTTAGATAAAAAATCAATAGTCTAAAAAAAATGATGATCACTGACTTAGTTCATTTGGGTTGCTATAAGCAGATAACTGAGCCCTGTTCCATAAACCTTTACTGTGCTAAATAATAAAGATATTTCCCTTTAAAGTTAATTCTGTCTTGATATATCTGTCTTCATAATGATGTATAAAGTTTATTTTATTTTGTATGGCTGGCATTATAATTAATATTGTAAAAGCCAATAAACATCACATGATCACTATTTCTTATGATTGCTCATAACTGTTATTAAAACAGGCAAAACTCTATACCTATTGCCACTCAGTGCAAGCCAGAGTAATCAATGGATGCCAGAAGGCTTGTGCATAAAATCCCCATCTAGTGCCTATTCATCCAATATCCCCAGACTAGTTTCTGGCTTGTGGCCTTCATCAATGAGGAGTCTTGGATCTGAGGAGCATTGCACCTAAATCTTGGGATCTAATACAACTCTCATAGTTTTGTGCTTAAGTAAAGATAAAAGATGGCTGGTGGAGGGTTGCATTAGATCCTAAGATCTAGGTGCAGTGCTCCTCAGATCCAAGGCTCCTCACTGACGAAGGCCACAAGCCAGAAACTAGTCTGGGGATATTGGATAAGTATGCACTAGATGGGGATTTTATGCACAAGCTTTCTGGCATCTATTGATTACTCTGGCTTGCACTGAATGGCAATATGTATGTTTTGCCTGTTTTAATAATATTGTATAACTTGTTTTTATATGGTTATGCTGGAGATGTGTTGTTTAGTAATTTGATTGCACTACTTCTCTGTAGTTCTATTGATTAATTCTGTCTGTAACATATTCCAACTTTAATGGATTTCAGTGCTCTGTATGACAAAAATATGTCATTAAAATAGATAATTTCAAGGTAATGTTTAAGATATATTTAATATTATTATCAAGACTTGAGGTCAATTATAAAAAAATCTGATAGAAAGATTTCATTCTAAAATATTATACATCCAACTTATAAATATCTACACATATTAAGCACATCCATGACATAAAGTCAACATGTAATAAATATTAATAAAAAATATAATTGGAAAGTATTATTATTAGACAAGGTATGCATTTAGATATTATAAAAATGAAGGTTCCATTCATTTTAATATTTGTAGGAAGATCTATGTCAAATGATAATCATTAAATAATGATAATTTTTTGTACAAGTTCTTATATGTGAATAAATTTATTACACTTTGTTGAATAATATTATTTCCTGTTTGCTTTTTTATGTGTTTCATTCCATACACAGATCAGAGAGAATAACGAGTTCCTGACATTGAAAAAAAAAAGTAAGAAGTTGTTATTTGATTTGATAATATTGGGAAAATGTAAATCTTTCAGATTTTGGTAGCACCTGGTGGCATCCAACTGAGTGAATAAGAGGTGCCTTACCAAAGCTTTAAAACTTGAAGCCTCTCTGCTCCAATATTCCAACCACCTAGTGGCCAAATTAGATACTAGTTTGATTAAAAGAGAATATTGTCCACAAATTGCAATATTTATATATTGTAATGGGCTGGTGGATTCCAGAAGAGATAGGGGGAGCGCATCTTATTTTGGTCGGACTTTGGGTCTTCGGATAGGATGCAAGTGATTATGCAATGAAATACATAACCTATGATTGTACCCACTTCCAATAGACTAGCTCTACCTATTTTTATTAACCTAGATACAATTTGGGTCAGTTCATCCAATTCTCACCCCTTTCTAGCCATGTTATTCCACAGTATTCAAACTCAGGGAGTAATTGCCTGAGCTCTCTTATCAGGGAAGGAGATCACACTAATAGTAGTTATTGCATCTCTATATAAGTGATAATTAATTACCAAAAATCAATTAAGCATAAGATATATAAAAAATATGTATGTGCAGTATAAGTATATATGTATTAAAAGTTATAATAAATGACTTAAATATGTATATGTATTTCCTCTATCATAGTAATAATATTAATAGGTGTAAAACTAAATAAGATAATAATGTTTATAATGGGTATGTGAATAATAAAGAACTATAAAGCTGATGGTGGATATTGAAATAATGATGAGTTAGAGACCAGATTAAAATAATGAATTATATAAACATTTATTGACTAACAAAAAATATAAAATAAGACTAACAATTAAATCTGATATATGTAATTTATTTTGTCAAGGATGAATTTCTACCACATCGATATCTATAATGATATTAATAAAAATAAAACCCTTGCCCTAAACCCAATGGTAGAAGTTCATGTACTTGACTAATTATTTACAACAATGAATATGTAAAATTATAATATGTATATGTGATTTCGATTTTAGCTGACTAATTTAAAATATGTATACAAACATAACAACAACAACAAAAAAATCTTTGTTGTCTAGGTAAATCAATGATTATAAATCATTGATTTATAAAAGCAATACAAAAGTAAGCTTAATTAATAATAAATCAAAAAAAAATCTATCATTTTGTTTTGCTTATTATGAGATAATATTAAAATGTCTTACCTCTTAATTTCCTATATGTTGTCAAAAGTCAGTCAGATGGGGGGGGTCAAAACTATTAATTTTTTTATTCTTATGCAATTAAAGATGATAAAATATATATATATTTAAATCTAATATTTCCCCCCTTATTACTCTCATACAGAATTTCTCCAAAATTATACACATTAGCTTCCATTTGTAGAAACGAAAATAATACATAAAATTTACAATAGACAAAATAATAAAACAAAAATTACAATTCTTATCCCATTATGTTAATTAAAGTTCGATAAGTCTGCTGGAAATTGTTCATTTGCTAAATAAATTCCTAGGAATGGAGATGAAGTTCTGCTCCCATGAAGAATAAAAATTTCTTGTCTGAGTCAAGAAATAATAGTGTTCTCCAATTATCCTGTCTTGGATTTGGTTAGGCATTTTATTTAAAGCAAAGATGGTTTTTAAGTTTCTCCTAAATGGGCAGGTAAAATCTTTAAACTTTCATGGCTTTATTGATGATGTATTATTACCCCATGGTACAAACTTTTCAGCAAGCAATCATGATATAAAAATAATATATATTTATTGATTCATTTGCTGCTCAAGATTTCAATGATGATATTATTATTTATCAAAACAATTAATTATTGAATATTACTGCAACGCACAAATTTAGCTAAAATTTGTCTAATTAGCAAATAATTTAAATCTTCTTACTTTCAAATTATTTCTTTACCTTCAAACGATTGCTTTTAAATTTCAGCTTTTGGTCATTTTGATTAATATTTTAAAAAATATTTATATATTTAAATTCGATCATTCACATCCATTTTGTATTTGAATTTATTTTTTTAAGCAGAAAAAAATAATAATGTTCTATCTTCGAAAGCAGAAGACAATTATAACAATTAATACTGCATTGTAGGTCACATGAAGTTTTTTTAAGCATTTTAACCTTGACATTTCCTATTGTTTAACAGACATAATATAAATAAATGGGATTATAAATAAAAATAATAATTTATAAATATTTTAAATTTCATTTCCACAAATGGTTTCTATGTGTTTACATTTTAATTCAGTCATTGTTTTTATTTATTTATTTTTTTTAAGTTTATGTGTAAGTTTTTTTTTTTTTATAGTCATCCCCAATTATTAACATATAATACGTTTTATTCCAGTGTTAATATACCTATTTGTTTCTCCCTAGTAATTTAATGGCTTTTATTACTTCTTTAGAAATAAAAAGATGTTTATACACATGTATATGTTGGAAAAAAAAATGTTAATATGCCAATTTGCTTGGCAATTTATTGGTTAAGCAAATATGTTATGTGGCTCCAATTGGTAGAGTGTCTTAAATAACTGGATGGTGTGGCAGGTTGTAGCTCATCACTACAATATATTATATATAATATCAAATAATATAAATATAATAAAAAAAATCCACTAGAATAAAACTACAACATTTTAAAAATGCCTATATAAAATTGAATATTAATATCCTTTGCTATAGCTAGCTAATGGTGTATTTCGCCATCTTAATTAGCAATACATTAATATTTAAATCTTATTAAACTCTCACAGGCATTTTTAAATTTTTGTAGTTTTATTCTAGTGGATTTTTATATGTATATACATATGCTTTATAAAGTATAAAATACATTATTGGATTTTCTCATGTATATAAATAGAATGTAAGTGATAATCAGATAGAAAATAGTTAAAACTGATTGTTATTGTTATTATCTTCAGTATTCAAGATTTTTTGCTAACATTTCAATAGTAGAGTTATTTTCTCCAGATTAGTAATGATGGAATCCAAAACATGGGTTTAAATACAAACACTACTCTCACAAATCTCATTTTCAAGTAAAATCTATCAATTATCTTAGCTATTGACTTTTCATAATGTCAAAGCCTAATTAAAATTTAAATATCTATAATAAAAGAAAATATATCAAGAGAAAAAAACTTAACTCTCCAGGTTTATTGACTTCAACTGATGATGGCTTAAATGGTTTTCCATTTTTGTTTTATATTGTAGCTAAGTATAATTCAATTTTTTTTGTTGATCAATATAGACTTTTTGAAGTGACTTGGAACTAGCTATTTAATTAATAATTTCTATTGGAATCTGAATAATATTTAAATTTTGTTTCATTTGAGATATTCAAAAAATATGAATTAAAATTTCTAAAACTGTTCATTTGCATTTTTAGATGTTTTTCAAGATTGACATAGATGAAAACTGTTAGATTATATCAAGTATTTTTCAATGAACTATAATATTTTTTGTTAACTCATTAAAACGTTTGTCATCTTCAGAATTTAGTTAAAGATTGTCGTATGCATTAGTAACTTTGTTTTTTGACATTTGCTCACTATATCGCCATTTAATTTTATTATTTTTCCAAATAAACCCATTTTCCAGGCTTGATTGTTTTTTCTATTCCACTCCGTTATCTATATACTTTTGATAGTTGGCCCAATGGTGAAAATTGGAAGCAAAAAAGGTTGGTGCTTGAACTTAATTTATAGCCATTAAATGATTCTAAAAAATATAAACAATAAATTTACTATCACAGTACTATGACATCTTACTAATGGCTGTAAAATCTGAAATAATATAATCAGTTTTGTTATAAAGTCTCAGTAAACTTTATAGTATTTACATTATTTATTTTTAAATATAAATTCCATCATGAGTTAAATGGTATTCCACTCATTCTCTGTCACCATTACAAGCTTGAATAAAGGGACATTTTGAAGAAAAAGTGCACCAGCCAAAAAACTCTCGCATTAGATTGTCTTCTCTCCTCACTAACAAAATCCTTAATTCTGAAATGATTATAATGATATTGAAGGAACAGTTAATGAATAAGGATTTAAAAGGTCTATATATAGTGTGTATGGATTACTCAAAATCTTAAAATAAATAGCAGAATTAGAGTGGAATTAATTGTTAACTTCTGAAATAGCAGCATATGAACCTAGAATTATGTAACATTTTTATGTTCAATATTTCAAACCACAAGATAAATCGAATTTGATTTAATGTTTTTTTTAAAAAAACATAGACTGCTACTTCTTTTAATATGATATAAAATCTGCACACACAATTAACATTTTCCTAAAGGTTTGTAATGATGGTGTTTTAGTTGTATTTTTATATTGGACTATTTCCATCATCTAATATGATTATTGAATGTCTTTAGAAAAATTTGTCTTTATTTAATTATTCCAAATACACTTAACTGTTAGTAATAGTACATCAAACAAGTTAGAATATGCACAACATTTTACCCACTAAACATCACATGGTCATCATTCTTTATACGTACACAAGCAGTTTAAACAGAGGCAAACCTTTCCATACAGTAGCACCACTCAGTGTAAGCCAGAGTAATTAATGGATGCAGGAAGGTTTCACTGATGAAAGCATGAGTAAGCACTAGATAGGGATTTTATGAACATATCTTCCTACATCCATTGATTACTCTGGCTTGCACTGAATGGTTCTACTATATGGAGAGTTTTGTCTATTTTCATTTTTAAATAGAAGTATAATATTTTTGAGCTTTTTCTTTTATTATTTACAGTTTAAATTGTTCATAGTAGCTATTAGTGCATCTATTTTGATATTCTTTTGGAATAATTAAGCATTTTTTCTCAATCTTCTTTACCAAAAAGAACATCAAGAATATCTTTTACAACTTTCAGAATGTATAAACTACTTTAATGCTAACATATTTTTCATTTTGGTTTTGCCTACTTTTTTAAAGATATCTTTTTTATATTCAGTTCATGTTGTTCATTATTTTCTTTACATTTGATTTATGTGTAAAACATAAATTTTATCTTTAATGTGCACATACTCATAAAAATATTTTGCATTTACTAATCAACAGACATTATCATTAGTATTTGTTCATAATATATGACCATTGACAATTATGAATAATTAACTACAGCACAAACAACAGCACTAATTCTTAACCATCATCTCTAGTGGTCACTCATGAGCAATCTGCAGTTGCACTCACCTATAGCATTAACTATTAACAGTAATTACTCGTGAACAATTCACAGCATAATTGTCTCATAATAATCAATATCAGTCATGAATCATCACCACCAGCTACACTTAATGATAACACCCATCATCTTCATCAGCAACAATTTCTTACCACAATCACCATCATCATCATTAGCAGCAACAGATGACCTATTAACAACAGCAATACTTAACCATAATAATCATCACTATCATTAGAAGTGACTGTCAGCCACAGCACTGACTCATATTACATAGCACTGACTCATAATAATAATAATCATCATTAGCAGTCCCTCATGAACAATCTGAAGCTGCACTTACCTATAAAACTCATCATCAGTAACCATTACTCATGAACAATCAACAGTATTTCACTCATAACAATCATCAGCAGCAGCACTCCCTAATATAGAAATTACAAAAACACCAGCTATGACTCATAATAATCAGAATCATTACCATCATTAGCAATCAGACATGAATAATCATAACTAGTCACACTTAATTGCAACACTCATAATCACTTATCATCATTAACAATCACTCATGAGGAGTTAGAAGTAGAAATTTCTGGTAACAATCATCATCACCATTATTAGTAACCACTGATGACTGATTAAAAGCAACAATCGTCATTAACAATCACTCATGAGGAGTTAGAAGTAGAAATTTCTGGTAACAATCATCATCACCATTATTAGTAACCACTGATGACTGATTAAAAGCAACAATACTTAACCATAACAACACCTCTCACAGTTAGAAGTCACACTGACTCATACCATCATCATTATTAGTGATGACACATAATCATCACTATTTCTTATTACTTATGACCAACTTGCAGGAAGCTTTACATTGTCATCATCATAATCATTTCTAATTAATCATGACCTATTTGCAGAAGCAATTTATGGCAGTTATCATTATTATTAGACATAGCTCATGAACAATCATGCCCAGTTTAACTTTAAGACAAAAGTCAATCTCTTAAAAAATAATATCTCAACAACAAAAAGACAAAAGCTTAAAATAAAAATTTCCATGTTGTAATTGTTGCACCAGCAATACGATTTAGTCATAGTGTATGCAAAAATACAATTGATGGCATGTAAAACTATGACTATCATGAGGCTTAATAGGCTGTGATAATTACAGGCATTGAATTCATAATCAGCTTGTGTGTATTAAGAAAAAAAAACTTTATTGGAAACTAATTTATTAATATTTTATCTTTCAGTTCCTAAACAAAATTTTTTTTTATTAAATATGCAAAACCAATCAGAAAAATTTTGAACATTTTAAAATAAATTGTATAAAAGATGCTAATTTTAAATCAGTAGCAACTCTCTCCATGCAACAGTACCACTTAGCGAAAGTCATATTACAATGAATACTCGGTTTGCACATCAACATCTCTAATTAGTGCCTATTCATCTTATAGATTTGTATGCACAAACCTTCTAGTTTCTATTAATACTATGACCTGCATTAACTAGGTGTCATGATTTTTTTGAAAATTACTGTTTTAAAAGATTGCTGTAATCATAAAATATGGTGGTCGTGTGATAAATAATAATGTTGATTTAATTAATTATATTGTTCTTTTTAAGATGTTCTTAGTTTTATCATATTTAAATACATATATAGTATATATACTTAAGCTAGATATAATTAGAGAGGATTTTCAAGCTCTTTTTAGTCATCCACTCTACCTTATACAAGCAATACACGACTACATGTGACAAAAAATAAATGATCTCCAATATATGTATTTTGTGTGAACCAGCATTCATCAGTCAGTCCAGATCATCATCTCCCACAATATAAATAATCTGTGTTTGGTCTATATTAAGACAGCGAATCTTCAAACTTTAATGTGCAGGCTTCAATTTTCTTCATTCTCCAACTCATCAAATTAAAAAAAGCCGAATATTTATTCTCTCACTAAGTAAATGCTAGTTAAAATCTTAAATGTTAGTTTAGGTGTATCTGATATAAATACTCATTTAAATTTTCCCCTATATCATGTATTTGGAAAACATGCAAATAAAAATATCTGAAAATCACAAATGACCCTCAATGGGCCTACTAATCTTTAATTAAATTTTATTTATTTGGATCCTAGCTAATCTATTATATTAATATTTATATATTTTAAAATCTCCATTCCATTAAATCTTCTTGAAATATATAAATAAAAATATTTACAGATATATTAAATATTTAATACTGCCTAACGCTATACTAGTAATAATAAATAATACTAGTCATAAAAACTAAATTTTATTAAATTTTTCCCACAACCATGGTTTTATCTAATAACAAATAGATATTTGTTAATAGACGAAACCATAGTTGTGGAAGAATTTTAGTAAAGTTTAGTTTTTTTGGCTAGTATTGTCATATTATATGAATTTTTATTTTATTATATCATCATCATCAACCATTATCAATCCACTGCAGGATTAAGGTCTCTCCAAGTTCAATCCATCTTCTCCGATCTTTAGCTTCTCTTCTCCACATCATCCCTGCACACTTTATTTCATCCATACATCTCATATGTGGTCTCTTTCTGGGTCTTTTACAATCGCTTGGAATCCAGTTTAAAATTTCAATTGTCCATCTATTATCATCTTTTTATTATATATATAAATAGAAAGAGAGAAAATCATATAACATTTAAATACTTGCTAAAAAAAAAATTGTATTATATTTCAATTATGGCTACGGTTTCATTTATTAACAAATAGAGTTTCTCAAGTGAAAATTAACTAAATACAAATCATATATATATATATATGTGTGTCAGAAATCATCTTTCCTTAAATCATTTCAAACACCATCCAACTTTAATATCAAAGAAAGTTTTCACCAGATTGATAACCTCAGATTTAGAAAAACTTTTTTTTCCATATGTCATAGCATCGGCTGGGAGGCGAACCCGTAACAACTGCCTGCAACCAACTGCTGGCTTGCAAGGCAGCTGCGCTAACCTCTCGGCTAACAACGCTTGACTTTTTATTAGATTTTCTTAGAATTTTCTTTTTAATTCATCTTTCTCATAAAAGATAACCTCTTCTTTGTCTAATAATTTTTTTATAAACTTTAACTTTTTTATTAAGATGGAATTTAAGAATCAATCGAATGTTTTGAACTATTTAATAAAGAATTTGAATTAAAATCTATCTTCCAAGTAACTTTCAACCACTGAATAAATTATTATTCTTATAAACAAATATATAAATTGACGACTTAAATGATAAAGAAATTAACTCTTTATTCATACCAACATTTAAATTATTATTAATATTCAGCCTACAAATGTTTTTATTAAATATAATATTTCTAATAAATCTACATAATTCTACATAATGGGAAGCAAATTAACTAATTTGAATATTATTTTCTAAATTATTAAGTCTTATTTATATCAAAAATTCCATGAAGAAATTTTTTCACGAATAAAAAATTAATAAACTTCAGGTTTTTTTCATATTTTTTAAATTTTTATATTCAATAAAATGTCTATAAAATAAATTATTAAGATGTAAATCTAAAAATTTCAATTTAACAAAATCAAAAGTAATCCGCTCAATGGTAAAATTAATATTACAATCAAAAACGTATAATCTATTAAAAACTCTTTTAATTTATAAAAAGTATCACCAACATTCTCTAACAAATGATTTTAATGAAACAGAGAAATGGCTAATAGTATTACTCTCTAAAAATTCAATATAGAAAGAATGCATTAGAGAAATTCATAATTAATAACTGATCCCTCTTTAATGAAATAAAACACTTATTACACATAAAGTACATTGGATCCTGTCAAGCGTTGGTGGTCGAGAAGTCAGCACAGCTGCCTTACAAGCAGTTGTCCCAGGTTAGCAGGTTCACTTCCCGGCCGATGCTATGATACATAAAAAAAAAAGTACATTGGATCCTCTAATAACAAAAGCAAATCATAAATAACTTTGATCTTATCAACAGAAAAATATTCATGTTTCCCTAAAATAGAAATTATTAATTCGTCACGTGATTGATACATACTTTTACTAACTATACTACGAAATATAGAATTATCCTCTAACACAAAACTACTGATTTTATTAAGTCTTTAAAGAAAAGTTATAAAAGCTGACCAAAGTTAATATAATTCTTAAAAAGCTTTAAAACGAAATAACAAACTTAATTAATATATATATAACATCACAAGCATGAAAATTTTGTTAGCATAATTTTGCAAAATTTAAATATATTTGTTTACAGTAATAATTACCAATATTTACATACCAAAACTGGTGCAAAATGCGAAGCATAAAAATAAAAATGAGAGGATTATATAAATATAACAAATATTCCTCATTTTTAAAAATAAATCTGTTTTCTGGAGATGACAGCAGAAATCTAACTGATAGAACTGAAGTCTACTCTCTTTATAGGAATATTCTTTAAACATCAGCTGATAATGATTTTTTTCAGTTTACATAAATAACTGTTAGTCATGTGATACTTTGCTCTGGTATAATTTTTTTATAATAATTAAGTAAAGTATATGAATGTATGATCTCATAAACAAAAATAAGAACTAAAATTACACCTTAAAGATTTTTACTATTAAAATTGAATTGCTACATTGAACTAGAAGTTTTTATTTAGATTTAGTTATGATGCCTTTTAAAAAAATCAAAAGCAACAGAATTGTATATTTTAAAATTCAAAAATGAGATTTTAAAATATTCAATTCTGATAAGATTGCCAAATTTTACTGTAAGATTTTAGTAGTATAAATGTAAAATTAAATAATAAAAGATTTAGGATCATTGCGCAAAAACTATTGCATATAATCAATAAATAATTTAAAATTATAAGACTATGTTCTTTCTTTTGATATAATATTTATTAAATGTATCAAATAAACAAAATTCAATTAATGCATTTGATTGCTAACATGACATACTATAAATTAACAAATAAAGATTAGAGATTTGAAGGTTCTTTGACATAATGATTAGTTCATCTAGATAATCATACAAAACTTGTACTACTCAAGTTAATATGAAAAGGTAAATATATCACAGTAAGTCTCAAGAGCACTGATCCAGCTTTTGGCAGATTGCTGCCAGAATTATAGTGCCAACACTAATTGTGTCATTAAAAAGATGTATATATTGTGGTCAATATATATATATATATATATGTGTGTGTGTGTGTAATAATATTATGATTCGATGTCTGCATTTTTAAAGCAATATACATAATTATATAGCTGAATATTTGTAAATACAGTAACTAAATAATTAAAAAAATATTTTATCCACTTAGGAGCGCTTTCGATTATCCCAGTAATCTGTGTCAACTAAAGCTTTGAAATGCTTTCAAAGCTTTAATTGACATAGATTACTGGAATAAACTCCTACGTGAATAAAATATTTTTTTAATTATTTAGTTACTGTATTTACAAATATTCAGTTATATATATATATATATATATATATATATATATATATATATATATATATATATATATATATATATATATATAACAACACAATGTTAGCACTTTGTTTCTGGCAGCAACCAACCAATTGAAAGCTAGTTCAGTGCTCTTGAGTCTTTCTGTATTATATTTACCTTTTCATATTAACTTGAACATTAGAAGATTTGTATGATTACATATTTCATCTGGATAAATGTTTAGGACCTGTGATGCCAATTTAAACTAATCTTGGATATTTTTTCAGAGATGGTGTTTTTAATATTTTCTTTCCATCAAAATTATTAAGCATAAAATTTTTCTAATCATGCACAGTTTTCTTTAAAAATATAGTTATTTGCATTTTAAAAAGTATTTCATATTTAGTATTGTTGATTTTAATAATCACTTCCATATGGTTTTCTATCTTTCTATTTTTGAAAATAATGCTAGAAACACTATTTGCATATACTGTATATATAAAAATAAATACCATATGTTTTTTTTTATAAATTTGTTTGTTTAGTACTGAATTATTAATGTTCATTTTATTCTATTTGGTAATCAAATCACCATATGTATATAAAAGTATTTTTTGTGTCAAACCATGTATTATTTTGTATTGTTTCCCAACATTTCAGTGAAATCATTTTCAAGGTCAAGTTTTTAAAGAAAAACTTAGATTTTGAGGAGTAATGATATTGAGTGTGAGGTAGATAATGAGATTGAGCATGAAGAAGCTGAGTATTCAGAATATGTAATTTAAGTGAATGTTTGTTTTCTTCAGTTTCACCAATAATTCATTTCAAGTTTATATTAGAAAAAAGATAAAATAAGTGATTTCAATATGGCATTGTGCTTTATCAGCTTATTTAAACCAGTTGGTCTTTTCAAAGAAAAATGATAAAGCATCTTGTGGAAATCACATATTTTAATTTGTTTCCTCTAATAGAAACTAGAAAACCATTATTAATGAAACTGAAGAAAATAAACATTTTATTAATCCATATATTCTGGCTACTTAACTACTTCATGCTCAATCTCATTTTCTACATCACACTCAATCTCATTACTACTTGAGTTCTAATAGTTTTTTAATTAACTTGACTAGGAAAATGGCAGATTTTATTTATCAAAAAGTTGGAAATACAAAATAATACACAGTTTAACACCATCTCCTCAATATATATATATATATATATATATATATATTCAAACCCTTCTTTTCATATATATATATATATATATATATATGAAAAGAAGGGTTTGATAATGACTATATAATGTTGTCAAAACAAAAGATGGAAAAGGATATTAATGATTCAGTGATAAAACTCTCTTTTCTTTTTAAATAAATAAATAATTACAGATATATATTTTAATATGTTAATTTTTATTTCTATATAAATAATTTTTTTAAAAAAATCAATAATATAAGAATGCAAAGGCATAGAATAATGCCAGTCTATGGTAAATCTTCGGAATATTGGATCTTTGTTCTTCATTAATGATTAAAAAAATAACAATTTTCAGTAACACCTTATATTTAGCTGCAATCTTTTTTTGCAATCTATTCTTTATATTTTGTAACAAATGTTTTATGGACTTCCCTTTGATCATAATAATTGTGATGTTATTTTGATATATTTGTAAGTTCATCAGCATATCTTTTATCTTAGTTTATTGCTATCACAATAATCCACCAGCTTAGAAGTCAAACCAACCTCTCACACTATAGATACATTTGAATCATAAAGTTTTTCATGTAGGTCACTTAGCATGTGTTACAATTTGATTTCATACATTTTTAAAGATACTAAATTATATATATATCAGTTGCAAATCAAGTAACATAATTGACTACATGAATAATGCTGTTTATCTTTGGATAACAATTTTAATAAAAATGATATTTAAAAAAAGTGGACAAATAAGTTAGAAAAAATGAAAAAATTTCTTTTTGTTTACATGTTAAAATTTGCTTATATCATCGCTAAGTTTAAAGTTCAGAGTTCAGAGGTCAGTTATTCAAAGTTTAAATAATTGAAATCTGATTTTGTTGTATTTAAAAAATGATTTAAGATTTATTTTGTTAGAATATCCATCTAAAAAAGATTTATGTTGTACAAAATATTTTTTTTGTTATTTTGAGTAATAAAACTAATTTAAAAAAATATGATTAGAAAAATAATAGAATACAATGTATTTATTTATTTTTTTAATGGATGACAGTTTTAGTAAAGTCTGATTTAAAATATTTATTTGAAGCTAGTGTTTTGGCAATGTCACTATTTTTTTTCTTTTATACTCATCATTAATGACTTGTAAAAACTTTAAGTTTATTTTTATTAGCAGTCAAGTTATGAACAAAGATAAATATTATAAAATGGATATTTTGGTTCATGGCAGCTAACTTTATCCTGGATCAATAATAGCCTGAATTGATTACTTATTTTTGGCCTGATATGTGATCAAACCTCAACCGCCATTTTTGAGTTCTGTTAAACTTATGGTAAAAATTTACGTTTGCAAAAATGATCTGTTAACTAGTTTTGGAGAGGTGAAAAAATGTGATTTAAGGAAATATGAACTGAATCGATTAAAACTTGAAGAATCTAAAGGAATTAAAGAGAATTATAGTTTCTACATATTTAAGGATGATGTGTAGCATCTTCATTGCTGAAATAAACTCTAATGAAAAGCAAACAAAGGAAAAAATATTAAGCTTAACATACAAAAGTGATTATTTGAAGGATGGTAATGTTTAAATACTTATTATTTTATAATTTAATGTAAAATTTAAATCTGTTAGAATAAACCACACACACATTGATTACAAATTATCTCAAAAAACAAAATATGATATAAGAACAATATCTAGACATAAATATCAACAAATTATTACTTCTCCGAACGTTTTCGAAGGCTTACCCTTTGTTTTCTGAGTTACAATTTGTAATCGATGTGTGTATGGTTTATTCTAACAGATTTAAATTTTACATTAGTATCTTTAACACACATTTGTTTTGTTTTATATTTATAATTTAATGTAATGATGTTTTAAATATTTTATCAGTCTTATTGTATAATAATTATATTTATTTTTAGTTAGTTATTAATCTGCTCTTCTGTTTTTACCATTTAAATTATAAATTAAATTTATAATAGCTAGGGAGATAGGCATTCATATTCCATTGAATTAGTCTTGGTAGTATTTTTAATAAAACTGATGGTGTGATAAATCCTCCTGTGGATTTCACAATTTGGGTTGGTACTCTGGTTTTTAACCTAATACAAATTTGTAATCCATGGAAGATCTAATTTGCCTTCAGTCATTTAAGAGTGATTAATGGTATAGAAAGGCAATAGTTTGTAATGTGTTTCATTATTATAACTATGTTTGAACATTAGTATGATTTATGATTGAAATTATATTTTTACTCTTATCTTGTTTCATTTCTATTATTTGGATTTGAGTGTGAAATTTCAAAGACTATTTTAATTACTAAGCATTAACATTTCATATCTATATGATTATTATAATGTAGACTAAATTAACTTTGATGATCACCTTTATCAAATGGCAGGACCATTACAATTGGTGCCTAATATGTTTGCTAGAGAATGATTCTGAGTATCTAGTAGTAACTAGATAAGTCCTTTATAAAATTGGCATCTACTGTGAGTGCTTGATACGGATCCTGACTATTTTAATAAAATAATAATAATTTGGTGAGAAATGTGAGAACAAAGAAGAGTTTAACAGTTAAAATAATAACTGAATTGAATTTTATATTAGTTGAAATTTGGTGTTCAGAGAAACTAGAAGTAAATAATATAATTAAATGTGCATATCAATATGGAAAACTTGTCAAATGGCAGGTAATAAAATAATTAGGCAGATAATGTTAGGCCTATAGTGTGAAAGAGTGAATGGCCCAGCCACTTTATTGGATAAAAAATTTAGCAAAAATAATTGTAAAATAGTTTTTTAAAAATACTGTAGTTAAATATTGTGATTAATTAGATGTATACTAGATCGAAAGCAAAAATGCAGGCTCCAGAAAAAGAAGCAGAAAATATATTTAGTGAAGAACAAATAAAGATTAATTAGAAGTATCAAATCATTATGGGATTATGACAATGATGAAGGAAATATTTAAAAATCAAATGAAGGAGATGACCATAAAATTTAAAAAACTTGAAAATCAAAATAAAGATATGGTTAAAGAAACAGTCATAAGATTTGAGAATCAAAAAAAATATTAGAAAAAATAAAAGTCAAAACAAAAAAATAGCTATAAAATTTGAAAAACAAAATGAAATGTTTGAAAAACTGGAGTCTCAAATTAAAAAGGGATATCAACAGATGAGAGGAAAATTATAAAAGAGTTACAGAGAGATTTATTACAGAATGGAAGTAATGTTGAAGAGGCATGCCAGGAAATGCAGCAAAATAAAATTGAGCAAGAAAGCGAAGTAGAATTGCTATATAAGGTAACAGAGTAGTAAAACAGAAAATAATAGTGCATTAGAACAGTTTCATTAGAACTGGCTACTATTGTTGAAAACTTTGAAAAAATAGCGATAGGATGTCATGGAAAATATGGAAAACTGATAAAGATAGTACAATCTTTCATGAGAGAGGTAGATAATAAGATAAATAAAAACTTAAATCATCTGAATAATATTGGGCAGAAAAGAATTAATTTATACTCCCACTTACTTGTTAATACACCTGCAGTTGTTAACCAAATTTTAAAAATTACAATTTTTGGAGACATATAAGTGAAACTCCTGCAGAGTACTTAAATAGTATGCAGTGATAATTCTGTATAAATCAGTTGAGTGAGGAGCTAAAATTGTAATCACATGTAGCCATTTACAAGAGACCTCTCAAGTTTGGTGAGATTCTCTATTTAAAAAGCCTTAAAATGTAAATGATCATAAAATAACCTTGTTATCAAGTTACTGGAATGAGGATTACCAAAAATATATTAAGCACCAAGTATCACAAGAAAGATGGGAACCTGGTAAACCTTTTACTCCATTCTTTCATAGACAAGTGGTTAAAATTAGAGCTTTAACAGCCAGTCCTTTGAGAATAAAATTATTAGGATAGTAAAACACAGCTTTTCTAATAATATAGAGCAAATGTTGATTGGTACAGAAAGGAAAATTATTGAACAGTTTTCTGAGTTATCAAATGCATTCAATCTTAGTAGATCTACATATGATGCAAAACAGTGGAAATTTAGACCTCCATCAAAATAGTCTTATAGGCAAGAATGTGAAATAAATGTGAATTTGATGGAATACAGAAGTAGAGGAAATTCATGGAATGGAAAAAAGAGAACAAAATCATTGGCAGCTCAGATAGGACTAAACTCTTAATGCACTGGAATTGATTCTGATATTACTCATAAAGAAAAATGCAGTAAATCCAGGAGTGATTCACAGTCACCTAGTACTAAAAAATAGCACTTAAAAATATCTGGACAAAGGGAAAGTTTAATCCTGTTATAAATTTGGATCACTTTATCTCATCAAAGATCCTGGATCTGATTAATGGATTAATGAGCTTGTGTATGAATGGAAAATAAAATATAATTTTATAGTAACATTTTTATATAAAAAAATCATGCTCAATCTTTGTTATGATTGTTAAAAAAATATAGTGAACCAAATAATAATTTTGGGATGAGAAAGAACTACCCGTAAAAAGAAATGGATATAGTTAAGATACTTTAAATAGAAATGGATATAGTTAAGATACTTTAAATAGTTTAATTATATATTATGCACATATTTGCTGTTATACTTTACGAAATCAAAAATCAGGGTTATCATAGAGATGAAGTAATTGACTTATATGGCTTTATATTCACAGAAAAAAATTATCATTTATAGAAAATGATCTCTCTATTTTTTGTTTTATTATTATTCTGTATGAAGAGATGATGAGGTCTTGAAAATGGCCATTCTATAAATTTCTCTTCCAGATAGATGTTCTATGCTGGTCATATGATATAAGCAGTTTGTAAGTCATGACCAAAATAAGTCATAGATTATTAAAAACAGCAGATCTAAGAATAAATAAGCAGAAGACCTCTAGCCAAATTTTTTAGATAATAAAATTATGATTTATGTTAACACGTCTATAAAAATTTCAAGAAATTTATGATGGCTCATTCACTATTATTTGCCAATATAACAATATGCTTATATACTGGCTGATTGAGGGAATAGAAAAATGAACATGAAAATTTTCAAAGAGAACTTAATTAGTGATGATAAGTAGGTGGTTTGATAAGTTACAGTATGTAGGATTTAATGCATGATAATTGTGGATTGGAGATATTTGTATGATTAAACCTTTTCTTTGAAGGAATTAACTGGACTGCAGGTAGGTTCTCATGCTCAAAACCCCCATATAAATTGATAGTGAAGCACTAGTTAAAAGATGTTCTGTTCACTACAGAGTACCTGGGAGAAAGGAATTCCCATTAAAATGATAATTATAAATTGTAAGTTGAAAGTAAATGTTCAGTAGAGTTTTTCTGTCATTCACAAAAAAAAGACTTTCAAACCAAGGGTCCCTGGTTAGCAACCATGTACTGCACAATTAAGCTCACAATGTAGTGCAATATCTTTAAGGAATTAAAATTGGATTTAGTTAACATTTAGTAAGTTTATTTTAGTATTGGAATGATTTTAAACTTAGTACCTCTATTATTTTGATCTTCATCTCATTATCAAGATTAATTAACATTTGGTTAATTTACTTTTCTATAGAAAAGTGATTTTAACTTTGGTATTTCTATGTTTATTCACTTTATTTTACTATTGAAAGAGATTTTGATTTTGCTGACTCACTTGCCTAATCTCTATAATGTTAATGTTTAGTGTAGAGATAAAATCTTCCAATGTCAAATGTCTGAATTGATTTATTTTATTTCTAACCCGATATGAGGGCAATGAATTGGTTGCAAAGCAAGATACATAATTGATTACAAGAGTAGCTAAATAATGGTTATTTTTGGATAACAAATTTAATAAATATGATATTTAAAAAAAGTAGATAAATAAGTTAGAAAAATAAAAAAAGACTTCTTTTTGTTTACAAATTACAATTTCCTTGTGTCATCACTAAGAATAAACCTCAGAGTTTAGAGGTCAGTTATTCAAAGTTTAAATGATTCATATCTGTTTTTTTTTCTTTAAAAAAATGTGTTTAAAATTTATTTTATTAGAATATCCATTTATAAAATAATTATGTTATACAAAGTATTTTTATGTTATTCTGAGTAATAAAACTAATTTTAAAAAATATGATTAAAAAATATATAGGGTATATGAGCACAGACTTTCACATGACCCACCACTCTCCACATTATCTGATAACACTGATACACTTGAACACATATATGTTAAAAAGATAAATAATCACCAATATATGTATTTCATGCTAAACCAGCAATCATTAGTTGGTCCAGATTACCATCTCCACACATATATGCTATAAGTGCTCAGATATATATTAAGATTGAAGCCTGTCCATTAAAGTATGAGGTTTGGCTATCTTAATATATATCTGAGCACTTATAGCATATATGTGTGGAGATGGTAATCTGGCCCAACTGATGATTGCTGGATTAGCATGAAATACGAATATTGTTGATTATTTATCTTTTCAAGATATATGTGTTCAAGTGTATCAGTGTTATGAGATAGTGTGGAAAGTGATGGGTCGTGTGAAAGTCTGTGCTCATATACCGTATATATTACATATATAGACACAGGTATATAATAAGCCTGTTTCAGTGATTAAAAAAATAATAGAATACAATTTATTTATTTATTTAATCGATGACAGATTAAAGTGTGATTTAAAATTTTTGTGGGAAGCTAGCATTCTGGTGTCTCTAGTTTTTCGTTTTGTTTTACAATCATCATTAGTGGCTTGTAAAAACTTTTAAGTTTATTTTTATTAGCAGCCAAGATTTGAACAAAGATAAATATTATAAAATGGATATTATCATTCATGGTGTTTAATTTCTGTGTGTGTATTGAATTGATTATTTATCTTTGGGCTGATATGTGATCAAACATCAACTGCCATTTTTGAGTTTTGTTAAACCTCTGGTAAAAATTATATTTGCAAAGTGATTGTTAACTGAAAGTCCTCTCTTACAGGATATCTGTTTTGGAGAGGTGAAGAAATATGATTTAAGTAAATATGATCTGAATAAATTAATACTTGAAGAAGCTAAAGAAATTAAAAAGAATTATAGTTTTTACATTTTCAAGGCTAATGGACATCATCTTCAATGCTGAAATAGAATCCATAACGAAAAGCAACAAAGGAAAAATGTTAAGCTTAACATACAAAAAAATTTAAATTGAAGACATTGATAAAACTTTAGTCTTTAAAAGGGGGATCAATTAAAGATGGTAATGTTTAAATATTTATTATTTTATAATTTAATGTAATGATATTTTAAATATTTTATATGTCTTATTATATAATAAATATATTTTTGTTAGTTATTAATCTGACCTTCTTTTCTCTGTTTTTATAAGTTATACAATTTGCATTATAAATTAAATTTATAATAATTAGGAAGGTAAGAGTTTATATTCCAATGAATTAATCATAATTGCATTTTTAATAAGATTGATGGTGTGGTATATCCTTCTATTAATTTTCCCATTTGAGATGGCACTCTGGTTTTTAACCTAATATAAATTTATAATCCATAGAGGATGTAATTTCCCTTCAGTCATTTAGGTCTGGAAAGGGATGACATAGTTTATAATATTTTTATTATTGTAGGTATGTCTGACCATTAGTATGATTTATGATTGAATTAAATTAGATTTTTACTGCTATCTTGTTTTATTTCTGTTATTTGGATTTGAAATCTCAAAGATTATTTTAATTATTAAGCACTAACATTTCATATCTACATGATTATTATAATTTGTGCTGAATTAATTTTGATAATTTCTTTTACCAAATGGCAGGACCATTACAATATATATATATATATATATATATATATATTGTATATGGTATATATATATATATATATATATATATATATATATATATATATATATATATATATATTATAATTTAAATAATAAATTTAACAGTTTACAAACTATTACAAACAATCCTTAAATCTGCAGAAGTACTTTCAGTTAATTTCTTAAACCTGCTTCAACTGCCATTAAATTCAAAAACAAAAGCAAAAGCAAATGTCATCAATTCAAATTCCACAAATCTCTTATTTTAATGTTAGCAGCTTGAAGAATTTTCACATTTTCAAAATCAAATTTAATGTTATATTTATGTGTTTTTTCATGATCAAAAAAAAAACGGAAGGAGATATTAAATCAACATTAAGAAACCATAATAAAAGAAAAATTAAAGAGGCAATTTTTATAAACAGGAATAAATTGTATTTAATAAATCGACAAGCTGCTAACATTAAAATACGAGATTTGTGGAAATTTGAATTGATGATATTTGCTTCCGCTTTTGTTTTTGAATTTAATGGCTGTTGGGGCAGGTTTAAGAAATTAACCGAAAGTACTTCTGTGGATTTAAGGATTGTTTGTAATAGTTCGTAAACCGTTAAATTTATTATTTCAATTATAATTACAATTTTGTTTTTAATTAACAGACGTTTTATTTATTTTACATATATATTAAAATATATTTCAAATGTCTATTGTCACACATTAATGAAACTTATGATTAAAGACACGATTACATCAATTTAAATTTTATATTTTTTTATAAATTAATATTTCTTAATAGATATTTAAATTTGAATAAATATAGTAATAGTTATTATCTTTTCATGATTGAAACTTTTTTCTTATCACACATATTTTAAACATAAATAATAATATCTGACCAAAAATAAATGATACCAATATGTATTTCAGTTTATCCAATGTATTCCATTTAAATTTTTGCGTTTTTCATATATCATTATTTATTTTAATATATGATAAAAAAAAGAATTTTGATAACATCTATGATATTAAACATGGAAGAAAAAGAGTGAATATAAAATAATGATACCATGTTGGTTGTATTTACTGTAAAAATAAATTCGTTTTTAATTGTTTAAAATTTATATTTGATCTAAAAAGCTGATAATCTTAAGTGATTCATGATAATTATTAATTTGTAGGAGAAAGGCTTTTGAATGCAAAAATAAGAGCACTTATAATTTATAGTCACTTATTATAATTCCAATTCACACTTTGACAAATGGTTAGTAATCGTTGATCACTGTGATATGACACAAAAGCATTTTTCTAGCTTTATATGCTTCAGAAAAAATATATATTTATTAAAATAAAGCCACTAGTGAATATATCTTTTGATTGGAATCTCTGTCTGTCATGTATATGTTTTTACCCATAGAAAAGTTGTCTAAAAATTCCATGAGATTGAATTATGAAGGTGTTTTAACTTTTTTCTATTATGACATTAAAAAAGACAGAGTTTTGTTAAACTTTTAATAATTTGCATTAATCTCATTTACACACTAGGCAAAACTATTATATTTCTTAACAAATGTATTTTGGGGATATTAATTTTCAAGTTTAAATTATCTTTGTGCAGAAGCATAACTACAAAATTATAAAATTGTGTTGGATAGTCGTTCTGCATTGTTTTTTGTAAGTAATTAAAAGAAAAAAGCATCTTTGCATCAAATTTATAAATCTAAAACTATGAATTAGATGAAAATATATTTTAATTTTGTAGATTGTTTAACATGCTGATTTGAATTGTGGGTAATGAGCGATTTCTAATTATTTAAATTGCAAACAAATTTTCATTTTATTTACTATTTTCTTTGTGTTGAAAAAGTTGTGTAAGATAACAAAATCAGTTTATAACATTGAAAGTAATTTGTTGTTATAGTTTAGTAGATAGATAAATAGATTAAGACAATAAATAGTTAGAAAAATAGGTAGGTATATTAAAGACAGATAAATGGATATGTAGTTAGGTAGGAAGTTTAGAGATAGATAGATAGATAGATAGATAGATAGATAGATAGATAGATAGATAGATAGATAGATAGATAGATAGATAGATAGATAGATAGATAGATAGATAGATAGATAGATAGATAGATAGATAGATAGATAGATAGATAAATAGATAGATAGATAGGTAGATAGATAGATAGATAGATAGATAGATAGATAGATAGATAGATAGATAGATAGATAGATAGACAGAGAGACAGATAGGTAGGTAGGTAGGTAGGTAGATAGATAGATAGATAGATAGATAGATAGACAGATAGACAGAGAGACAGACAGAGAGACAGACAGACACAGACAGACAGACAGACAGACAGACAGACAGACAGACAGACAGACAGACAGACAGATAGATAGATAGATAGATAGATAGATAGATAGATAGATAGATAGATAGATAGATAGATAGATAGATAGATAGATAGATAGATAGATAGATAGATAGATAGATAGATAGATAGATAGATAGATAGATAGATAGATAGATAGATAGATAGATAGATAGATAGATAGATAGATAGATAGATAGATAGATAGATAGATAGATAGATAGATAGATAGATAGATAGATAGATAGATAGATAGATAGATAGATAGATAGATAGATAGATAGATAGATAGATAGATAGATAGATAGATAGATAGATAGATAGATAGATAGATAGATAGATAGATAGATAGATAGATAGATAGATAGATAGATAGATAGATAGATAGATAGATAGATAGATAGATAGATAGATAGATAGATAGATAGATAGATAGATAGATAGATAGATAGATAGATAGATAGATAGATAGATAGATAGATAGATAGATAGATAGATAGATAGATAGATAGATAGATTGGTATGTCAGTTAAGTAATTGATAAAATATGTAATATGTCAAATCAGTACTTTAGTTGGGCAATAAATATAAAGAAAGATTAGTAGGTTAGTCAGTAGGTAGAAAAACTGATACAATGGTACTTTGATAATAAATTATTTGGTATATAAGAAGGTAAAAAAACAGCAAGACATATAAAGAGGGAGAAAGATAGAAAGAGAGGGGAGTTGACATCTAAAAATATTTATGCAAATAAATTTCGTTTTATTATTTTTATGCAGGCCTTCTAAATTAATTAATTAGAAATAGAGGGAGGGGGGATAATAATTTTATAGAAAAGAACTATCATTTTTTTATTTAAAAGTGGTACATTTTAATTCTTGAATGAGAAATACTACTAATTTCATCTCATCAAACTTGCCATTCATGTACATTAAGAAATAATTCAAAATATTTATTTACCAGCCAAAAATTTGGAAGTTGAAATATATAGTTTTTCTGCTATTTTGATATGTTTATTTTTAATTCATATTTGAGCAGATGAAAATAAAAAATTATAAAAATATTGAATTATAGATAAGATAGGAATTTTAAAAATTTTATAATTATGAAAACTATGTTAACTAATAAAAATTAATTACTGTAAAAAAAGAACAGAAATAAGTTGTTATGCACTATATGCAATTTACAATAACATCTTTATATTAAATGCCAACACAAAATTATATATTTAATAATAGAAACACAATGACGTGCAATATTTTAATTTAAATAAAATACGATTTTCCGGTTTATTTAGGTATGAATGCTGTTCTTTTACTCAATCCAAATGGTTTGGCTTACATCACATTTATTTAAGGCTGTTATTTTACTATCTCCAGATGAAAGTGAAAGCTTAGCTTTATATCTATATATGTATGTATACTGCTAAAACAATGGTCAATTTCTACCTGAAGATATGAGGTGCACTACTGCATTATTGCATTGTATCACTCTTACATAGAAATGTTCTTATCTTAAAATATTTGGTGTAGCATTGTATCACACCTTTGTAGAGATGCTGTTTCTTTAAATAAAGACAGGTGATTCAGCACTACATTATACTTATAAATACAATCATCTAAAGGCAAGTAATGTTGCACAGCATGACATCTATATGTAGCTCTTTATCCATCTAAAGACAGATGGTGAATCTCTGCATTATATTTATGCATAAATGTTATTCATTAATCAAAAATAGATAACATATATATTTATTGCTCTTTTATTAAAATACAGATGCTTTAACACTGCATCAAAACTATATAAGGGTACTGCTTCTAATGACATAGAGTATCACAACAAAAAAAACACTGTAAGGATATTGTTTATTTAAAGATAGATGATGCAACAATACATTATATCTATAAATAGATGGGGTTTTTTTTTTTAATTTGAAGCAGGGATTGCTGTATTGCTTCAAGAAAGATATTGTAGCATTGCACTTTATTTATGTATAGATGCTATTTTTTTAAAGAAGATAGATTTTGCAGAACTGGATTATATCTTTGTATACATAATGCTTTTCTGTCAAAAGATATGTTGTGCAACAGAATACATCATTATTCTCCAATTTGCATTCTCTTAAGATTTGGTAATATAATATTATATTTATTAAGATTTTTAAAAAGTAAAATATAATTATATAAAAAAATATCTTTATTTCCACTTTCAATACAATGTATTTTTAACACAACTTTGTCAGAATTCATTTTTAATTCCAAATTGACAAAGATTTCTTGTTATGCTAAATCCTTTTTTATATGTTTCTTGTGCTTAATAAAAGCAGACTCATACAATAGGGATAAATATTTTATTTTAAAAAGGTATTTATACATATACATATTAATATTTGATGCTATTCACTTGATAACATTTGCTAGGTATAGCATCTAGTTTCAGTGTAACTATTGAGGCAAGGGAGTTCAGGTGTTGTAGGTGTGCCTAACACTTTCAACTATGCCATGGAAGCTTACCTTGTATCTAGGTACAGTGATATTTCCAGCTGCATGGTGAAAGTTAGTTTTGTCAGGTTTAGCCATTAGGCATTTATGGTTACCATTAGCAATCAGATATGGAACAACCAATACAATGTCCATCATTGTCTAACTCTATATCCAAATGGACTGCCAATTTATGGCAAGATTCCTTTTTAATAAGAATAGATATTCACTGAGAAGTTTCACCTGTTAGCTTATTTCTGCAATTTAAGTTGTCTATTCATCAATTCATTGGTCAACATCCATTCATATGTCTTATTGCCTACATTTTCTACAGCTTTTTTTACCCAGTGGAAAAAATGGTATAGTACAACTTACCTCCAAATAATGGACTTGTCCAGATTCAATAGTTTGTTATGATAAATGTTGAAGGTGGGCAACTCCATTGTTTAAAAGCATGTTGTATCATACCATGAGGGGGGAATCCCTGGAAAATATAGACACTTCCTGGCTTTTTCATGACTGCTTTTATTATTGTGTGATTCAGTATCTTAATGAGCAGATCTGGTGTTTTTAAATCTTGTAGATGCTTCATTGATTGGTAATTCATAGTTTTTAGTCTTAGCTACTTTCTATACCTGTTGGGTTGTTGTGCATCTAAGGTATGATCTATCTAGCATTCACTTGTCTTTATCACAGCTGTAAGAATCCATTTGATAATTCCATCATACATATAAGACTTAAGTGCTTATCTGCATTTCACTATTTCTATTTTCATTTTTTATTAGGTTGATTATGTTTAAGAATTCATAGTTTTGTCTTAGGATTCGGATCCAGTTTATTATCAATTATTTTTTTCTATTGGCAAGCTGTTTCATTCTTATCACTGTAAAGCTGGTGTGACTGAACCAGTCATGGCCTAATAAATTTCTGTGCATACCAGCTGACACAACAAGAGGCAAATGATTTGTTGTACTATGCACAGTAACTTTAATTCTTGCTTGATCCAAGAATGGTAATTGACTGCCTTGGAAATTAGTAAATACTTGACTGCTATGTTGACAATTATTTTTTATTAATAATAGCCCACATGTTTTTGATACAATAACCACTGCAAATGTGGTATCCAGTTTTATTGTCATTAATATGCCTTCAATGATAATTCTGCATTTGCAAGCCAAATCAATTGTTTTCACATAATTGGCATTGATTTTATTTGATTTTACACTGCCATTTTGGCTGTTTAGTGTGGAATCTTCCATTCTTTTTAGAGTGATTTACTTTTTCTTAATATATTCTTAATTTTTGTATACTTGTCAGTGTTTACTACTAATAAAACATCCCAATGTTTAAGACATATTCTGAATTATATTTATATATATTTAAAAAATGAGCCATATCAAGCATTTATTCTTCATATTTAGAAATTCTTCTATCTCCAGACCAAAAATTTTTTATAAGATTTTAATATGGTTCAAATTACTCAGAGATAGCCTTTTTGCATATCAGCCTTTACCAAGCTTTTATACTAGGTAGAACTTTTGTGACTCAGATAATAACAAGACCGTTGTGAATTAATGTTTTTCATTTGATATATTTGTAGGCATATGCCCCAAATTCCAATATATATAAGATATACTTGAATATAATGCCAGAAAATATTAAAAAAACTATTTTAACATTTTGCCACAAAACATGGAACAGCTATCTAATAATCCATCTAATGAAATCTCATTTATTTAAATTGAGTTTCATTATTTCTTGAGACACAACTGTTCCTTATAGCACAATAATATTAGACATGGTGATGTCAAGTGTTGGTGGCCTAGCGGTTAGCATAGCTGCCTTCCAAGCACCTGGCCTGGATTTGCTTCCCAGTCAATAGTTTGACATATTAAAACAACATAATAAATGATATTAACTTTAAACAATAGCTTACTCTTGCCATGAAATAGATTTTTCCATAAGTGGGTGGTGACAATATAACAGAAATCAAACACAAAAAATTTTTTCAATGCTAACACTGATTTAACTATGCTGTAACATAATTCTTGAATATACAATACATATTAATTTTCAATTAAAATAATGCATTGTATAATCTTGTGCTTAAAATTATTTTTATGTCGTTTAAAACTATTACATAATTGTTGTAGAAACAATTATATAAGACGCAAATTGTTTTTTCTCATTATTAATTATTAGATTATTTTCAGTACTCTAAATTTAATTGTCTCTCTAATAAACTTACTGTCTTACATGGAATTACTTGAGCAAAAGAATGAAACATTCATATATCAAATATCTCAGTGTTATATTGTGCAATTCTGTTATTTTCATTACTTGAACATCTCATAATCTCCATTAAGATAAAATATTTAATAAATATTTAATTAAATAAACCCAATAAGATGGACTGAAAAATAGATTGTTTTATAGTATTTAATATTTTAACGTATTGCACTATTAATTCATATATATATATATAAAATATTTATAAAACTCAATATTATTACTCTTTAATGTAGTAAAACTTTTTTGTTTATTAATTTTAATGTCTTTATAATTGTAATTTCTAACATCATAATCAAATATATATTTCTATATTTTATGTATAACGACTTAAAATATGTAGAAGTTTTTTTTACATGAGGTAAGGCATTAACTTTAAAAATATAATTTGGTACTTAAATGATTAGCCCTGGTACTAAGATTGACTAATGCAATAATTACATATATATTTTTAAAACATTTAGACTTGCTATCATATTTTTTATAAATGTATAATTGTCTAATAAATAATTTATGATTTAATTTTTTTTTTACATTTAACTGTTTATGACACGTTTGTGGCTGCAGAAAGAAATTTAGTATTAACTAAAAAAGGACCCTTTGATTCCTGTTGGAGACCTTAAAGGAACCAAGCAGGGCAAATTCCTAATGTCTACTCCTTTACATTCTTGTTGTGGGAGCTGTTATTACTATGGTATTATTCATACAGTATATGAACATGGATGGGTTGCTCACCAACATGCATTAGCCAGCATAGTGAGTTTATTGGCTTTTTACCTCTGAGATTAAGATCAAGAAACATCATGATCTTTTTTTTCAGTTGCTTGATAAGGCAGAATGAACATGTAAATGATAATTTTTTTTCCAATACATATATACAATTATGACAGACAAAAATAAATCATGTCCCTTATTCCCAGGAGGCTGTAACATCATCAACTAAGTCAGCAGTGGTGGCCAAAGGTGAAGGGTGCTAAGAATCCCCTGATTGTGGACTCAGGCTGCCATTTGATGATGACTTTTTATTTAGATACTTAAAACAGCAGATCACTTTCAAGTGAAGGAAGATTGCAAGAATTAGAGGAAGAACTGTCTTATATTAAATGGGACATTATTCGACTTTGTAAAGTTAAAAAAAAAGGTGAAAAGACTATTGGTTTAAAAAGTGGACATGTACTCTATTATAAAGGCACAAATATTGGAAATACAAGTGGAGTAAGATTCATTATAAATAAAAAATGAAAGAACAACATTGTCGGAGATTGGTGGTGTATCAGATAGAGTAGCAAGATTAGTTATACGACTTAAGAGCAGATACCAGTTCTCATAGTGATGAAGTAGTAGAAGATTTTTATATGGATGTACAAAGAAATTTTTATGAGAGTAAACCTTTTAAAGTTGTTATGGGAGACTTTAATGCTAAAATTGGTACACAAATGAAAGTGATGCAGGTACTTTTGATTATGGTAATAAAAATGAGAGAGGACATAGACTTGTAGAGTTTGCAGGAAAAGAAAAACTTTATATTATTAAATCTTTGTTTTGAGAAAAATGTTAAAAGGAAATGGATATGGAAGCATCCAAATGAAGGTACAGCAGAATGGGATTATATTTTGACAAACAGATAATACATATTTCAAGATTGTAATGTTCTTAATAAATTTAACACAGGAAGTGATCATTGATTAGTAAAATGTAAGTTACATGTTAGTGCAAAACTAGAGAGACAAAAATTATTAAGAAAAACAATATTTACAGTTGATATTCCTACTCTTTAGAAACATTCTAATGAATTTAAATTAGAACTTAAAAATCGGTTTCAAATATTAATAGATTTTGAACATGATTCAGATTTAAAAGAAATTGATATGAAAACAACTGATACACTTTTAAACACTGCAACAAAAATAAATGATTGAAAAAAGCAGCACTTGACCAATAAAATTTCTACTGAAACTAGAGAATTTGTGAAGAAAAGAAGGAATATAAAGATATACAAAAATGATGCATTAAAAAGGATTGAGTGTCTCAAATTTTGTAAAATGATGCAGAAAAGAGTTGAAAATGATATAAGAAAGTATAACTGTGAAGTAGCAAAGAAAGCAGTAGAAGAAAATAAAGTCTCAAAAATGTAAAGCAATATTTTGGTATTGGTAGGAAATTTATATTTGCAATAAAAAAAGATGGAATTATTACTTAAAAAGAGATGACATCATAAAATGGGTAGAAGACTTTTATCAAGAATCATATAGTAATAAAAAATAGGAACCTTCAATATTTGCAATAAAAAAAGATGGAATTATTACTTAAAAAGAGATGACATCATAAAATGGGTAGAAGACTTTTATCAAGAATCATATAGTAATAAAAAATAGGAACCTCCTAGACTCTTATTTTCTTATACAGCTTTCCTTGCTAGTTCACAATTATACTTACTCATATCATTTAATTGAAAGGAGACCCTTTACATCTTCAGAATTGCCCAGAATTTTAAATGAAGAAGTGAGATATAAAGAGAAAGGAAAGACTCCAGGTAAAAACAGGTGAAGAAATACAAATTTTTTAGCAGTTATATACCAAATGTCTAAATGATAAAAATGTACCAGATAGTTGTAAGAATGCAGTAATAATATTAATATTTAAAAAAGATGATAAAGAAGATATTAGAAATTACAGACCTATCAGCCTTTTACCAGTTTTATACAAAATTTTTGCCAAGATAATTACAATTCATCTATACAAAACATTAGGTTTCCACCAACCAAGAGAGCAAGCTGGATTTAAAAGTGGTTTTAGTCATCATCATCATCAACCATTATCAATCCACTGCAGGATGAAGATCTGTCCAAGTTCAATCAATCTTCTCCAATCTTTAGCTTATCTTCTCCACATCACACCTGCACACTTTTTTATTTCATCCATCCATCTCACATGTGTTCTCTTTCTGGGTCTTTTGCAATCTCTTGAAATCCAGTTTAAAATTTCAATTGTTCATATATTATCATCTCTTCTAGCAATATATCCAGCCCAACTCCACTTTAATTTTTTAATTTTTTCAATGAGGTCAGTAACACCTTTCTCTTATCCATACATTGTGTTTTCAATCTCTTTTTGTTACTCCCAACATGCATCTTTCCATACTTCTTTGAGTGGTTTGAAATCTCTGTATTGCTCTTCTATTAAGTGTCCAAGTCTCAGATTCATAAGTAAGAACTGGTAAAACACATTTGTTAAAAACCTTCCTTTTCAAACCCATAAGCATATTTCTTTTTGGTATCAAGTTATTTCTACCAAAAGCACTCCAACCAAGTATAATTCCATGATTAATTTTATCCATTATGTTTCCATCTGTGTTAATAATCTGACCAACGTATTTGTAACTGTTAACTTACATATCCAGATATTGAGAGAAGTTATAGAAAAGACAAATGAATGAGTTTTCATTATGTTTTGGATTTGTAGATTATGAAAAGGCATTTGATTTTATAAACATTTCTTCAGTGATTAAAGCATCAGATCATCAAGGTATAGATCCAGGATATTGTCATATTTTAAAGAATATTTATAAAAATACAACAGCAACAATTAGATTCTTAATGATACTGGGAAAATCAACATTGAGAAGGATGTAAGACAGGGTGACTCCATATCTCCAAAACTTTTTACAGCAGTGCTGCAAGAAGTATTTTGTGGATTAAAATAGGAAACTGAAGGAGTGAAAGTAAATGCAGATTATTTAAGTCATTTAGATTTTGCAGATGATGTAGTTGTTTTTGCAAATAATGCTTCAGAGCTGCAAAAAATGTTGCAGGAGTTATCAGATGAAAGTAGGAAAGTAGGACTAAAGATAAATGTTAACAAGACTAAAGTAATGTTTAATGGATTTTCTCAAAATATGAAAATAAAGATTGATTATGATGAATTAGAAGTTAATAGTTACAAATACCTTGGTCAGATTATTAATACAGATGAAAACATAATGGATGAAATTAATTATAGAATTCAAGTTGGTTGGGGTGCTTTTAGTAGAAATAACTTGATATTAAAAAAAATGTGCCTATGTGTTTGAAAAGGAAGGTCTTTAACAAATGTGTTTTACCAGTTCTTACTTATGGATCTGAGACTTGGACACTTAATAGAAGGGCAATACACATACTTCAGACCACTCAAAGAAGTATGAAGAGATGCATATTGGGAGTAACAAGAAAAGATCGAAAACCCAATGTATAGCTAAGAGAACAAACAGATGTTACTGACCTCATTGAAAAAATTAAAAGATTAAAGTGGAGTTGGGTTGGACATATAAATAGATGAACAATTGAAATCTTAAACTGGATTCCAAGAATTGTAAAAGACCCAGAAAGAGATAACATGTGAGATGGATGGATGGGTAAAATAAGAAAGTGTGCAGATACGAAGTGTAGAAGAGAAGCTAAAGATCAGAGAAGTTGGATTGAACATGGAGAGACCTTCATCCTGCAGTGGATTTATAATGGTTGATGATGATACTTTTGTCTTTCAATTATTGCTAAAAAAACAAAACCTTTCTTAACATAAAACTTAATCCCATCCCTCCACCATTTTGCATGTCTTTATAAATTTAAAAACAATTTTTTGTCTGCAACCTTTTGTTAAAATTTATAGAAAAATGAGAAAAGGTGGAAAGGGGGGGTTAACTTTTAATGTTTGAATAAAGGAGTTTTTGTTATTCAAGCAATAACTGAAAGGTAAAAGTGTCTAAAACAGATAAATTTCAATTTAATGTTTAGAAACTTTTAAACTATATTTAAACTTTTCAAAATACAAACAACTGTTAATAATGACATGGGATGTCTTTGTGCATTACAAAAGTTTAATTAAAGTTTAAGATTTTCTAGTAGTTTAATATTTGAAATACGGGCATTCTTCATATACCTGGAGCTTAATTGTAAAATATAGGAGATTTGAACACAGAATTTCAAGCACCCTTCAACTATCCACACTATCTCATACCACTCATACAAATGACCACACGCATGTAGAAAAAATAAATAATCACGAATATACATATTTTGTGCTGAATCATCATGCATCAATTGGTCCAGATCATCGTCCTATATATATATGTGTGTATATATAATCAGTGATCAGTTTACATTAAGATAGAAACTCTTCATACTTTAATGGATAGGCTTTAATCTTTTCCAACCTCCAACTCTTCAGCTATACATACCTTTGAAAATCTGATGATGGAATGCCCAAATCCCATCCTGATGCCAATATTATATTGTTATTTCCATGTTGAACTCAAGGCATTTTGACCCCTTATGTATAGTTTAACATTTAATGATAGATGATGAAAATAGTCCAACATATTAACACAACTAAAATATTTGTAAATGTTTATCATCAAAATAAGTGACAACAGAAACAGTTAGAAATTAGCATTTCATTCACAATGAGAATGACTAAAGACTAAAATGTGTAAAACACCACAAAAAAAAAAAAACAATGTTAATTATTACATATATTTACAACATGGATATAACTACGTCTTATTACACATAAACCATGTAAATGTAACTAATAAATTTGAATTTATTTTCATGTATTTGAATGTCTAATTTTAAAGATATTTTGTTAGTACATGATATTTAAAATTAGCAAATAAATTATGATTAGTTTTGAAGAATTTAAATTAATTAACTTACTTGGGTGTAATTTTTTTATTACTTAAGTACAAAATCTAATACTGTACATTTAAATAAAAAATAACAAGTAATGACAAGAAATTATTACAAACAAGGTATTAAAAATGAGATGTTGTGTCTAGCCTTGTATAGTTATATGAGTTTAATAACTCTTAAGTGCTATATTCCATCAGTAATTTCACTCTGAATTACCAAAAATGTTGATAAAGGTATGCTTATATGTGTACATGATGGTAGGACTAAAAAAATAAAATATTTCTTCATAACATCATTTATATTTTTTAAAACAGTGGGCCACACTATATATTTGTTCTTCTCATTTACAAATTATTCTGTTCCCCTGTCAAAAGTTCTTGCTGTAATCTTTTAAATAGGGTTTATCCTTTCACAGATATTTATTATGCATGTCATCTTTATCAAAGTTTTTTCATCAGGAAGAAGATTTGTGATTCAGATAATACAAAACTGTGTGTGAATTAAGATTTTATCATTTATATATTTTAGGTAGTTGTTCAACATTTTAATATTTTTAAAACTCAGTTGAATATAAAGCAATGAAAATATACAGAAAATTATGTTAAACTTACATGACCTAAGATTAAAACAATATCTGAAAACATTATTTTAAATATAGTCTCATTATTACTTGAGACCTAACATTTTATTATAACACTATGCTTTTAAACATATTAAATGAAATATCCTTTAAACATTGAAGATATTTGCTGTGAATTAGATTAATCTATCAGTGTGTTGTAGTCCATGACATGTAACAGAATTATTTTTTTATGAACCAAATAATTTTTAATTGCAATCACTGATAACAATATGCTGTTGCCATAAAAACATTGGTTATACAATACACATCAATTTTTTATTTCATAGAAGATATTGCATCTACTTAAAACCATTTGTCAATTTATCTTCAAGACTTTTTTAATAATAATATGTTTCTATTAAAAAAAGCATAACTTAAAATATAAACTATTGTTCTGAATATTAATTATTAAATGAGAAATTATTGTTTCACATTGATTTGTGTCTTCGAAAAACTTTCTGCCTTAACTTGTCTGTTGAACAGTAGAATGATAAACTCATATAATAAATGCCTATAAATCACACAGTACAATTATTTTAATGTTCCATGCTTGAATATTTTATAGTATGCATTGGGACAAACAATTTGCCATTTATTTGTTCTAACAGACACAATTAGATGGGAGGAGAAATACAATTTGATATGTAAATATGTATTACAGTGTGAAAATTATATTGGAAAATTACTATTAAAAAAGAAGAATGTACATGAAGTGTCCATGTGATTGAACTTTTATGCAGAAAAGGCATTTTTTCTCATTTTAATGATTTCCTACTTGTAAGTTCCAACATCATAATTAAGTATACCATGCCTCTATATTTCTTATATAAAAGATTAAAATTTGTAATGGTTTTTATCTCAAAATGGTTTTTATCTCAACAAATGCATTAACTCTGAAAATATTAAATTACGATTATTGTAGGAAAATTTTAGATAAACGTGACTTATATTATTTATTGCTTTAGTTGTGAGAACATTATTGTTACTTTTTATCTTAAAACATTTTATTGTAATAAACATAAATGAATAAGAGATAATCATTGTCCCATGTTTTATATATTGGAAAATATTATCAACTGGACAAAAAATATGAGACAAATCTTTATATAAAAGTAATTTAAAAGTACAAGAGAATCAACACCATTATGTAAATTCATGTAAATAAATAACTGTGAGTAATATAGTAGATATTTCTTCTTATTTTTTACTTTTTATCACTTTTACTCTCTTTATTGTAAAAACTGTCATTCTTAGGAGATTGTAGCAAATGTTCATGGATAAGAATAACTTACCTCTTAATAAGCTGAAGTGAAATTTGCAACAATTTTAGAAACAAATGTTAGTAAACAAAGAAAAATGACATGTAATTAATATTTATTTTAATCTTATTTTTTTATGCAAAATTACATAAAAACTTTATATATATATATAAAACAAAAACACAAGTTAAAACTTGCTAATGCTTGTATTTATGACAATAGATGGCGTTCTACCAAAAACACCATCAAGCGTGTTTGTTTACATAAACCTCAGAGCAAGCATTCACTATCTCTAACTTAATTTCCACCCTCAGATCATGATTTCAAGCTATTTGCTATCGTCAGTGAAGGACAGGAATAAGAAACTAGATCTAAACACAAACTCTGAGCATTTATGAAACAGTTTCTATTCAGCTTGCAAGCGTGAATCTTTTAGACACGTAATGTCTTCAAACTCAGCATAGCAAGCCAGATAGCTATATGGGTCTGATATCAGTTCAGCATCACCACAAAGTAGAAGCCTCTGCAATATATATCATTGCAAGAAAGATCTCAAAGGTACATTTATGAAAAACAAAAACACAAGTTAAAACTTGCTAATGCTTGTATTTATGACAATAGATGGCATTCTACCAAAAACACTGTCTAGCATGTTTGTTTACATAAACATCATCAGAGCAAGCATTCACTATCTCTAACTTAATTTCCACCTTCAGATGATGATTTCAAGCTACTTGCTATCATCAGTGAAGAACAGGAATAAGAAACTAGATCTAAACACAAACTCTGAGCATTTATGAAACAGTTTCTATTCAGCTTGCAAGTGTGAATCTTTTAGACACATAATGTCTTCAAACTCAGCATAGCAAGCCAGATAGATATATGCATCTGATATCAGTTCAGCATCACCACATAGTAGAAGCCTCTGCAATATATATCATTGCAAGAAAGACTTCAAAGGTATATTTATGAAAAACAAAAACAAGTTAAAACTTGCTAATGCTTGTGTTTATGACAATAGATGGCATTCTACCAAAAACACCATCAAGTGTGTTTGTTTACATAAATGTCAGAGCAAGCATTCACTATCTCTAACTTAATTTCCACCTTCAGATCATGATTTCAAGCTATTTGCTATCAACAGTGAAGGACAAGAATAAGAAACTAGATCTAAACACAAACTCTGAGCATTTATGAAACAGTTTCTCTTCAGCTTGCAAGCATGAATCTTTTAGACATGTAATGTCTTCAAACTCAGCATAGAATGCCATCTATTGTCATAAATACAAGCACTAGCAAGTTTTAACTTGTGTTTTTGTTTTTCATAAATGTACCTTTGAGGTCTTTCTTGCAATGATATATATTGCAGAGGCTTCTACTATGTGGTGATGCTGAATTGATATCAGACCCATATAGCTATCTGGCTTGCTATGCTGAGTTTGAAGACATTATGTGTCTAAAAGATTCATGCTTGCAAGCTGAAGAGAAACTGTTTCATAAATGCTCAGAGTTTGTGTTTAGATCTAGTTTCTTATTCCTGTCCTTCACTGACAATAGAAAATAGCTTGAAATCATGATCTGAAGGTGGAAATTAAGTTAGAGATAGTGAATGCTTGCTATGACGTTTATGTAAACAAACACGCTTGACGGTGTTTTTGGTAGATTGCCATCTATTGTCATATATATATAATTTACATAAAATTAGAACAAACATTTTTATATGAAATATCACATTTACATTTTGACAATATTTGTTAAAAATTATGTATATATTAATTACTCTTATTTTGAAGTCTATAAAATTATTAATATTTGATATTCAAACATTTACACATTAACCAACAGGTATAAAACAAATATATACAAGAACAATTTCCATATAACTCTCAGTCATGAAAATAATCCATTGTTGAAAAAATCAGACAGATGCATATATATCTGTATACTAGACCTAGGGGTATTTTCACCCTATGTATATACGTTTTTATTTCTAATCAGCATTAAATAAAAGTAAACAAATAAATGATTTTGAGAACAAAATAAATTTATCAATTAATAAATAAAAAGGGCACAAAGTGCAGTAATAGTACAATAGTAGCAGGAATATAAAATTACACATATTAAAATTACATCAGCCTTAACAAAAAATAAAATTAATATTACACATAAGATAAATTAGAATATTATAATTTTTTCATTAATTTAATTTAATGATGGATGCAAAATAATAAAACATAATACTAATATAAATAAATGCCCAATACGTTCCACCATCAGATTTTCAATGAAATGGAAGGCTGAAGAGTTGTGAGTTGGAATAGTTTGAAGCCCGTCCATTAAAGTATGAGATGGCTATCTTAATATAAAGCTGAGCACTGATTATATATATGTGTGAGGATAGTAATCTGGACCAACTGATGCTTGCTGTTTTAGCATGAAATATGTATATTGGTGATTATTTATCTTTTCACGTGTGTAATCAGGTGGATCAGCAATATAAGATGGCACTGAGAGTAGTGTAGTGGGTCATGTGAAAGTCTGAGTTAGAATCCTGCATATATTACATATATAAATTCAGCTTTAAGCCTGTACAATGTAATAATAGAGAAATGTACTCAAAGTTTAGTGTATTTAAAATAATACATTCTGTTTGCTGTCCTACTAGCATGCTGCACAAATCAATGAATATGCTCAAACTTGCATACACACACTTGAGTGCTCTTGCTTGATTTATACTGAGTGTACCCAAGAGAGTATATGAGTTTGGTCATATTTGTACCATATCATTTACTAAGGCATGGATGGGCAATTGTTTTGGCTCAAGGGCCATTTTATGGAAGCAGAAGTTAGCTGAGGGCTACACCTTTTTCATGACACAATAAACATACTGCTTTATTCCCTGTATTACTAAAAAAATATTTGTTTGCCCATTCTTCATTAAACACATGACATTCATCACCAATTTTACATTTTGTTTGGAGGGTTCATGGTTTCACTAAAGTTGGAAAGTTATATATTTACTGTTGCAAAGACAAAATTGAAATTAACCAGATCAACTGGAAAAACATGGCACATTATATCTACACTGTGCATGTGTATTGATGTGGCCATCCTAGTGGAAAATGAGACAAATCTTTGATCATGTATGGGAAGGAAATCTCAGCTCAAGGAGGATTTTTCTGACTGTCTTGGTGGGCCACAAAAAACCCTTAATGGATTGCATGTGGTCCACAAGCTGTTATTTGTCCACCCTTATACTGAGGTGATATCATATGAGGAAACTAGTGTGTCAAGAAACAGCATTAATGACAAATCATTGGTTTGCTTAAAGTATTTGATGAACATTGGAAAATACATTTAGTTTTCTATTTATTTATTATTTTGCAATTTATTAATTTCCAATTTCCACTAATTTGGCACCCTTTCCCATTCCTTATTTACATGAGGTAAGTGCCTCATTTGCCTTATTCTTGTCCTGGTTCTGCCAATACTGTGTAAATATCTAAAGTAAGTTTTTTAAATGTGTTCAAAATTGAAACAAAATATATTTATATGATTAGCATCAAAACAAATAACAGCATAAAACAGTCAGTGACTTGTCTTTTCTTCACACATGCTTGAGTGAAGACAAAAATTTCTGAAAAAGCTCACAAAAAGAAACCAATGTACATTAGTTATATTTTTGTATCATGAACATGCAAATGCTTTTCCATTCAACATATGACGATAAACCATCTACATGTAAACAATAGATTTAAAGTTACTTTTGGGTATTTTAATTAGTAATTTTAAACATATGTGATATTTAAAATTAGCCAATAAATGATGATTAATTTTGATGTATTAATACTGAATTTCACATGATGCATTACTTAGGTATAATTTTTTTAATACTTAAGCACAAATCATTATGCCTTTGTTTAGAAAATAATAAGTAATAATAAAATTCAATAATTTTTTTAATTGAATTTTTATTTGAAGTAATGTTTATTATTACTATTAATGTTATTTAAATATATTCATTTAAATATATTTCAGTATTATTAAATTTTATCATTAAGTATTTCTTATTTGACACATTGTTTGCAAAATTGCTAAAATGAGAAGAAATTAATTATTCTTTCTAAATTAAATTAAATCTGATTTGACTAATATATTGATTAATTTCTAATTGCTTTAATTTTTATCATGGGTCTAATCATAAATCAATATACAACGTAGACCAGAAATGAAGGATTTTTTTTGTTCTATCATATGGCTTATTTTGATAATAAGAAGCATAATTTTAATATAATCAGTGCATAGAGGCTTTTAAAGTTTTAATATTTTATATAAATAAGTACTTTTAAAATACTTCCTTGTTATATAAATATATTTATAGTTGTTTTTTTTTCATATGTCAAATGCGTTGACCGGGAGGCAAATCCGGAACAGCTGCTTGGAAGGCAGCTATGCTAACCAGTAGGCCACCATGTTTTAGAAACAATTAAGGATATTAAACAATAATGTCCATTCTATTATCGAATGAGCTTTTATTATGAAATATTACTAGATAATTTGTAGACAGCTGTTGAATAATCTAACATTGGCCATGTTTACGATGTTTTTATCCTAAAAATCAAATGTTGATGCCATTTGAGTAAATATACGATTTAAACATATGTAAAATGTGTACTAATGCTATAATAACAGAGTAAAATGAAAGTAAACAGATGCTTAATATTAATATCTATTATTTTTACAACAACTATTAGTGCTTATTCTTGTAAAGTGGATGCATTTGTAAAGTTTAAGCAATGTCACTATAACAAAAACACTACTTCTGCAGACAATTGAAATAATTATGTGCTAATAATGTGTTAATGGATAAAGAAGATAATTTTTGTTATATATACAATTTATATGTACAGAATTTAATATAATATATCAAAGGTCAAATGTTCTACTTGTTAAGATAATAGACTAATTATAGTTGTTACTTACTTACATGTGATTATCTTAGAAGTTAATAAAATAAGATGGGCTGGAGTTATGAAGTATATTTTTTCTCAAAAAAGAATAGTTAGTTGATATAATTCAGTAAATGATCAATTAATATCAAGTCAGTTTTATGTTAATATGTTTGGCTTCACTGTCAACAATTATATATAGAGCTCACAAAACAAGCTCTTAACAAGCTTTGTAGAATATCTGCAACCTCAGACCAGTTTTTACTAATGGCATTTTTAGTGAGGTATTAGGATATTCAATCATTAGATTAAAAATATTAGGACAAGCCCAGCACTTTATTTAATGAATAACTACTAAGTAAAAAATCTGAAATTTTCAGATGTTTATATGACTTCCAATCCAGCTATCTAACATAAATAGACATATGGGGCTGAACTAAGTTCAGATACACCATATAATAGCTTTAGCAATATAAAATTTCCAAAGCTATCATAGCAAAAAATAAAATTACAAAAAAATTAAATCAGATGTTACATGACCTAATTTAATAAGCTTATATTTACAAATGTTATATACAGAGCTTACAAAACAAGCTCTTAACAAGCTTTTTTTTTTGTATTTGGTTTTCTTCCTTCATTTAATTCTGATATTTTTTTCCATTTTTGTTTGAGTAACATATTTTTTCTTCATAATTTTCTATATTATTTTTTCTCATTTTTTTATTTTGTCTTATTTTTCTTTTTTTTTTTTTTTTGCCAATGATTTTTTTTTTACTTTTTTGTTTTACTTCTGTTGTTTTATTAAATTTTATTCCATTTTTTATTTACTTATTATCACTTTTTTTACTTTTCATTTTTTTCTAATTTTTCTCTTTTCTTTTTCTCCTTTTTTTATTTTTTGAAATTTTTTTTGTTTATTATTTATTTATTTAATTTTTATTTTTTGTTTGAGAAAAAAAAAATAAGAATATGAAAAAATAATTAAGTTTAAAAAGGTTGGAATGAAGAAAAAACAAAGAAAAAAGTAAAAAAAAACTGTCTAAAAATAAGGAAAGAAAGATGAAAAAGTGTATTGAAAAAACAAAGAAAGGTTAAGACAATTACATATATATATATATAAAATAATCCCAGTGCATAACGCTATACTGAAATAAATATACAAATATTAAGCATTAAATCACCCCACAAGGTTAAGAAATCCAGTACTGCCCTCTGTGAACTAATATATAAAATACATTAGAGTTCATATTTCAAAATAGCCAGATCTAAATACCATTTTGACCTGTCTGCTATATGATGTTATATATTGAAATACGAACAAACTCAAACAAAGAACTTGAAATTTTAGCAAACAATGATCTTAACTTTTTGCTACAAACAAACATATATATATATATATATTCTTAAATCTTTCAATCCACCACACATTTTAACATAATTATTTGAACTCTGTCTTTATATAAGAGTATTTGTAATAATCACATATATATTAAAACAATAATAAAACTTTAACAGGTTAAAATTTTAATATATGAATATATATTTGCAAGTACAAAAATTTTATTAGCACAATTTATCAAATTTAAATTTAAGTTAATTTGTTCACAATAATATTAAACAAATTTCACATACATAAACCAGTAGAAGTTAGCAAGAGAAAACATAAAAATAAAACTATTACATAAATATAAAAGATATTTCTCATTTTTTAAAGCAGATCTGTTTACTGGCTTTGACAATAGTCATCTAAAATTACAGAATTCTAATCTATAGCTTTACTTCTCACTATATGTAAAATATATAATTGTTAATTAGAGAAGATATTAATTAGTATTAAAGTTTATCGGCTTAACGTTTTCGAGGATCCATGCCTCATATTCATAGCCTTCATAAAATGTATAATAAAATATGCAAATACAAATATTCAAATAAGCTAGTATTATGTAGCCCATTTCTTCAAGATCTCGAAGCAAGTGTCCTTTCTATTAATGGCATGGATGTTTTCATTGATGTAAAATGCCTCCTTTATTTTTCTTTTGTGATCATTTGATTCTGAGCACAATATTATGGAATTGGCGGGTGTGAAGTTGTGTCCAAATTGTTTAGCATGCTCCAAGAATACAGAGGACGTGTTGCTGTTTTTCTGAGCTCTGTTAAATGTGTAAATATGTTGACCCAGTCTAGTATTGATTGTAGCTTTCGTTTCACCATAATATATAGCGTGGCATCCAGCCTAAGGGCAGGCAATAGAGTACACCACGTATGGGGTGAACGATTGATCAATGTGGTCTTTAGAGTTGTTAAGCAATCTATTAGAATTAGGTGGAGTTCTAATTGCTATGTTAAATTTATCGTTTAATGCTTTCATTAGTTTGTTAGATATTTCTAATAAACAATTATAGAATTCTAATCTGTTGATTTTATAAGAATAATCTACTAATATAAGATGAAAATGAATTCTCCTGCCAACATAAATGAATAAATGTCCAGATAATGCAGATTTTAATTATCAATCCTATGATCATTTGGTTTGGTTTATATTTTTTCATTAGTTAATAAATAGATTTAATGAATAAAAATGATAAATAAAAATTTGACCCAAAGACATTTACAATTAAAATTGAATAGTTACATTGAACCAATATTTTTATTTAGAATTAATTATTAACAAAATCACACTTTTCTTTATTTTGCTGTAATATCCTATAAATACAATTTATCCAAACCACTTCTAACACTTTCTAATAAAACTCTTTATTTGTATATATATACATACACCTATGTTTTGACTATTCTGCAGACTTTTTTCAGAATTATGATATAATGTAACAAAATAATATAAAATACATAACTATATAATAATACCATAAAAAATGTAAACAATAAAAAACTAAAAGCAACAGAAAATATATAAAAAATTAATAAAACTGAAATAAATAATCAAACCCAAATAGAATAACTCCGGTTAATATAAAATAAAATATACAACATAAATAAAAAAAATAAATATAAATTATACATGTGTATTTCAACTCAGAGCACTTATTTAATACGTTACTATCAGTTTGAAAATTCGAATTTTTCAGAAATGTAAATTTCTTCAAATCTGTTCAGACTCATATATGTTTTGTAAAGCTAGATTTGAAGAAATTTACATTTTTGAAAAATTCGAGTTTTTAAACTGATAGTAACATATTAAATAAGAACTCTGAGTTGGAGTTTTACATCGTGCCAAGACTAAAAATTTAAAAATAATAGATAATTTTTTTTAATATTAAATGTTTTTATTGGCTATGCTCTAAAAAGAAATAAAATAATTGCCTCATCAACCACAATTGGCGTTTTTAGATTTGACGTTAAATAAAAGCATGGGGGGGGGGGCCTCAGAAATTAATTAAATTGACCCCTATTTTTATAATAAGGGAGTGACTTGATTAATTTCTTTTTAGTGCACAATCTATAAAAGCAGTTAATATAAAAAAAAATTATATTTATTATTTCTCTTTTCTTTTTTCATTTTTATAAATTGTATGTTTTGATGATTGTTTTTTTCTTTTATCTTTTTCTTAGAAAACAATGAAAAGTGTGAAAAAAAATAAAAATAAAAAAGTTAGGAATAATTAAAAAGTGTGAGATAACAAGAAAAAGTAAATATTGTCTAAGAAATAAGTGGGAAAAATATTTTAAAAAGTTATTAAAAAATAATAAAAAAAAAATTAAAATAAAAGAGAGAGATACAAAATATTATAAAAATGTAAAAGAATGAAGATGAAAACAATCTGAAGTAAAAATTTAAGTAGAAAAAAAATTAAAAAAGTAAAAAGAAATAAACAAAGTATAAAAAATGACAAAAGTATAAAGTTAAGAAACTGATAAAAAAAAAAAATTGCAAAAAAATTCATAAAATGGAAAAAACAACTACAAGATGAAAAAAAAATAAAAAGGAAAAGATAGAAGAATGCTAAAATCTAGTAGAGAAGAATAAAAAGTACCTACAAAGAAAACAAAAAGAAGTAAAATATTGGGTAAAATTAGAGACAGATAATAAAAGACTAAAGTCAACAATAAATTAAAAATAAATAATACAAAAAATTAATAGCAAAAACAAAAAAGCACAAAAGATTAAATAAAATACTGAAAAGTAATCAGGGAAACAAACAATAGAAAGGCAAAAATATAAATGAATAAAAAAGTGAACTACTGAGTGGGAAAAATGAAATAAAAAGAGGACATAATATACATATATATAAATACAAAACAGAAAACAAAAAATAGAAATATAAGCAAAATAATTGAGAAAGCAGAAAAATATAATATGAAAGCAATGATGCAAATAAAATGAAAAATAAAAGAGAGCAATGGTTAATAAGGATATGATGAATGAGAAGTAAAGAAATACAAATGTAAAACAATTATTTGATAAGAAATCAAAAAAGAGATAAGAAAAAGTAAACAAAATGGTAAAATAAAAGAGTTATAAAAATAAATAACTGTAATAAAAAAATATATAAATTAACAGTGAAAAATCCATGAAAATAAATCATATTGTACCCAATAAAAAACAATGAATGCAAATAAAAAATATATTGAAAAATGAAGGGAAAATAGTAGATAAACAAAATAGTAAAAAATGACAAAGAAGTAAATTTGATTACACAAAAAAATGAGATGTAAAAAAATGAGACAGAAAAACAAACAAAAAAGCTAATATAGAAAAAAAAGTAAAAACATATAGATAAGCAAGAAATGAAAAGAGAAGAAAAACATGAAGTGGAAAAAACCAGTAAAAAATGGGAAAACACACATAAAAAGAAAAAAAATGATTAAAAATAAGGAAAAATCAATAAATGAGAAAAAGCATTTGACAAAAAGAATAAAATCAAACAAAACTAAAAAATATAAAAAAATAATGAAAGATAATAAAAAAATTCAAATAAATGAAAAAAAATTAAATGGCATTAAAAAGAATAAAAAGTTGGAAAGATATAGATGAATAAAAAGGTGAAGAAAGGCAAAAGGAAAAAAACTTTAACAATAATTGAAATGGCAAATGTTGGACAAAAAATGTTAGTAAAAAAACACTAGTTAAACCGCATCCTGGCCAATGCTATGACACTTTAAAAAAAAAAATAGAGTTATCATAAACAACAAATAAGAGACTATTTTAAAAAAAGTAAAAAGTGATGTAAAATATCAGATATTAATAAAGAATAAAAATTTGAACAGGGAAAGGAAATAAGGATAAAACATAGTTAATAAAAGGAATAAGAAAAATTATAAGTTAAAATGAAATACAAAAAGTAAAAAGTAGAAAATAGGCATTCAGTGGTGAAACATAAAATGAGGAGCAATAAGTATGGAGAAGAAGAAAAATTAAGAAGCAAGAAAAAATAATATGAAAAATGGATAAATAAAAAAAGATAATGATTTGATTGGGGAAAAAAAGAAAAAAAAGTAGAGCAATAGATTAAAACAATAGGATAAATAAAAGTGAAAATTATATGTAAAACCAATGAGATTGAAATAAAAATAAAAAATATGAGAAAAGTGAATATAAATGTATAGGCAAAAAGTGAAAGATGGCTAAAAAATAATATTTAAAAAGAAAAAAGTCACAGAGCAAAAAAAATTAAAATGTCTGAAAAAATGAAAGATTAAATGAAAACAAAAGTGGAAATATAAGAATAAGAGAAAGCATATAAAATAAAATAAAAAGAATTGAAAAAGTAAAAAAAAGCAATAAAACAGAATGACAAAAATTAATAAAGGAAAAAATAAAACAATGAAAAAAAGATACCAACAGTAAACAAAAGAGGAAAAAATAAAAATAAAATAGAAAGGGAAACAAAAGAAATAGAAATGAGAATTAGAATAATAGAAAAAATAGTTGGAAGATAAATAATGAAAAAATAAGATTGATATATAATAAAAAACCAAATAAAAAAATTAGAAAAAAAAATTGAATATTATATAGAGAAATGATTAAATATGCAGGATTATATAAAAACATGGGGAAAAATAAATCAATAACAATTCTAAGAAGAATGAATGAACAGAAACCTTAAAAAATTATACAGAAGAAATTAAAAAGAAAACATATGAAATTTTAAAAAAAAATAGTCAGAATATATATATAAAAAAAAGAAAAATAGAAAAAAACAGAACATGTAAAATATAAAAGTAGATAAAAAGATAGAAGCAATTTAAAAATTGAAAACGGGAAATAATAGATATAAAAAATATTTTATAATAAATACATTTAGTTATGCACTTTAGACTAACACATGGAAGATGATTGTTTATTCAACCACAATTAAGGTTTTTATATCTAACTTGAGTGAAAGTTTAGAGAGAAAAGATGTTCAGAAATTAATTAAGGTAATTTCTTGTATAAAAATTAGGATAGATTTCATTAATTTTTGAATCTTTCTCATCACATGTTCATTTCAAGTTAAACATAAAGAGCCTTATAGTTCTTAAATATTTATTAGATGGGTTTTAATTCAAAGTAAATAAATAAGGCATTTATTATTTTAAAAAAAATTAAATTTATCATCTTTCAGTTTTTAACATTAGTTTACAAGATAGTTTTGTTTTTATTTTAATTTTAAAAAATTGAGGTAAAATACTTTTTATGTAATGTTTTTAACTATATATGTATATCATTCTCTCATGAATATTACAGAAAAATTATTGAGGTGATATCAACATCTTTAAAATTTGATATCAAAATATTTAAAATTTTGTCAATGATCTCCTATAAATTTAAGAAATTATGGAATTTATCTAAAATATTTCAGTGTTAAATTGTATTATCAGTGATTTATAATAAATGTTCAAAATTTAAATAAATTCTATTGATTAACATTGATTTTAAAATTTTATCCAAATAAATTTTGGAACAAACAGAGATTTTAATTTATTTAGTTGAAACCAAGAAACTATTCTAATTTATATAGTTAAAACAAACATACAACATAGATTGAAATAAATAAACATGTATTATGATTTAAATAAAAGTGTTTAGTAATACATATAATTTTTTTATATTAACACCATATGTGTAAAACTAATAATTAAAATGCATCAAAATAAAATCAATTTTAAAATTTATATGTACAGGTTTATAGTATTTGCAATACTAAAAGCATTTTTATGTTTATGTTATAAAAAACATACTAGTGAACATTGCTTTTTTCTGTGCTATTTCACAAATTTTAATTTTTTGTGATGTTTTCTGTGGGAATTAAAGACAAGTTACAGACCATCTTTCTATTGTCATTTATTCTGGTGAGAATCTTTTATAAACATTGTGTTTCAAACTTCTTAACACATTTGTGAAAACATATTGTAAATATTCACACAAAATGTTGATAAACATGCATTAGTCTGATTTTTTTAAGAAATCATTATTATTTATAGCTTAATATTCTATGAAAATTGTTCAAATATATATTTGCATTATGACATAATGGCTAATAAATAGATAAGTTTGAACATAAAAATTAATGAATTTATGGTTTTTAAAATAATGATAATCAATCTGTGAATATATATTGTAACGGTATATAATATGCCGTTACATTCATTTAAAATTAAAATAAAAAGTTCATAAATAAAAACTAAAAGCTAAAAAAATTAAAGAGTTGTTAAACATTTTCGCACAGATGCAAAACTTTAAAAATATTTTTTTTTAAATAAAAAAAAAGTATTTGAATGTACTTTTTTTTATAAAAAAAAAGGGGGGGGGAATGATTGTGTTATTAATTATCGAAAAGCAAATTAGGGCTCTTATATAATTAAAACATCAGATGAAAGATATAGATAAAAATTAAAGATTGTTTCCTGCTCTGAAGCAGAATGTCCAATAGAAGCAACAACCAACACTTGGACCCTAATGAAAATGATTGATTGTTCAGTGAATCCAGACAATCTGTATAAAAAGAAAAATACTGAAATTAAGAACAGTTCCAGCCTGATTTTTTTTGAGAAGAGTAAGAAGACGCACTTTTCAACCTCTCGTTTATTTCAGAGGAAATGACTGTTGAATTATGAACCATACTATTGCAGACCCCGAATCATATGGGTTCTGCAATAAAATGATACCAGGATTGAACCAGCTAGGCGACCTCTAGAACAACAGACCAGTCTTCCATGAAATTATAATATGCCATTACAATATATATATTGTAATAAATATTTTAGTGTCACTGGATGTTTCTGAGATGTATGGATCTATTGATAGAGTTGATTCAATTAAGATAATTCATCAAGCTTTATTGGAGAAAAAAGTTGATAATCAATTAATGTTTTGTGATGAAGGCTTTAAATTTTATTGAACAAAATATTGTTGCAGCATTTAAATTTTATAAGATGAGTAAATGATGGCCAATGGGATTACCAATGGTGGCACAGTTATGTAGTTTTGTTTTGTCTTATTATAAAGAATAGATTTTAAACAAATTTATATTTATGGGAAATATTAAAATATATATGAGATATGTGGATGATGTTTTTGTATGTGCTTTTCCAGAAATGATTGATAAAATTTTTGATGAATATAATAAATTAAAAGGTCTTAAATGGACTATGGAGAAAGAATATAATAATATTATTAAATATTTAGATTTGATGATTTCAAGGAACAATAATATAATTGACTATAAATTGTTTATTAAACCTATTGAAATGAGAGGATATATTCCATATTTATCTAAAGTGCCACATAATTATAAAATGGCTGGTCTTAGGCCTTTTTTACATAGAAATAATACTTTGTGTAAATATGCATGTGATAAAAAGAAAAACATTATGTAAGTGAATTATTAAGTGTGAGTTATAATATAAAAGAAATTTATCATGAGGTTTGTCAATTTAGTAAGAACATTAATAGAAATATTGGTGATGAAGAAATTGAGAGTAAGAAGTGAATTTCTTTGCCTTTTTATAATAACATTCAAGTAAAATTTATGAAAAAAGTTTATAATAGTATATATAATGTTTCATTTTATGGATCGGGTTATTTAATTAGAATGGTTAATAATTCAAAAGATAAGTTTAAAAAAATAATGTGAGTACTATAATTTATAAAAAATTTTATGGGTGTAACTTATCAAATATGGGGGAATCTAGATGTAATATGGAGAAAATAATTAAAGAACATAAATTGTTGTATAAAAGAGTTCTGAAAAATGTACAGATATGTAGTAATAGTAATAATGAAGTAAAGTTATATACTGATTCTGTTTTTTATGATCATGATAGGAATTGTAATTTTAAATTTGATTTTGATATAAATAAAATAAAAATTTTAGGACAAGAGAGAGATAATGAAAAAAGAAAAATTAAAGAGGCAATTTTTATTAGTAGGTATAAAAATACGATAATAAACAGACAGTCAAAAAATGTTAGGATTAATGAATTGTGGGATATTTAAATCGACATGTGTTTCCTGTTGGTAATAGATGATTCCATTTTGAAAGTTGAGTTGATAATGATTATGAATATAATCGAAAATATTTCTTTATGAGTTTTTATTTATATAATATTATAAATTGTTTACCGTTGTTTGGAATATATTTAAGTTTAGTTATTGTATTATTAATATTAGTGGACATTTTATTTTGTTTTATATATATATAAAACTTGAACTTTTCCATGAAATTGAATGGTCATATTAAGATCGTATATTTGAGGGGTCACTTCAATTCAACATGGGTATGAGAATAATATTGGCATCAACAAGGGTTTTTACTATTCCATCATCAAATTTTCAATGGTATGGATGGATGAAGAATTGGAGAGTAGAGAATATTGAAGTTTGTCCATTTTAGTTTGAAGATTTGCTATCTTAATGTAACTGACAACTGATTGTATATATATATATATATATGTGTGTGTGTGAGAGAGAGAGAGAAACGATGATCTGGACCAAGTGATGAGTGCCGGTTCAGCACAACATACCTATGTTGGAGATCATTTATCTTTTTTTCACATGTATGTGGCCATGTGTATTTATTGTAAAAGATGGAGTGTATAGCTGCAGAGAGTCTTTTATAATTACATTACATTTAGTGTAGACAATATACTTATATTTGAATATTATAAATATAAACCTTTTATTTACTTTGTATAAGCAAAAAACAAAATAGATAAATAAAATGTATTAATTAGATCCAATTTTTTTAATCAAAATTTATTTTAAAAACTGTTACAAAATTAAGTTTCACAGATTAAAAAGAATGATTTTAACCCATCAACAATTACTACAGTCTGCTGAGAATGAAGGTTTTTGTCGAAAAAACAAATGTGATCCAAACATGAAATAAAAGAACTTTATAATAATTAGAAATATTTATTATATATATGTATGTATCGTTTTTGTTTTATACATTTTTTTAAAAGTATTTTATATATAAAGTTATTTCTTAGTCTCATATTTTTTTCCAGTTAATACTATTTGTGAATACAGAAAACAGGGATTAATGGTAGTTTCTTACTCATTTTTGTTGTTTGTAATAAAATTTAAGATAATAAACCAAAGTCATGTTCTCACAACTAAAACAAATAATAATTAAGTCGATATTCATACTTATCTAACATTTTATCACAACCACAAAAAACTCAAAATTCATATTTTCAGACTTAATATCTTTATTGAAATAAAAAATTTCTACAAATTTTAAGCTGTAATACAATAAATATAGAAGCAAGGTATATTTATTTATGATATTTAAAAAATGTAATTATAAAATTATTAAAAGAAAAACATGATTGAAGTAGATAAAAGTACAATCATGAAGATATTTCAAGAATATGTTTTCCTTTCAATAGTAATTTTCTGAAATGAATTACATATTTCAATGCACTAATAAATATGAAATTTTATCAAATTTTTAAATACATAGATCTAATGTCTGAACCTACCCTGACACCTCTCTGAGGAATTCCAAAGCATGAAACCATGGTCCGGGGTTTGGGGAGGGGTTTCTGACAGAGATATTTTAAGTGCTGGTTCTGGCTAAGCATTTATCATAAAGCTTGCACAGGAATTGGCAATCCTCACTGTTTATAACTTACAAGCTTAAGAGATAGGGTCATGTGATCTAAGAATTGATTTATGACTCTTATTTTGACTATTTGTAGTGCAATATACTTTTAAATATTTAATTTTATGAATAACCAAAAATCTATTTCTACTGCAAACTAATTGTGGCTCTTAAAATAAATAAATAAATAAATAATTATCAAATTGTTTGACTCAATATAAGTTATGGGATATTTAAACACTGAAAATAAGAGATATGCAAGTGATATTGAGAAGTTTAAGACATGAGTTTATCATTCTACTCATAAACTAAACTATGTATGAAAGTATTTTTTTTGAAAAGACAAATCAGTTTAAAACATTGAAATATAAATTTTCTTATAATTGTTAATCAGAAAAAAATATTTCTTATCTCAATAAAGATTATTTTACAGATTAACATAAGGTAATTATAAAAAACTTGAACTTAATATAATCAATGATCTTAAATCGATATTATGCATTTTATTTGAAATAAAAAATTGGCATACATTTTATAACCATCATTTGTGTTATTATAGCATAGGGTTATCAATGTTTGCATTAATTTCTTTTTCACAAGAAAAGGAATCCTGTTACATGCATTGAAAATTTGGTTCCATCCATTGAAACAATAAACTATTCCTAGTAAAAGCTGCCATTACATAAATGACATCTCATTTATCATGGTTAGCATTATAATATTATAAAAAAACTGTCATGGCTGAAATAATAATAAGAGTATAATGAATTATAATCATTTCTTCAGATATAATTTTATGTAGTTGTTCGATCTTAAGTGGTGTATGGTCATTCCTTGACTTTATTTTTAAGTGAATTTTTAAAATATTTGAATGATGAACAAGCAACTAAAATCATATTAAATGAAAAGATCTTTATTGACACACTATTTTTTATTATCCAAGTCATAAAAGTTCTTTTTGATATAAAATATTTTAGAATTCTGGTCATAGAGAGAATTATGGATTGTGGATAGAGACTTTTTTAAATATTAAAAAAATACCTTTGTCTAAAAACAAAAGAATATATGAATGTGAACAAATTATATATGGAATGTCCCAAAACTGTTTAATTTCTCTATAAATAAATATGTAATCGAAAAAATATTATAACCATTGTGACATTCTGAATAAACCTTTCATTATTTTCTTAGTTTAAATAATTTTAATGTAGTTATTATCACAACATTGCAAATATTAAATTAAGATGGTATATTATCAAAAATGGAAATAATCAATTCTTATTTCTTAAATTAAACAAGTATTTGATTTTTACTTATATTTGTATACATTTATGTGTGGTGCAGATTTCTTTGGAGGTTCTTTTCAAAATCTCATAAAAGTGATAATTGCATAAGAAAAATAACTTTATGTATGTGAGTTTACTATTAGTATAACAAATTTTTAAAAATATAAAAGTGAATTAAGAAGTATTAGAGAGTATTAATAAAATTGTCATCAAAATTATAAAAAAAAATACAAGTTTTTAAATTTTGAGGGTTGAATTTAAGTTTGTAAATATTTGAAAAGTATTCGATTTTTCTAAAATTATAGATGTTGAGCATTCATATGTATTAATTTAAACATGAATATCATTAGCTATTTGCCTTATAATAAAAAATGGTATTTCATTTACTTGCATTTATTAGTAATAAACTAAATACATGAACTCCCTAATCAAAATTAAAGAACCAAATCTAATTCTATGGGTTTATTTCCAAGATAACCTTCTCAACTTTGATTTAGCAAAAAAAATGATTCATAGTAGATTTATAATATCATTTTGCGTAGTGATTTAATCTTGAATTGGTGTGATTAGTTTATTATATTAACAACATTAGCTCTTGGTGTTTACTATTTTGTATTCCATTTTACATAAATAAAAGTATGTATTGAAGCAGTTGATCTGATACTCAGATCAAACTTCACAGCCCACTCAGAATCTCCCACCACCAAACCATATTCAAACTCCATACTTATGCATATATATATGTACTTATTAATACATTTTTTTTGCTTAACTATGAAAATAACTTACATAGATATATATAAATATCTTAATGTAATTATTTTTAATAAATAAATATTTGATTTGATTTTAATTCCTATGTGTGGGTAGTGGATGGGTATACTTTTAAAACATGTATAAAAGCAAAATATATTATTAATGTGTATTTTAAAATTATATTTATCATTTATTATTTATTTTAATCATGGCAGTCAAAAAAAGATGAGGCAATCCTACTGAATATGCTCGAACGCAATTAAGACAATTGACCAGAAACCCATTAGTCTGAATTAAAATGTTATAATTTTATAACAGTAATGTAAAAATCCATTAGTGGAAAATTTATCCATTACAAATTTTATTTCAAAATCTTAAATCATATTTTAAAACAATCGTTCAAGAAATTCTAACAGGATTGCATTGTCTTTAAAACTTACATTAACAAAAGGTGCATCCAGTCAGCAAATTCCAGGTCTGCTAAGTTCATGAAGTTCCTGAGGTCTAGAAACTGAAGTGCATTCCAAAATAAACAGAGAAATAATATAAATACTGCTAGATTTGAATCCCAAAAGGAGACTTGTAATTATAAAACAGCAATGGTAAATATAATCCACGCTTGTCATTATAATAATCCAATGTGTCATGAGTAGTGGAAATTTTCACCTTTCTCTCCATTCAACATGCTTTTTCCCATACTCATCAACCAGAATCCCATTACCCATAAACATTAATGTGCTTAAAGACTGAATAATAAAAATTCTACCTGCCTGACCGACCGAATCTAACTAGATCTAGTTCATCAATTCCAATGGATGTTGCAATCATCAAGAATCACTACTAATTACCAAGGTAAACAACTCTAGCCACTGCCTAATGTTTAAATTCTTAAGTTCAGCCTTCTGTAAATATTTATCATAACCCTGTCTGTAATTTAAAATAATATTATTCTATCAGCTGGTCCTTCAACCAGAAATTAAATATTTTGTTTAAATAATTTGTAATCTACTTACCTGATATTAGCATGTACATAACTCTATATAACTTTCTTAAATTTTCTTTTATTATTGAGCCTCTATTCAATAAGTATAATATTTTCTTTCACCTTCATGTGGCAACAATATTTTATAACTTTTATTATCATGTTTATATATATATTTAAATATGCCAATAATTCCTCAAATTCACCGGTATGTCATTTTTCTTTTTATTTCCCCCCTCTCTACTTTATGGGATGACTAGATTAACTTTAATTAAAACAAGTCTTGTTATTTTATCTTAGTGAACACTTGCAAATTTGGGGAAAACAAATTAATTATCTCATGATGTTATTGTAGAAAAACAGATTAGAAATCTGTTTTTCTAAGAAATGTTTTTTTTTTTTTTTATTTTAAGTGCTAACCTTAAAAAACTTATGAAATTAAATCTGTTTTATTATAAAATAAATAACCATCACCTCATTCGTATATATATATCTAATTATGTTCATTATAATATAAAAACACTTATTAACTGAATTCTTATATTTATTTAATATTGTGGGAAGTTGATAAATAAATTAATGTAACAGGGGAAGGGAATTTCTATATCAATATCTTATCATTTTATTAATAGGTTTAAGCACTCCCATACTGTTTAGTATTTAAATCATACCATTATGTAGGATATTCCATAATGTATAAGTAGTAATTAATTATGTATTCTTTTGAAGTTTTATATGTGTTGTTCCAAGCATTGCATGCATACTGGCTTCCTCGTTTATATATATATACATGTGTGTGTGTGCTTCACTCTACTCAGGAGTATCGGAAAGCCAAACCCATCTCGTATCTCTCACGTCCAAGAACAGGGCCAAATCCCTTGGGACTTATATTACCACCTGAGCTCGCTCTATATGGAAATCTCTTTGGGGAAAACTGGCCCATCATAGCTTACTGCAGACTCTTCTTCATTCATGAACTGATTCTGCCAAAGTCTGCAGATATAAATCGGACTTTTCTTCAATGATTTTCTGAAGTGCTTTCTAGGATCCGCAAATGGATCTAATAAATATACCACAATGCATGCACCACCCCTTTTGCTCTAGTTCCAGATAAAACCTATGAATATCCATAAGCCATAATGTTATGATTCTCAGAATTATTTATTATATTTATTAATATTTTCATATCAACGTCTTTTTGTGATGCCATTATATATATATATTAACTAACTATCCCTCACATGTTTTTCACTCAGTACAAACTGAAAGTAGTTTACTTATTACTGCAATATGTATTTTATCATAAAATTAATCATTCTAAATATTCGGTCAATTGCTATATTTTGTTCTTTCTGGAAGTGGATTGGTATCTCTCAAAGATATTTACTCATAGTACTAAATCAACCATGTTTGTCAGTGTATTTACTAATTATTGGCATATGAACTAGCCGCAATAAAATAGAATAATAAATCAAATTTGTCATTTTCTAAATTATAAACAAATTTCATGTGATTTACCTATTGTTACCATGTAAATATCAATCAAATTATATGTATGTCAAGAGGCCAATAGACAATTAATTAAATAATATAAATCAAGTATTTACACTTACTTCTTTAGATTAATAAATGTTATATATATCATAAACTTGCAAAATCATTGTTTCTTTTATTTAAAATATTAATATTTTAGTTATTGAATTATGCTTGCTCTGACTAGATGATTTTCTGCTAATCCTATATATGTAATTAATGTGAAAGGTCACGACCTTTAAATAGGTCAAACTTATATTTTATATTGAAAAGTTTTCATTATATGATTTCAAATTAGTGTCTCTGCTTTGCGATACTGGTGGAGAGAGATAAATTAGATTGGTATCATCGGTATTGTTGCTCATAAATTGGTAGATCTGGAAAATAAGCAAATAGGGCAGAGTTCATGAGTGTTCATGACTTATGTATCTTGCGCATGATTGGAATTGAGATACTTTTGCCTAGATGAACAGACAAAACTGACCTGTACAGTATCTAATGGTTTAACAAATATTAGCATTTAATTAATAAAGTAGTACATCTAAAATAATAACTGTTTCCTACTGTGATACTACTTAGAGGTAATAAATGTGTGCATTTTGCAACAATATGCACAAATGTATGTTTGTGAAAATTAAAAATATTGATATGAAGCATCCCTCGACTTTTATATTTGTATGTTATTGCAACAATTGTATCTCATCAAACTCTGTTATCTAAATGTCAATACCAGTTAATTCTTCAGATAAAAACATTGTAAATAAGGCCAATGCAAGATTATCCAGCTAGTTATATAAATTCTATACTCTCTCAAAATTTACCCACAAATATTCTGACCAAAACTTGGCAATTAATAATCTACTTTAATTTGCTTTCTCCTAGCTTAAACTTTTATTTCAGTTATCACTCCCCATCAGATTTCACTCCTGAAAATAATATCTGAACTCGTCTTTAGTTTTATCATCATAATAGGATTAGAATGAGACACTCTTCAAATTTGGATTACATGTCATTGAGCTAAACAATTTATCAAACTATTACAGTTATGGTTTCATCAAAAATTGGCCTATTAATTTATTCTATTGTAAATATATTAATATTTGTATATAGCACGTTATTAATATTTTAATAAAAATACTATGCTTATTAATATAAAATAATAAATATGGCTGGAAAAAAGTGAATCTTTCTTCATGTGTTGTGTATCTTTGTGCATTGATTTTTGATTCGAACCAAGACAAATGCAATACCAAGTATTAAATTAACCAAGATATGATCCAAATCAAATTTTATTTTAATTTATGAAATACAGCTCACTTTAAAAATCTTGCAGACAAAGTACTAAATATGAAATACATAATGAAAATATTTAATAAAACGGACATGTTAGTTAAATAATAATAATATTAAACATAAGTTTTGATAAAAATGCAATTTCAATAACAAAAATCTTATTAGTCTCTGTTCATTGTTTATTATTTAAATGTATTTTCGAAATAAATTGAGATACTGCCAATCTCCTTGCACTCATCTGACTGCCAATCAGATGTCATGATAGCTGTCCAAATGGCAACCAAACCCAAACACATGACAAAAATTGGCAGTATCTCAATTTATTTCGATTTTCAACTATCTACTCTTTGCAAATTAAAATATTATTTAAATATATTTTATAATGTGCTTAGGTAGTTAAACATTTATTAATTATGGAAATAAGATAAAAATCTGCATTGACAATCATTTATCTACCCAGAATAAACATTCCTAGCATTGGTTATTTAATATCTGTATAAATACCTGTAGAAAAAAAGTTTTGTAAACTAGATTGCAGCTGGCAAAACAAGTTAACTTGTCTCCTTTAAATATGAGTAAATTCTCTTTTATTTTAGTGACGGTTATATTTACTACTTTTCTGCTAAGTAATGTGCAGTCAAGTATGGAAACGTGGGATGTAGGTTTGTATTGTTACTGAAACTATTTTTTTTACATTTAGTTAAAACTATATTAGTTAAATTTTTTTGTTACCATTTGGTGTTTGTATTCAAATAGTGATATATTTTAAATTTTAGACTTGCTTTCAGTATTTTATTATACATATGTATATAATTATTAAAAATATAGGGGATTTAAACTCAGACTTTCAAGTAACCTTCAACTATCCACACTATCTCATACCACTGATAAACATGAACACACACATGTACAAATAATAAATAATCATTAATATATGTATTTTGTGCTAAACCAGCACTCATCAGTTCGTCCATATCATCTCATATATATATAATCCCAGTGCATAACGCTATACTGAAATAAATATACAAATATTAAGCAATTAAATCATCCCACATGATTAAGAAATCCAGTACTGCCCTCTGTGAACTAATATATAAATACATTTTGACCTGGCTATTTTGAAATACGAACTCTAATGTATTTATATATTAGTTCACAGAGGGCAGTACTGGATTTCTTAATCATGTGGGATCATTTAATTGTTTAATATATATTGTGCCCTTTTCTATAGGTCAGTAATAATTCATAACAGTCAATTACTAAAAAATTTTAAATTTAGAATATGTTCTTTTAATACATTAATTATATTAAGTCAATTATATCTTTAAAGTACAATTTGAAGCTAAAGAGAATACGTAGTATATAAAATCATTTAAAAATAGTTATATAAAGCTTTAAATATTGTTTCATATGGTTGTAAAAGCTGGCCATATTAAATAACACAGCTATAAATAATTAAAATTATATTTAAAAAATCCGATTTTAATAGAGTAAAACGTATGATTTAATAAATGCTATATTTATTATTTGTAATCATATTTAAATAATAAAAATTGATATACTATATTTTTAAAATAAACTTTATGATGGTGAAAATTATATCTAGTTCTGTATTTTCTAAATTGTTCTTCCAAAATTTTTTATAATTATTTTATATAATATAATAAGTGTATCAATTTTATTAGTCTAGACAGAGAAATAGATTGAAAATTGTCTGTCAAAGTTGTAATCATGTGGTTTTTTAATGTATACTATCACACATGCTTGTTTGAAATAATAACAAAGTTTAAAATATTTTAAAAGTTATATTATAGAATTGGATAGAATTATTGCCTATCATAAAATCAAATAATAATAAATATTAAGTTAACTGTCGTTATTGCATATTTAAATGATGTAATGTTTAAGTAATGTAATAAAGACGAATACAGATATAATAAAAATTAAATATTTTATTTAAATAAAAATAGATAAATTAAATAGATAAATGAAATAGGTTATTTAAGGTTATTTTAAAAGTTATTTTAAATGTTTAAATAGTTTTAATAAAATAATAATTTATTTAAAAGTAATATTTTAAATAATGTTTTGGGTTTATTACGTCATCATTTTTATTTTCAAATATAAGTCTGCTATAAATTGAAAATATGTAAATTTGTTTTCAAGTTGGGGTAAGAATTGACCAATAAAAATAGGTATCCTTACAGATGAGAAATATCATTGTAACTAAGTAAGAGCGGGAGATTAATAATGTATTGAAACCGGAGAAAGGTAAATTATAACTATCAAAAGATAGTATTTTAAAAATCTTTTATTTAGTCAATTTTTTAGTACTTTCTTATAACTTTATCTGAAAAAAAAAAACTAATTGATAATTTTAAAAAAATATTTTTTGAAAAAGAGAGTATAAACTAAAAAATATTTTAATAATTTCGTTCAACATGCTTTGTTAAATTTTTTTAAAGTTCTTTATCAGTCGTATTTTATCTAAAAGTTTAATCTAGACTACGCAATAAAAAAATAGATATACTACGAAATAAAATGGATATAAATTGTAATACTGAAGAAATATTTGAAATATTTATTGATACAGTTTTATTAATATTTCACCGAAGAACTGTTCTGGTACATAAAAACCACAGCTTGGACATTATACAGAGTCTAAAAATGTATGGAAATGTATTATTTATAAACTGACCCAAAATTTATTTTTAAATAGTAATAAGACAATTATATTTCATGGATTATTTGATATAGTATGATATTCAAAGGAATAAAATGTTATATCCTTTCTGAAGGTAACATTTTTTTAAATTTTAAAATGATATATAAAAAAATACCAAATGAAAGTTTAAATGTATCAAGAAGGAAAGATAGATAAAAAGTGAATACATAGATGAATTTAAAAAAAAGGGATCCATGGAAATACAAATAGTACTTAAAAGTTTATTGAATATTTTAAAAATTAAATTAAATGGATTGATGCATCGGATATGCAGAGAATATTGGTAGAGAAGACTAAGAAGCTTCACGGGATTAATTAATATAATCATCCTAAAAATTAAAACCAAGGATTATTTTCTAAATTTTACTAAATACATTAATAATTATTTTTGTTTTAAACTTTAACACGCTTGGAGAACATTTTTAAAAAACTCTAGAGAAAATAATAAGCATTTTGGACTTATCAGGAACTATCGTCAAGAAAATATGTAACTATAGTTTTGATTCTTTTATTTTGTTAACCTAGTTTAAATCTAAATTTTTATATAAGATTAGAAAAAACATAAAAACATTAATTTGTTAATATTAAAATTTTATAATATAACAATCTAATAATTTAGCTAAAAAAATATTTTAATATAAAGTGTATGGGTGTGAATTTTTTATATCTGCAATGCTCAAGTGGGCAAAGGAAGCCTACTGAACACGATGACTAGATAAAGGTTATTGGTAATAATAATAACTATTGATAATTTATAATGTATTTTTTTTTTGTTTTCTTTAGATCATCCATAAATTGGAAGAATGAAGTGTAAAAGTTTTTTTTTTGAAATTATATGTAATGCATTTTATACAACATTTTAAAGTTAAAACATTATGAGATAGGATTGATTTGAAAATATGCATACGACAATTTTTTTTTTTTTTTTATTAGTGATATAATCCAACATAATAAATAATTATGTGATTCTTTTAAAAATTTTATGATATGGGATATTCAAATATTGTCTAAATAGATTGTATATGATTAAACATATAGAATGATGAAGTGGACAGACTTTTCTTATGGGATAGTAAGATTGTTTAACTATTAATGAATTTTATTTATTGTTTTGTAAATGCAGATAGCTATTTATCGATGTAAGATGTAGAAAAATCTTGAGAAATAATGTTGAGATAGTGGCTTGGAAGTACTATAGTTAGCAGGAAACCAAGATGATGTATATTTAAAATAGGATATGATAAGGAATGGGAATAATATTTAGTCTTTATGTGGTTATCAGCATAGTTAACAAAGCCCTATGACTGATACACATTTTATTTGGACAGTGTTTATATTACTTTAAATATTTGATGTTCTAATAAAGCTGAAGAAATAGCTTTAACATCGTCCCTGTACTAGAGGATATTAGGCAGATAAATGTCCTACCTCTTCGCACTGTACCATGATTTTGAGATATGTTAAGAATAATACTCTAGCTTTCTTCCTTAATCCTATGCATCTGTTTTCGCTATCTTTATTTCATGTAACTGCATCGTTTAGTAAGATATTTTAAAGAAAATGATAAATAATTTAGAACTTATGTTATGCTATCGTTTTTTGGATAAGATTAGTTTAGTTGCTTATAAGAAGCAGAATGTTATAACTTAAAATTGAAGATCCAAAGTGTCCTAGGGAAAGAAAAGAATCATAAAATATATTTTGAATTTTATTTCGAAAATGAAATATAAAATTTTTAAAATAAGGTATCTAAACAAAGATATTTTTTTAAAGTGATAATAATTTTAAATGCTTTAGTATTTTTTTTTTTAAGAGAAAATAAGTATTGCATATTTTAGAACACAATAGTACAAAGTAGATTATGTAAACAATATGCATAGTATATTTTGTTTATTAATTAACAGAAATCTATTAATGATTAAACTTATATCATACTAAAGTAAGGCTTAAAGAAGAATATATTATGATTAGTAAACATTGTGTGATAAATATTTAAAATCTAGTACTGAATTTTGGATAATAGTTTGTGTAACATCTTTGACTTTGCAAGATGAAATTTTTTTTTAACATTATGAGAAATCCATACTCATTATAAAATTTTGTTTTCTATGGAATGTTTTTCTAGGTATGAATTTTTTTAAAATAAGATAGTTTAATAATATTAGAGATAAAATGCTGTTGCTAATAAAGTAGATAAATATACTTGTAATAAGTTAACCATGATGAGAAACCAAATAATAACATATTTTTTAATTTTGTCCTAAATCTAAATAAAGACATGATTGAAATATAAATTATTATTTTTTATAACTCGTAAATCAAACTGTAAAGTAAAAAAAAAGGTTAAGGATATCCACTGTAAATAATGTAAATAAATTGTTTAGTTATTTATTGTTAGTAATAAACTTTGTTAAATTTTGTTATTGAAAAAATTTTGTGTCAGTTATTTATTTCTCCACATCGCTGCATGAAAACACGATATATGCATAATAACTTAAACAAATATATAATTTTGCACAAAAGATAAATAAAGAATTATTTTAAGAATTTTAAATATTTTATTGGTATTCATTATAATTAAATAATCATAATCTTACATTATTTATTGGTCATAAATCAGTTATCACAATATTATATTAAATTATATGCTATCAGTTGCCACACATATTTTGTTTGTCAGATTATTAAAATGCTACCACGTATTTATTATATCATTACATGAAGAATATTATTATTGTTATTTATTATTATTAGTTTAAGTGTAGTAGATTATGACATAAAATCCCTTCTCATATTTTACTACTGTATTTTATTAGCTTAGAATAAACTTTATGAACCTGAGATTATTTTATTGAGCTAGATTATTATTAAATAGAAGATTAAAATTTAATTATTAGTTTAATCTTTGTGAGTAGAAGTTATTAAAGTCGTAAGAATACTATGAGTTTGTTATTTGAAATAATAATAAGGGAGGATAGTGTTCTTATGCCATTGAGGTAGTATCCTGTAGGATATTGGCTCAATGTAATCTATCTTGTCAACTGTATTTTCACTTCGTCTCATGAAAATATTAAATATTTATTTAATTTTATTTTTATAAACTGAACTTTATTCGTATTGTAAATATGAGCTAGTGGAATATTTTTAATTTTAATACTGAATATTTTAGTTATTAATTATTAACTGAGATAGAACCCGTATTTTATTTTATACTATCTGGAAGTGAAGATGCATAATCCCAGGGTAGAATATATATATAATTCTCTGTTTATTTTAAGATAACAAATCTTTCTACTTTAATGGATGGACAGGCTACTCCAACTTTTTAACCATCTATACCACTGAAAATCTGATGATGGAAAGCTTAAATTCCATGCTGATGCTAATATTATTGACATGAGAACACTTAGATAATCCCAATAGCAATAACAATCAATAATTTCAAACTATCATCAAGACAATCTCCTTTTAACTATATATATATATATATATTTAGAATTACTTCTCTATAAAACTGCTTTAATATTTCAACCAGCAGCACAAAGTGAAATAAATATAAAAAATGTATATGTATAAGATATATTATGTATATAGTAAAATACATATAGTAGAATATATATTGTAATCAGACCTCTGTATAAGCCCTTCATTACCTCGGTTGTAACAATTTCCTGATGAGCATACTGTAAGAAGGAACCATCGATTGGCTTTCCCCAATACAGATGTCAACCCACCTACAACAATATTTCCTGCTCATCACAGGATATAGCACCATAGAGACTGGAAACCTAAAAATTTATTTGGTTGGTTTCCCAAACAGCACCACTAGAGTTCCATCTCACTACAACCTGACTTACCTAGGTCTAATTATGTGGACATAGCTCAGGAAGCATGAAATTCTTCTGAACAAGTGCAATAAATGACAAGTAATGCAACATGAACAACTGGATTGATTTTATATAATAATAAATATATTTAACAATATTTATTTCCATAACAATATTTGGATCATCAGTCCTCTACTGTTATTTTGGTTATATTAATATTTGGATAATAATTCAACAAAAGTTTATTACTGGTTCATGTTTGACATAGTTCATCTTTGGGATCTTATTTTCCTGTATGCACATATACACTCCTGGTTAGATGGATCACTTATTTATCATTGATGACATATTTATCTGGGATATCCATTAATCCTTGTGTTATGACTCTTGTATAGAATATTATTCTGATCCAGGTACAGATGTATTTTACTTATGAGCATTTACAATTCTTTCAGGCCTAGATGTACATTATATTTCAGCATTTGTAATTCTTCCAAGTATAAACATATTTTGTATATCAGCATTTATAATTCATCCAGACATAAACACATTTTATATATGAGTGTTTGCAATTTATTCAAGTTTAGACGTATTTGATATATAAACAGTTATATGCATTCAGATATAGACATATTTTATTTATGGGCATTTATAATTTATTTAGTTATAGCTATATATAATATCTCAGCAGTTCTAATTCTTCCAGGTATAAACATATTTCATATATCAGCAATATAAACAGTTATAATTCATTCAGATATAGAGGTATATTATATGCAAGCCTTTAATATTTATTCAGGGTATAGATGTATATTACACATATAAGCATTTCTAATTCTTTCAAGTATAAACATATTTCATATATCAGCATTTATAATTCATCCAGATATAAACTCATTTTATATATGAGCATTTGCAATTTATTCAAGTATAGATGTGTTTGGTATATAAACAGTTCTAGTTCATTTGGATATAGACAGATTTTATTTATGAGCATTTATAATTTATTTAGTTATAGCTATATGTATATAATATTTCAGCATTTTTAATTCTCCCAAGTATAAATATATTTCATATCTCAGCAATATAAACAGTTATAATTCATTCAGATATAAATGTTTATTATATGCAACCCTTTAATATTTATTCAGGTATAGACATATTTGGTATGAAAACAGTTATAATTTATTCAGATATAGAAATATTTTATTTATAAGCATTTATAATTTATTTAGTTATAGCTATATATATATATAATATCTCAGCATTTCTAATTCTTCCAGGTATAAACATATTTCGTATATCAGCAATATAAACAGTTATAATTCATTCAGATATAGATATATTTTATTTATTTTAATTCAGATGTATATGCATATAAAAAGATAATCATTTATGATTTATCTTATTAAAAACACATTTTGATTATAGACAGTTAAGACATTTAAGTATTTATGATTTATCCCCAATAAAATGTATTTTACATAAAATATAACCATTTATGATTTATTTTAAGAAAGACATTTTTCTTTCTTATATTATAAACACATATAAGTATTTAATATTTCATATGATTGTTACCTTCATTTTTATCCAGTGTGTGCATCCACTTCAAGTTACTATTGTATTTCAAAAAGAGGTTGGTTTATTTAAGCTGAATGGCATTATTTACTTTCCATGGTATTCACCCAAGCATGCTTAAAGATTCATGGTGATAGACAGAGAGAAAGCTATTACAAATTAACCTTCCATTTTTATGATTTCCTTATTAATACTTTTTTAACATCCAATACTATAAGGCTCACACTTAGTAAAAACTATATTTCTCAGTTGGGATCAGCAGTGTGGCTGTAAATATTATATTCCAAAGGTGACTGCACTAAAATCAGTTGGCAATTAAACAGCTAAGCAACACATAGATAAAACTCTAGAATTTTTTACTTTTCAACTTTTTTAACTTTTTTTTAACTTTTAACTTTTTTTAACTCTTTTTGTGAACTTCAAACTTTTTTATTTATACCCTGATCTATTCTCTGGATTAATTCAGCAGCACTCCCACTGTATCTGATTTGTCACACAGCTTTCATTTAAGCCTAGTGCCTTTCTCTTATTGATGATTGGATCATTAATTTTATCAGGCCTGATAAGAAATTATGTAGATTAAGCCATGTTTTCCAATTTAATAAGTTTGCCTCAAGCAAATATTATATTTTATACAACAACATTGTTTCAAAAATTAAAAATATAATATTTTAATAAATTCCAGCTTTAAATAAATACTTAGAGAAGTATTTATATCATAATTTAAAATTATAAAAATCAATAATGAAGGTTTATCTTTTTTTTCTCAATTATAGAAAATAATGATTTTTTTTTAAATTTAAACTTTTTGATTTTTTTTTTTAAAAAATAAGATCAACTTCTTTCATATACATCTGCCTTTCTTTAGGTGGAAAAGGACAATAAATTTTAAAATACATAAGTGAAACAGAGTCTGGTTCAATATATAATAATAATGCATGTATGGTTTTAATTTTTAAAATAAGTTTTTTGTGAATTTTTTTTTAGTATTTCTTATACAAAGTTTTGTAAATATACTGTCTCTCTCTCTCTCTCTCTCTCTCTCTCTCTCTATATATATATATATAATGGCACAATATATATATATATATATATATATATATATATATATATATATATATATATATTGTGCCATTACAATTTGGTCACTAGCCAAATTTATAGTAATGTGCATGTAGAAAAGGTCAAACAAAATCATCATCACAATTTTATATAATCATAAATGAAGCTGTAGGGCATCCAAGTTTAAAACCTACCAGATCAAAATTCTAAAAGCTTTAGACAGAGAATAGGTCAACAATTATATGCTTTATTTGTTTGTGTGTTGATAGAAAGGTAATACACACATTTAAACTATTTAATATTTAAATTTTCTGTTAAAAAGCAAAGTTATAATGCATACATATAGGCAATGTATGTGTAAATTATTTATTTATTTTATATTTCAAATATTCAACATTTTAACTTTCTTTAAAACTAAGCTATGCTTGATCAATTCTAACATTTTATTCTATACTTTTATTTTGCTTTTCTTTAATTATAAGTGGGATTTAAAAGTTACAGATTTAATTAAATAATTGGGTTATAATTACTAAGCTAGCAATTATAGTATTTAAGGTTAGTTTATGAATGATTTGAAAGAATGCAGGATGTGTGTACATTACATACAAAATTTTACATTTCCTAAATATTGAAAGAAAAGGAAGTATTAAATCTGTTAAATTATTTTTTTTGTACAATTTTTTTTTTGTTAAAAGAGGAAATCTGTTTAATCAGATATCGATCTTTGTAGTAAATTTTTTTGTAAATGATTGTCACTTTGGAGCTATAATTTTTGAAATTTTCTTATCAAGATCTAAAGAAGGAAGCTCAAAGATTTGAAGTGTTACCTGGATGTTAAAAAGAAAGAAAAAACAAAAGAAAGGAAATAAGAATTGAGTCTATTTTTTTTTTTTAAACAAAAGTGTCTGGAAAAAGGATTAAACTTTTCAGTTGAAAAATACTTTGGTTGAAAATAAATTAGAGATCTAATTAAAACAAATTTGTCCAAAAATAGCAAGTGATGCTATCTCTGATTGGTTAAGGTAGCTAAAAATTGGATATAAAAAGCTGTTTTGAATTATTATTAAGATTATTATTGTGATTGATTGAGATTGTTAAACTATAATATTGAAAGTTGAAAATATAAGAGATGGCGGGCTAGAAAAATTATATGTATGTTCCATCGATTCCTGACCATCTGGAGGAAGCTGCACATCACATAGGAAAGAAAAGATGTGTCTAAAATAATATTCTACACCTTTCAACTGACCAGATAAATAAGATGTTTTTAATAGAAGGAAGAAAGCATTCACCTGCATTCAAAGAAGATGAATTAATCTACTGATAAATATTAATCATCAAGTCCAATTAATTGTTACAACAACTGATTTTAAACTCAAGAAAATTTACAAATGGGAAAACAACTGCTGTATTTCATCCACATGCTTGACAGGAAAAGAAGAAAAATTAATATAATGATTTCCAAATTGTCCACTAAAGCAAATAAACTCAATAGAGTCATCATCATCAAATAGTTATCCACCTCAAGAAAGAGATTGTTCCCAGTAAAACGGAAATGGTAGCTACAGAAATATAAACATTATACAAGACAAGTTTGAACCCTTGGAAATTCGCTACAAACAAAAGATCGGTAATATGACTTTTTATATCTATTTTCTTTATGATATCAGTCTTAATAAACATTTTAGCAATAAAGTGGTATATTTTTATTTAAAGAACTTTTAAAGACTATTCAGATCGATTAAAACAAGAATGTCTTACTAATAATAACTTTGAGCTTCATAAATGACCTTGAATGTATGAAAATTATTTGTTTATTAATTTTACAGTTATGAAATATGAATATGTAAAACAATTTTTTTTTTATGGTATTATGATTTTAGTTTTAACTAATATTATTTTGGTTTTAATAATATTTTGTTATTATGGGATAAAACACGCACATACATAATAATATTTTTATATGTGTATAATTGGAAGTGAATGTGGAATAATGAGTAGTATTAGAATATTAGATTATTTTGTTTCAAGTTCAGTATAGATTTCAGCGCTTGGAAGGGAGGGGGAGAAAATAATTTAAAACTTTTTTCTAAAACTTGCTCTTTCAATTTTACTAACATTTCTATTTTTATTCTATTTACATGTTGGATTTTTTAAGTATGTGTGTTAATGAGCAGATAATATTTTTTGTCTTGAAATACTTTTCATGGTTAATGTGACGTCCAACTTAACACAAAATACATTTGAAGGGAAAGGGGGAAGAACTTAAAATTAATCTGAGGATTGTTATATAATCAATTATTATTATTATTCATGTCAATTTTCATATTTATCTAGAAATTTTTCTGTATATGTTAGAAATGTAGTAATAAATATTAGTTTGTTTTATTAAACGAGGCGTATATATTTCATTAAGTGTAGTCTTGGTTAAGTGTGATTATTCATCATCATCAATGGTTGAATATTGGTTATTTAAGATATAATTAAGTATGCTAAAATTAAGCAATAATTATGCATTTCTTTATAAAATTTAGTTTTATGTTTAGGCTTAGTCCTAGAGCTGTAGTTGAAACCCTTGTCATTATCGTTATTATTATCATCATCATCATCGTCATCAACCTTTTAATTAATGAGCTGTTTAACTGTTTAAAGGCCATAAATAAATATTGATTTTATAATATTTAGTGATTTCTTAGTATTATTATAACCACATCCCATCATCTATTTCATGCAAGGATGAGTGAATTGCCATCCTAAATTAGTTATATCTAATCTGAGCTAGTGAACTTATAAAAATATTGAAACACATTTGTTATGTTAAGATCTGAGAAATGATTTATGTCTAGTATACTCCACTTTGGTTTATAGATGTTTTACTTTTACCTAAATATTAGTGCATATAGTGATATGGCTCAAAAAGCAAAATCTTCCATTTTTATTAGAAATAAAGTACCAAAAAGGGGATTCAAACCCGGTACATGTGAAAGGTTATTAGATATAACCATGTCTAGATTCAGATAATCTAGTGGCGCCCTGCTAGACCATATTCACTTAGTATTTGTTTAAACATGCACTTAACATCAAACCAAGAAATGAAAGTGGATAAAACCTACTGCCTGTATACCTGAGTTATATTTTATTGAATTACTAGTGTACTCACTTCACGTGATTTTCATATACGTGATTTCATATAAATACTGGTTATTAATAATTTGATCAACCTTTACTTATGATCATTCTATGGACTACTCAGGTATGGTAATATTTTTTGAACTCTTTATTTAGGTTACAATGGCGCCCAACGTGGGGCCTGATATTTTACCATATACCTGAAAAAGAGAGTCTATAGAATGATGGGAGATGTGTGGTTAAAAATAGAGAAATTTTTTTTAGTAAAATTTTTTTTTCAGTAAAAATATTTTTTTTGGCTTACAAAATTTTCTTGGCCAAACAGTCTTATTTTAGATGATGATATTTAATATGATTTAATTTTTCATTGATGATGATAAAATGGGTACAGCCATAAAACAGCTTGTTTTTTTTTTATCAATTTTGAAAATAGAGATGAATATCACAACTTAAGACAAAGGTGAAATAAATAATAGATTTTTTTTTGTGGAACATTAAAATAATTTATTGCCAGATAGGATAGGCATAGTAATAGTGATGAATTATGGAATAGTAGTCTCATGTGTGTTTGGAGAGTTCATTTTGTAAAAAAGTCTATGATTTTAGAGGTTTGATTGGATGGTTGATCGTTGGAGTTTGGTTGGTTAGATTGCAGTTTTGATGATGAGTGGAGAGTTTTGTCATTGCCTTGAGAATGCTATGTATTTTGTGTAACTTATGAATGATCAAACCCATTCACTGCTCCAACCCAATTTATATGTTATCTTTATTTTATCATAAAGCAGTTAACAGTAGTCCTGCCATGATATCAGCCTATAAGTCTCCAAGAGAGAGAGCACGGCATAGTTTTCCAATCAAGTTTATATGTTATTCTTATTTTATCATGAAGCAGTTAACAGTAGTCCTGCCATGATATCAGCCTATAAGTCTCCAAGAGAGAGAGCAAGGTTTCGTTTTTGTAGTCTATAATAAGCAGGGCATTCCTTGATACTTGCCACATAAGACTCCAAGAGAGAGAGCAAGGCATAGTTTATCTACTTTAGCCCCTAAGACTTAAAATACATCTTTTATTGCAACAGAGTTTGTTTCATTCAATCAAGGGTTGTGGTAGTTAATAGTGATCGAATTGGGATGATCTTCTGAGTGCTCGTGATGCATTGTGTGATTATAGTGTTGTGACTGAATTCTTTTATTTATCTCAAGATTGTGAACTGCTAGTCATTCTGTGGACTGTCAATATCTGTCGGATTTCTGGGAGAATGGATGAATGTATAATTTGGGCTATTACAGACAGACATGCACTATATAGATTATTGTTGTGTAGTTCATTAAATAAGGATATTAAAATTTTTTTTTGTTGATTTGTAAATGCATAATAAGGTGAAAATCAAATCAGTCAGTTGGTCAGAATAGGTGTCAGACAGGGAGAAGATGTGTGGATTTCTGATGGTCAGGGAAGTACAGATGGGATATACATAGTTTTATAACATGAGTGAACTAAATTATAGTATGGAAGAGGTTATGGAAGAGGAAGGTGCCCCAATACCAGGAATCAGTGATCGTTTTCATACTGAAGAAGAGGATGGGGAGGTTTTCTTAAAAACACAAAAGGAAAGAGAGGAAGTAGAGGAAGATGCCTTTAATGTTAGTAGCAGTAATACAGCCTCAAGTGTGGGAGTAGATGAGGAGTCAGAAGTGGGCCAGGCTCAAATAGCAAAGATGGCACCATCAGACATGGACATGATAATGCAGATGCTCAGAAGTATGAGAGAAGATAGTAAGCAAAGTACGGTAAATCTAGAACAAAAGATAGAGAAAAATAATAAAAGTATGGTAAATCTAGAACAAAAGATAGAGAAAAATAATAAAAGTATGGTAAATCTAGAACAAAAGATAGAGAGTCTAAGAGAAGATAGTAAGCAAAGTATAGAAAATCTAAGAGAAGATATTAAGCAAAGTATAGAGAGTCTAAGAGAAGATAGGAAGCAGCTCATAGAAAGTTTAAGAGATGATGGAAAAGGCATAGAAAGAGTAGAAAGTTTAAAAGAAGAGGATAAGAGGAGTGAAGATGAATTAAAAGAAAATATCAATAGCTCTGTTGAAAACAACAGTAAAATTCCTATAGCTTTGGGAAATAAAATAGAGAAGCATGGGAAAAGAGCCTCAATTCCTGGAGTTGATAATCTTTATAAAGAAGAGGATGGAGAGGTTGTAATGGGATTAGAAGTTACTGTAAAAGTAAAGGGGATAGTAACAAGTACTGAAGAGTTTCAGATTCGAATAAAGAAAGAAGCCCTATCAGGTATAAAATTGACCAGACTGATGAAAGATTGTATGTTTCAAAACATACAAGAAGATTATAACAAATCCAAAAGAAATAAGGAAAGTCTGGAACAAAAGGTTTGTCGTTCGGTGAAAAGATGGATAGAAAGTCTAAGAGAGGATAGCAAAAAGAGTGCAGAAAGTATAATAAAAGGTAGTCAAAGATTAGAAGATAATGCTGAAACCTCTTTAGAAGATAGAGCAGGAAAGATGGGTGAATATGTTAGACTTGTAAAACGGAAAGGTAGTCAGAGCTTACCAGTTTTAAAAGATAATCTGGATAGTCCGACCACTGATAATAAAGAAAATAATGTAAAGCTGCAGGATCAGTCAAACCCAAATTCAAGGCAAAATGATGTTAGCATCAGTCCAGATGACTGTAGGGATAGCTCAGAACAGAGTCAGTCAGAGAAAAGGATGCCTACTTTAGTTAACAATCCACAAGGTGAAAAAGAAGTAGAAAGGCCGATATTAGCCATAATACCAAATCTCCCAGTAAAGGAAGTAAATGAGATAATGACCAAAAAGCAGATTGGGATAGATCATGAAGTGAAAAAAAGGAAAAGAGAGTTGGAGGAAAAACTTCATGCATCCGATAAGATGATTGATTTAAGAGAAGCAATAAGGGAGATGAAACCAGTTATTTTAGAAAGAGAGCAAAAGTTTCAACAGTCTGTAGTTCTCAATCTAGTAACAAACCAGCATGGGTGGTTTCAAAAATCTGTCTTCTTAAATAGATTGGAGATACCTTATATATGGTATAGAGAGGCAATCTCTCTGAAAAATATAAATGACCAAATCTCTCTAAAAAATTCAAATGCTCTGGAAATTTTAAATGTGCCTTATATATGGTACAAAGAGTCCACCTTTTTAGAGAGTTTAAAAATAAATTATACATGGCACAGAGAATCAACCTCTCTGGAAGACGTAATGAATTATCTCTGGTACAGAGAATCAATCTCTCTGGAAGATTTAAGGATGAATTATATATGGTACAGAGAGTCAATCTTTCTGGAAAGTTTAAAAATAAAGTATGTATGGTATAGAGAGTCAATCTCTCTGAAAAACTTCAAAGCATATTATGTATGGTACCAAGAGTCCATATTTCTAAATAGAGTTTGTAATAGGAGGTTATATAAAATAATTCCTCCAGAGATGTTTTATAAATATCCAGTCAAGATGAAAAATGGAAATTTTAAAAATGGACTGGATGTACATGTGCAATTTTATGCAGACCGCAATATGATTTGAAAAGAAAAAGCCATTCTAAATTACCAAGAAAATAGGAGAGAATGCCTTTATGCTTGCTGCTCTGGATGGGAATAAGGGAACCTATAATGCTAGGAGTTTGATCCTTTATACTTCAGCAGAATAGCCTGGCAAAGATCTCCAAATAAATTAATTTTTTTTTTTAATGAAAAATATATTTACCAGTAGTTAATTTTTTTTTATATATATTATAAGTGTTTATTATTATTAGTGTATTTATTGGTTAGGATTTTTTTTTTAATATAGTTAAAACAAAAGTGCTGATGATTTTATCCGAAGGGGGAGAAAGTTGTGCCATTACAATTTGGTCACTAGCCAAATTTATAGTAATGTGCATGTAGAAAAGGTCAAACAAAATCATCATCACAATTTTATATAATCATAAATGAAGCTGTAGGGCATCCAAGTTTAAAACCTACCAGATCAAAATTCTAAAAGCTTTAGACAGAGAATAGGTCAACAATTATATGCTTTATTTGTTTGTGTGTTGATAGAAAGGTAATACACACATTTAAACTATTTAATATTTAAATTTTCTGTTAAAAAGCAAAGTTATAATGCATACATATAGGCAATGTATGTGTAAATTATTTATTTGTTTTATATTTCAAATATTCAACATTTTAACTTTCTTTAAAACTAAGCTATGCTTGATCAATTCTAACATTTTATTCTATACTTTTATTTTGCTTTTCTTTAATTATAAGTGGGATTTAAAAGTTACAGATTTAATTAAATAATTGGGTTATAATTACTAAGCTAGCAATTATAGTATTTAAGGTTAGTTTATGAATGATTTGAAAGAATGCAGGATGTGTGTACATTACATACAAAATTTTACATTTCCTAAATATTGAAAGAAAAGGAAGTATTAAATCTGTTAAATTATTTTTTTTGTACAATTTTTTTTTTGTTAAAAGAGGAAATCTGTTTAATCAGATATCGATCTTTGTAGTAAATTTTTTTGTAAATGATTGTCACTTTGGAGCTATAATTTTTGAAATTTTCTTATCAAGATCTAAAGAAGGAAGCTCAAAGATTTGAAGTGTTACCTGGATGTTAAAAAGAAAGAAAAAACAAAAGAAAGGAAATAAGAATTGAGTCTATTTTTTTTTTAAACAAAAGTGTCTGGAAAAAGGATTAAACTTTTCAGTTGAAAAATACTTTGGTTGAAAATAAATTAGAGATCTAATTAAAACAAATTTGTCCAAAAATAGCAAGTGATGCTATCTCTGATTGGTTAAGGTAGCTAAAAATTGGATATAAAAAGCTGTTTTGAATTATTATTAAGATTATTATTGTGATTGATTCAGATTATTAAACTATAATATTGAAAGTTGAAAATATAAGAGATGGCGGGCTAGAAAAATTATATGTATGTTCCATCGATTCCTGACCATCTGGAGGAAGCTGCACATCACATAGGAAAGAAAAGATGTGTCTAAAATAATATTCTACACCTTTCAACTGACCAGATAAATAAGATGTTTTTAATAGAAGGAAGAAAGCATTCACCTGCATTCAAAGAAGATGAATTAATCTACTGATAAATATTAATCATCAAGTCCAATTAATTGTTACAACAACTGATTTTAAACTCAAGAAAATTTACAAATGGGAAAACAACTGCTGTATTTCATCCACATGCTTGACAGGAAGAGAAGAAAAATTAATATAATGATTTCCAAATTGTCCACTAAAGCAAATAAACTCAATAGAGTCATCATCATCAAATAGTTATCCACCTCAAGAAAGAGATTGTTCCCAGTAAAACGGAAATGGTAGCTACAGAAATATAAACATTATACAAGACAAGTTTGAACCCTTGGAAATTCGCTACAAACAAAAGATCGGTAATATGACTTTTTATATCTATTTTCTTTATGATATCAGTCTTAATAAACATTTTAGCAATAAAGTGGTATATTTTTATTTAAAGAACTTTTAAAGACTATTCAGATCGATTAAAACAAGAATGTCTTACTAATAATAACTTTGAGCTTCATAAATGACCTTGAATGTATGAAAATTATTTGTTTATTAATTTTACAGTTATGAAATATGAATATGTAAAACAATTTTTTTTTTATGGTATTATGATTTTAGTTTTAACTAATATTATTTTGGTTTTAATAATATTTTGTTATTATGGGATAAAACACGCACATACATAATAATATTTTTATATGTGTATAATTGGAAGTGAATGTGGAATAATGAGTAGTATTAGAATATTAGATTATTTTGTTTCAAGTTCAGTATAGATTTCAGCGCTTGGAAGGGAGGGGGAGAAAATAATTTAAAACTTTTTTCTAAAACTTGCTCTTTCAATTTTACTAACATTTCTATTTTTATTCTATTTACATGTTGGATTTTTTAAGTATGTGTGTTAATGAGCAGATAATATTTTTTGTCTTGAAATACTTTTCATGGTTAATGTGACGTCCAACTTAACACAAAATACATTTGAAGGGAAAGGGGGAAGAACTTAAAATTAATCTGAGGATTGTTATATAATCAATTATTATTATTATTCATGTCAATTTTCATATTTATCTAGAAATTTTTCTGTATATGTTAGAAATGTAGTAATAAATATTAGTTTGTTTTATTAAACGAGGCGTATATATTTCATTAAGTGTAGTCTTGGTTAAGTGTGATTATTCATCATCATCAATGGTTGAATATTGGTTATTTAAGATATAATTAAGTATGCTAAAATTAAGCAATAATTATGCATTTCTTTATAAAATTTAGTTTTATGTTTAGGCTTAGTCCTAGAGCTGTAGTTGAAACCCTTGTCATTATCGTTATTATTATCATCATCATCATCGTCATCAACCTTTTAATTAATGAGCTGTTTAACTGTTTAAAGGCCATAAATAAATATTGATTTTATAATATTTAGTGATTTCTTAGTATTATTATAACCACATCCCATCATCTATTTCATGCAAGGATGAGTGAATTGCCATCCTAAATTAGTTATATCTAATCTGAGCTAGTGAACTTATAAAAATATTGAAACACATTTGTTATGTTAAGATCTGAGAAATGATTTATGTCTAGTATACTCCACTTTGGTTTATAGATGTTTTACTTTTACCTAAATATTAGTGCATATAGTGATATGGCTCAAAAAGCAAAATCTTCCATTTTTATTAGAAATAAAGTACCAAAAAGGGGATTCAAACCCGGTACATGTGAAAGGTTATTAGATATAACCATGTCTAGATTCAGATAATCTAGTGGCGCCCTGCTAGACCATATTCACTTAGTATTTGTTTAAACATGCACTTAACATCAAACCAAGAAATGAAAGTGGATAAAACCTACTGCCTGTATACCTGAGTTATATTTTATTGAATTACTAGTGTACTCACTTCACGTGATTTTCATATACGTGATTTCATATAAATACTGGTTATTAATAATTTGATCAACCTTTACTTATGATCATTCTATGGACTACTCAGGTATGGTAATATTTTTTGAACTCTTTATTTAGGTTACAATATATATATATATATATATATATATATATATATATATATATATATATATATATATATATATATATATATATATATATATATATATATTTGTTATATACAAAGTTTTTAAAGATTTTTGGCCTATAGAAATTAGTTTTGTTATCTGATACATAACTGTCTGTAATATTTTAGTGCTTAAATTCTGAAAATAGCCATTTTGCTTTCTGATGAAAACCAGTCTGAGGTTGAAATATTAAAGCAGTTTTATAGAGAAGTAATTCTGTGTTTTTATTGTTTTTATTTTTCCTTTAGTTAGTTAGTATATTTATTATTTTCATGAATTATATATATATTGTACCATCACCATCGATCAATATAATAGAAATAATTAAATTAAATAATGCTCCAGCTAAAACTTTCAATCTTAATATAATAGAAATGAATATTAAGAATATCTTATGATAAAATTTATTATTCGACTCACTCAAATTAATAATAAAAAATATATTGTTCAATTTTAAATAAATAAATAATAATAATAATCATGAGACACTTGGTGAAAGATAAAGTAGTAGGATTGCATTGAGTATCTATCCTAAAGGATACAATCTCAATGACATAAGAATACCATCCACCATTTTATATCAAATAATAATATAAATCCATAGCATTCTTAAGACTTTAAAATATTATAAAACATCAAATATAATCTTAATAAATAAATAATAATCTCTATTACTAAAATATAACTATATCCGATTCTTTAAATAAAATCATCAATTAATTTATAATATCCTGTAGCCAAGTGGGATTTTGCATATCTAATTACACCTAAACAATAATAATAAAGATAATAATAAATAATATTCCTACACTTAATCCAACTAACAATTGGTATAATATTTACTATTCAATAATCTGGCCACTACTACTACTACTACTACTACTACTACTACTACTACTACTAATAATAATAATAATAATAATAATAATAATAATAATAATAATAATAATAATGATGATGATGATGATGATGATGATGATGATAATAATGATGATAATAATCCAATTCTTTTATTTATCATGTGGCATATTAAAAATATGGTATAATCTGAACCATATGTGGAAATAAGATATATACTTAATTAAATGATAATATTTTAAATAATAAATTATGTCTAAAAATAATATTATACTATGTGATATTTCAGTACCATATTCTGAATAATAATTGTTATCATTAAATAAATAAACCATTTAAAATAATAATGTGCAAAATATGCTATATGTTTAATTCTGAATTCTGTGGATCAAATCTTGTGGAAGTGAATGAAATCTATAACAGTGGTCTTCAACCTTTTCACACCTGTGGACCGGTAAAAATAAGGATAAGGTTTCGCGGACCAGCAGAAGTCTATAGATAAATTTTCTTAAAGATGTAAACTGCTTAGCTTTAGATGAGCAAAATTGTTATAACTGATCAAATCAACGTTAAATATAGAAGATGAAATTATATATATATATATGGAGTTTGTATAATAAAAAACTTTTTTTTTGAATTTTGAATTTTTTTAGAAAAGTAATAAAAAATTTAATTCTACCCCCCCCCCCATAAACATCTGTGATAACTAAAAAAACAAATTAATTTATGTATGATTGATTAGATTTCATTTTCATTCTGTTTCTTTTTTTTTTAATTGGGTAAAAATGAGATGAAAAAATAAATAAAAATTGTTTATATTAATTAAAAGTTTAAACTCTTATTATTTTGTTATTACAAACTTTCCTGCGGCCCGGCACCGAACCACGGCCCAAGGGTTGAAGATCACTGATCTATAACAACACCACAACAAGTTTTGTAAAACAACTTTAACAAATTTATTATATTTAACAAATTAATTATGTACAATATTTACAATCTTTAATAAAACCTATAAATATGATATTAAAATTAAATATATACAAAATTAAATAAGAAAAGATTAAGTTACAGATTTCCAATCTAAAAAATCATTAATGTGTAAGCCTTCACTCTGGTTTATGAATTTTTATTTAGGATACATGTCGTGTATATTCTACTATTTACCTTACAATATTACGTTAACTTTATTACTAATTAAATGAGTAAGAAAATATTGCTTTACTTTCAGTAAATATAAAAAAATATATTTAGCATAATATTTTACCAATCAAAATATATTCTTAGGTTTATTCTAGGTTAATGAAATATAAACTAATAAAAACAATATTTATTCATATACAAAAAAATACTTTTTGCTTGGCACCATTCTAAGTTTTATGGTGTATGTTTTATGTTCAAAAAACATAAAATATAAAAAATAAAATAAAATATAAGCATTCATGTTTCTTAATAAAATATGTATCATTTTAAAAATTATTGTCGATTTATGAAAAATTGTAAAATATGAAAAAAAAATGTTTGAAAATATTAGGAATAGTTATGATTCCTTTGTCATCAAAAATATTTGATAAAAATATTAAGAATAATTGATTCCTTTATCTTTTCATCATTATCATCAAACATTCAATATCATTTGTATTTCTACTTAATTCAAAACCTATCCTGCCTTCTTTTAAAATAATTCCCTATTCTAAGTTTATTCACTATTCTTCTTTCAAAATACTACACTACACAATGCATTACTAATGAAATTCTGATAGTGATAAAATGCATAGGATATGAAGGAATAACTAGAGTAGACTCGATAGTATAAAATAATTCAATTATCCACATGGAAATTAGTGTGAAATAATAGGTATGACCTCATCTAATACCTTAAAAAATAATGTCTAGGCTTTTTTTCAGCACTTACAGAACATTTGAATATGAATATCAAACACTGTCCATGGAAATAAATACAAAATATGAGTCTACATTAATTGCATTTGCATAGTAACTACTTAGTAATTACTAATATGCTGAAAATAAATGCGTTGCAGTGAAACTTTTTATGTAATAATTTGTAGGCTTTTTTTATATCCATTATATTTTACAGACTTAGTGCTTTCAGAGCCCTTGTAGCTCCATATTCATAGTCTTTTCCTATTAATAGGAGGAAAATACTATGAATATGGAGCTACAAGGACTCTGAAAGTGCAAAGTCTGTAAAATATAATCGATATATAAAAGCCTACAAATTATTATATAAAAAGGTTCACCACAATGCTTTATTTTCAGCATATTAGTAATAACTACTTAGATATAATATAGGCTAATTCTATCTTTTTAACACATCCTACAAATGTAAAACATCCAGGGTTTCATTTTTTCTACTCGCCTGTCACTATCATTAAAAAATTTCAAATAGATTTAAACAATCTACATTGTAAAATAACTAGGCAATTTTCCCAATAATAAACAAATTAACACATTAATTTATCCAACCATGACTACTATAAGAAAAGGTTTTACACACTTACACATATCTACAAATACAAATGACTTTGACTAAAACATTTAATTAATATTCATATATTTCAAATAAATATAGTATTGTTTATTTAGCAAAGAATCACATAAAAATTATGGTAATTAATAAAGTTATAATGAATTTTCTAATAAAAAAATATATGCATATTTTTATTCATAGCTTATATCTCATTAAAAGAAAAGTCTATATGTGTTATTAATCCACACATCCATATGTTCATTCATTCATGTAACATAAGATAAATATTTAAACTCCAAGCAATTCTAAAAAAATACATATATCATATAATAATTAAAGCACTTTCAATTACCTATGTCATTTATTATTTGTAATCACATTTTTGAAGTCTTCTGGTCCAATAATATAAAATATAAAAATCACAAATGTCATTCATATGGCATTCAGCATAAAGTAATATATTTTAAAGAAATGTTTTCAAAAGTTTTTAAAAAAAATTGTTAAAAGTTTTAAAGTTAATATTATTAGAATTAAAAGTTCCTAAATAAATGTAACTTCTACTGTAACCTATAAATAAATTATAATTCTAATGTTAGTATATATTTTTAAAATAATAAATAAATAATAATAATGAAATTTAAAGTCACAATCTTTTGTTTATAAATGTCCTTCAATAAAATGTTCTAATAAATTGGAGGGTCCTGCAGTTACTACAACAACATTTATTGTTCAAAGCTTTCTTCTAACTCTCCTCTCCTTTGGCATATAAATTCACAAAAAAAAAAAAGAATAATAGTCGACTTTTAAAATCTAAGAAAATCTGAGAAAATGTTATCCATCCTGTTGTTGAAAGATGTTTATACAGTCTATTTCTGCAAATATTCTCCAGGATAGCAATAATTAATGAGATTTCACTTAAAAGATTTATTTCTGGTAGGTTATTCATTTTTTCCATATATGTAAATTTCTTCTTAGATGAGAAATGCATCATTTTCAGTGACATTTAATGAGCATGCAATTTAGCATAAACAGAGATCTTTTCATTTTAAAATATTTTAATATGGCTACATAAAACAAAAAGATGAATCCAAGTTTCAAATACAAAAAAAAAATATTTATTCCTGGCATATTTTTCTTTATTATGCATTTTTCTTCTTCTTTGCAATTAAATTATAGTGATTAAAATGACAGTTTAGTGTAACACTGTTAATAAATAATTTGGACAGCTGCAAAACAATAATTCAGTTAACAATTTTTAAATAAGTCATTATATCTATATAAAAATATATGTTTGTCCAAATGTACCATATTTTTCTAATGTTGTATAGTGTTATTGAACCACAACATCTGTTAATTTATATTATTTATTGTACAAATAATTCTGTAATCTTTTTTAAAAAATTGACTTCTCATAGTCAATATTTTATATTTGATTATTCATTTAATTATGTAGTGATAATGACCAACATTTGATAAGAAAATGTTTAGATATCAATAAAAACAAGAGAGCATCTACAAATTAGTATTTTTATTGATGCATGAGATCATAGTGTATAATTTAATATTGTTCACTTACACACACACACATATATATATATATATATATATATATATATATATATATATATAATCAATTCAGATTTTTATCAGAATGCATATATCCTTATATACATAGTTCATTGTTTAACCTACATTCCAATATTTTAATTTAATGGTTAAATTGTAAATTGCCAACTGACAATTTAAGTCTCACATTTGCAGTTTCAAGAGAACCTTTTTCAATAATCTTCATTCTTACCAATATAGAAATCAATAGCGGTTTGAATCATATTTACTTTAAGCACATTTTTTAGTTTTATTTCAAATTATAAAAAAAATGCAAATAAAATGTTCTTAAAATAAAAACACTGAAGACTATTTTTATGCATGGTTGGGATATTTGGGTAGGTGGCGAAGAAGAGACTCTTAAAACAAGAATTCTGAAAATTGGATTCAAATACCATACAAGTGAATGTTTGGTTGTTATTTATATTGAAAAAAAAATTCTATTTCAGTGAATGATAATATACATACAACTACTTCATTTTTGGTCAGAAATATTCAAATTTGATTTTATTGATGTAAAAAAGTTGCCTAATATTGGTTCTATGGCTTTTATATTTTCATGATACACAGTCCAATAGCTTTCATTTATGCATTGTATATCATAATTACATAAAGATAGATTAGATAATCATAATTTCTATCAAATATTGTTGCAGAAGAAGCATATGCTCTTAGTAAATTGTTTAAAATTTTTGTTTGCAAGTTTCTTGTTGTCATGATATAATCCTCAATATAGTTAAAGAACAATAATCATTACATCATAATTTACAATTCAGGATTTTGATACTAATTTATTGTAAATTCTCTAAGTGAAATCTTGAGTAGACAGTATGTGGAATTTTGAATTTTTTATTGACAGGAGTTTTTATTTAAATTATATAATTTCTTTATTTGTGGAATTGATGTAGATAAGAAAAAATTCCTATACAAAAATAATCGTTTTTAAATTAAGACTTCTAATAATAAGACAATAAGTGTATAATTCTTATATTTTATTAAATAGTGCCATTTTGCTTTCATGAAAACAGTACAAATATGTTTTGTTGTTGACGTTTTATTAGTGATGTTATTCATAAATTAAAGAATATGCATAACTTTTTTTTAAATTTATTATTGTAATTACTTTCTATTTTTTTGATATTACATATTATTTACATTTACATATATTCTATAATTTCATATATTTTTCATTTTTATTTTTAGATCCTAATCTACCAAAACTGGGAATAACCGCGTTGGATATCTTAGATTATCTGCTAGGGCATATTGATTCTTATCCTAGTAAGTTTTTGATGATATTTTATAATTTTCATAAATAACAAAGATTGTTCAGATAGGAATTAATAATTCTTTTCGTCTACACACAAAAAAACATTAACTCTAGGCAATAGATGTTTTTTTTTTTTTAATTTAATTCTAAGTAGCCTTGATTCATTTAGAAAGTATGAAACTTTTGGAGATATATGAACATTAAGACAAAAATATAAGAGGTGTCTGGAATTTAAGCACCCTATCTTCAATTGAATTTGATTAAATAATATTTTATATAAAAATAATAATTAAACAACTAATGATTTAAATTAGTAATTTAAAAAAAACCACAGAATTTTTTCACTTTTAAAACTGAAACAACATATTTGAAATACTTCTAAAGTTAACTTAGATTATATTATTTAAAAAATCAATTGAATGCAATTATTTTATAGATTGAATAATTAACAAAAAAAAAAACGTTTTAATAAAGGAAATTATAATCTTCAAATCATCATGTTTTTTACACATTACCTTTATTAATCTGGAAATGTTTAAATCCGTTTAATAAATAATTCTAGCATTCAATAGTAGCTAAATGAAATTTTTGTTAATTATCGAAAAATAAATTTATTCATTAATTTATTGAACATATAATTTTATTCGGTTTTGCCTTTAAATCAAAATATGTTTTGATTATGCATATATTTATCATGTTGTTAGAATGATCGATGAAGAAAATAAATTTATATGTATTCAAATCATTTTTTTGTAACTCTGCATCCATTTATTGTTTTTTATCTAGTTTTCATTATCATGATCGTGATATATCTTGCCCTTTTCACTTATTGTTACATTTATTTTTTGTTTTATTAACCATTACATGATGGGGTGGAATGTTACGTGATGCTAACAAGCTTGGTTAGACAGCTGAAATTTTTTACAGCTTTATTTATTCAGTATTATAAATAATTAAAATATTTTTTTCACTTCTTCTTTACTTTTAATTACATTAATTACAATTCCATTTATTAAAATGTTTATTTTTTGCCATATATGATTTAAATCTAGTAAATACAAAAACTCATCAAACCTTTGTATTCGGATTTCTATATCTTTATCACAACTAATATGATATTCATATAAAAATTGTTCCTATCATCACAGTTTATTATTTTTAAATAATTCATCATTTATTTAAAAGATGACCATATCACCCTTTATCTACTTTATTCCATGTATACTTTATTTACATAATTATTAATAGCTGAATGTATTTAGAAAAAAAAAATGAAGTTTAATATTTTGTACAAATCGTTATTCAGTTCAACAAGATAACATAACATTAACAACAGATAATGTTCTGTTTTTACAAACTTATAGGTAATACATAATATGTTATAGGGCTTTGTACAGAGATTATATATATATATCATTGAAAACATGTCAACACTTAGACAATCTCAATATTAATAACAATCAACAATTTCAAACTGTTGTCAAGGCAACCTCATTTTAACAATAAATGTGGAAGAACAGTTGCCTTAACAATAGTTTGAAATTGTTGTTATTGGTATTGGGATTATGTTGATTGGTTTTTAATGATTACTTACAAACCCATTTAGCCTTCAACATTATTATACTTAATACATATATATAATAATGATAAATAATATTTTCATATTAAATTTACAAGTCTATTTTAAATAATAATGGAATTACGCTCTAGCTGCCATGTTCAATAACTTTTTACAGTAAAACAATACAATTAATGTTTCAATTTTTAAATTTCAATCAACATAAGAATACTTTAAGACCACGAATGATTTAAGCTATGGAAAGGTAAGATTTTGATCAGTAAACTATTGTGAACCTAAAAAATATCAGAAACAAATTCTCTAAAATAACAATTGATATTATTTTTGTTTGATGGGAAACTTTTAGCTATTTGAATACAAAAAAACTACATATAGAAATTAAGAAACAGGTGCTAAATGTTACTGTTTTGATTTTTATTTAAAACTCACACAAATAACAATTTTGGAACAAGTTTGATCTGTAAAGCATAGAGAGAAATGATAATTTGCAAAAATTACGGCCATCCTGGAAATTTTTATTATTGTTAGGAAATATCTTGTATACAATATTTGAGATACTTTGTTGTAAAACATTTTTAATGATAAAAATTAACTGAAGAAACAACATAAAAATATTATTCATTAATTGTAAAATAATAATGTGAAACACACAGCATGAAATAAGGAAAGCTTCATAGATGTATCTTAAAACTTGAGCTAAATGTTTTTGATATCGTAAGCTTGGGTGTCCCTACTATTGCATTTTACATGCATATTCTCGAGGTTACAGCCTCGGTAAATATTACATAATCAATGTGCGTTTAATAAATTTATAATTATAACTAAGATATCAAAAGTGCTTATTTCAAGTTATTAGATATGTTTATTTAGCATTTCCACCTACTTAGAATTAATTACAATTTGCGTAAGTAAAGTTTATCAAATTATATGTAGAAAATAATTGTAGCTGTAAATTTTGGGTTATTATAAAAATCTATAAATGGCTAGTAGATGGTAAATTTAAAGTGAGATTTTATGTAGAATCAAATTTACATTGGTAAAAATGTGAACATGTGTAGTTATCCTGGGTTGACACAGAGTAGATTGGATGAATAATGACAGGAAATTTAAGTTGATAAATAACACTTAAAAAATAGCACTTTTTTCGTTTCAAGCTAATTGTTTTAAAAAATTAAATTAAATATTTAAGAAATTATTTTTATTTTTCACAAAATATAATCAAAAGTTATCTTTTAATCTACATCTATTATCAATATTCTCCTCTTTTAAGCAAGCAATTGAAAACAAAATTTATTCTTCTTGTATAAAGTCATTTTTAAAAATTGATAATATATATTTATTTTATCACATTTTGTATTTATGTTTTATATTCATTAATGCACTCTTTAAAAAGGTGATCATAAATATTTGAAATATTGGAATAATATATAATTTTCATAGTATTAAATTTTTAATTTGTAAGAAATATGCATCAATGCTTAAATAGTGACTTACACTTCATTTTTAAATTATAAAAACAAATTTATGTAGACTATTTATTTTATATAGCGCGATATTTATAAACTGTAATATTAATAATCAGCATTAAGCTAGTATTCATTTATAGTTAAAAATCTACAAAGCGCATGTGCACTAGCTTAATGCTGATTATTAATAAAAACAAATTTAATAACGTTTTGTTCTGGAAAAGCAGTGCACTTCCTGTAATATTTCATTATATTTATATACAATATGCAGCATTATTCAGTAATCATAATTAAAACTTTAATGAAAATATTATTTAAAACAATTTATAATCCTTAGAAGTTGTAATCTCACACTTTTAACATTAAGATACTCCTTTTTTATAGTATAGCTTTATTAGTAAACAACAGCAGAGTAAAAAAAAGTAAAATTTTAGAGATGTCTCTTCATTGATTTTTATATTGTACATTAGCAGATATAAAGTATTATATTTAATATCAGTAAATGCCGTTATTATTTTGTATCTATCAAATTTTTTATCTTATTTATTCTCATATCTTAATATGTGTTTTCTTTTATTAGTACCTTTCATTTTCAAGTCAATATTGTAATGGTCAGAGTCATGTATGTCATTATGCAAATTTAAAAGTAAGTTTACCTTGCTGCTTTGGTTTTATGTGAATTTTTGAAAATTACAGAACATATTCCACATTTTTTAATGTAAGTTAAGTCTATTTTTGTGCAATTTTTTTAATGTGGGTTTTCTGTGGAAGCATATTTAAAAAAAAATTAGAGAAGCCTGTTCTGCGACTTTAATTTATTCTACCGCAAAATTTGTCTCTTATTTATCACTTTGATTTTTTTTCATTGCAAGAATGTTATCCAAAATGATATTGTATTATGAGTCAAAATTGTATCCATATTAATTAAAATCAAATGATATTTATATGTTAAGAATCATATGGTTCAATGAAAAAGTTGTGATGCAATTCTATCAACCTTTATTAGGATATATTTCATGTTATTGAGTTGAAACATATGCATGAAATGCATTAATATGTGAAAAATCACATATAAATTGTGTACAGTTTATTTACTGTGAATTGATGACATATTAAATTGTATTGATGAATCATTTGCATAAACATAAACAGAAACAATATTTTGCAATAATTTGATGTGACACAGTAATAAGTCAAGTCTTTTCCAAATTATTAGACATTTTTTTCACCACTACACAAAATTCATATTGCAATGATAAGTCAGCTAAGTGAAAAATCATTAGAAATCAAAATGCAATGTCAAATTAAGCATGCCGTACTTAGCAGTTACTCATATAATAACAGCCCAAAATTTAAAACAATTTTAAAATTGAAATCAACAACTCAAATTGAAACTATGCTTTCATTCCTCATTAAAACTTTATGAAGATATTTCCTCTTTTACAATTACATTACCAACAATTCTATAGCTACTCTCCCCACTGGCATATTATTTATATTATAATAAACATAAAAAATAAAATACCTATGTGTACATAAAAATGAATAAATTTAAAAATATAATACAATCGTTTTTCTTTCCCCAAATTTACTAAACCACTATATTTAAATCAATTATTTTATATAGCGCGATATTTATAAAAAAGCTGTTGCACATGCGCTTTGCAGATTTTAACTATAAATGACTGAATACTAACACTTCAAACACATGATAAAGTCTTTGGGAAAAGATAGAGTGGCCATCTATCTTTTCGAACCCAAACGCTTTTGTATAAGTATCTAAATTTATTCGTGTATATGAATATATAGGTAAAACTATTTGTTTATTGTAATATAATGTAAATAATGGCCACTGACTGTAGTTGCCTTGGATATAGGGTGAATGTAAAAGAGGAAATATCTTAATAATGTTCCAATGAGAAACAAAATTCTGGTTTGATGTATTAAATAATTTTCTTTTATTTATTTTTAGTTGCCTATTAAATTTTGTTAAAGATTGATTATTTACATTTTATAAAAGTCAACATTATGAATAAATTTTTTATGACTGAAATTTGACATTTGAGTTAAGTAATAGTAGACTATCAAAAACGAAAGCCAAAGTTTCTTGCATCAAACAACAGTTTTCATTTATTTTTATATTTGTAAAATAATATAGGCGCTATTGCACCTGAACGCAAAGCTACTTTATACTAAACACAAAATAAAATTATACTATTCTGCAAGCATTTTCAAGGGACGTGCTCTCATCTTCATAGCTCTAAGTGAAATAATTTTATGCAAATTATGCAAAGTTCAAAGGTTAATTGCTCCATTTTTTTGAGATCATGAAGCATGTGTCCTTGCGGTTGATTGCGTTGCAATCCATCACTATGAAGCAGGCCTCCTTTACTTTTCTTTGAACTTTGCATAATTTGCATATAATTATTTCCCTTAAAGCTATGAAGATGAGAGTACGTCTCTTGAAAGCGTTGCAGAATAGTATAATTTTATTTTTTTTTAGTATAAAGTAGCTTTGCGTTCAGGTCCAATAGCGCCTATATTATTTTACAAGTATAGTTTCGCACGCAAAGTTTTCGAGTTAGGTTTGAATTACAACGTTATTTTTATATTGTACATTAGCAGATATAAAATATTATATTTAATATCAGTAACTTCTGTTATTATCTTGTTTCTTAATATATGTTTTCTTTTATTAGTAAGTTTTATTCTCAAACCAATATGTGAATCCCTTTTTATTTATTCATTTTATTCATTAGTAAATTTTTAGAAAGTGAAAAAGTACTCTACAATTTTAAATCTTTTGTTAATTTTCTTTATTAATAATTAAGCTGAAATTTCCACCTGCTTCTTTTTTCCATATATTGTTCCTTCAAATACCTTTTTCAGTTAGTTAAAATATATTAAACAAAAACCATCCAATTAATCTTTCTGAATCAAATTTGGAAAAGAATTATACTTTTAATCACATTATTAATCTTATTAAATGAATTATTTTCTATCCAAATTTTTTCAACTCTACAATAAAAAAAATCCAATCCCATAGTATTATAGCTAAAAAGTCTGTGGTCCTTATAGAAAAAATGACAAAATTTTACAATAAATATCACAATTTACTAAATTTAAATCAAAACTGGTCAGTTTTATAAAAACTACTCAATTTACTATAGTTGTATTTATTGTTTGGACTATTTCCATCATCTAATATGAGTATTGAATGTCTTTAAAAAAATTTAACTTTATTTAAATATTCCAAATACATTCAACTGTTAGTAATAGCACATCAAAGAGGTTAGTATATGCACCACATTTCAAAAGGTATTATTGTCCCTCTTCTTCAGGTGTTGCTGGCCTGACCAGTGACAGTATCAGCATAGGATTCAAATCTGGACCCTTAGATTCTTGAATATTGAATTTTAAGGTAACACACTAACAGTTGCATGTATTTGGAATATTTAAATAAAGTTATATTTTTCTAAAGACATTCAATACTCATATTATATTATGGAAATAGTCCAACAATTAATACCACTAAACATCATCATCACAAACCTTCAGGAAATCATTTTGCATTTTTCTTATCAGAGTTTGCTTCTTCATTCAATTTTTTTATTCTTTACATTATCAGTTTTAATATTATTAGTTAATCATACTGAATAATATATCCATCTTTATTCCATTTTCTAATGAAATATTAAATAATATATTATTTTAGGTTTTTATAAATGATAGAAGTATATTCTATGGATAGAACATTATTGGTAGACTATACTTGTATTTTAAAATATATAGTTTAGAATATATTTTTAATATAAATTTTCAGATTAATTTATAATAACGTGAAAGTTAAACACCTTCAAACAGATACGCTTTAAAAATGCTTAAGTGACAGCCAATCAGATGGAATAATGGCATCACATGGGACTCTAAATTCTAAAACACAAGCCAGAACTATTAGAAAAAGATGGCTTGTGTTTTAGAATTTAGAGTCCCATGTGATGCCATTATTCCATCTGATTGGCTGTCACTTAAGCATTTTTAAAGCGTATCTGTTTGAAGGTGTTTAACTTTCACGTTATTATATTATCTGTTTACGCTTAAATTTAATATATTTAGATTAATTTATAGTAATTTTTATTTTACTTTCAGGTGATATCAGGTCAGAGTTACGAAAACTGAAGAGAGTTCACTACCGAATACCTTATGATAAAGTGATAAAAAGAGTTAAAAAAATTATGAACAAATTAAGACTACGTAGCAAGGATCGTTATAATAAATATCTAAAGAATAAAGAGTAGTTGATTGCTAATTAGAAAAATAATAAACATTTATTCTATGATTATGATTATATAGAAAATCTTAAGAAGTTAGTAGAAACACATTATATATTGACCAAACATTGTAACACATTACAGTTTAATATATAAATTACAAGTTATTGAGATGTACATTTTTAAAAAATTTGATTAGCATGATTTATTTAATAAATCACATATCTGTCAAACATAATGTTTCTGATTATTAATACACTTTGATGTATGTAACAACTTGGACAATTTACTAAGTTAAGCTTATTATTTTGAATAATTTTTATAAGAACAGAATGTGTCAAAAAAATGAAAATTGATCAAAGAAGCAGAAATTTTACAATTAATAACTAAAGATAATCAAATTTTAAATATTTATAAATTATTAATGATTCTTGATATCAAAATTAACAAAAACTGATTTGATTAATAAAATATACACAAATAAATTTCATCATTAATTTTTATTTCAAATGTATTATATATGTATTCACTAGATGGAGCTTACCACTAGCTCCTAACAAGCTTTAATTATAAGTGCCGAAAAAGAAAGAATTCAAAATCTCTATCGGAAAATCCTCATCCCCAGACCAATTGGTTTCGAGCTTATGGCTCATCTCAGTGAAAAGCTAGGATTTCAGACACTAAATCTAAAACTCCAACTCAAGCATCAGCACTTATTTAATATGTTACTATCAATTTGAAAACTTGAATTTTTAGACACATAAATGTGTTCAAATGCCATCGTTCAAACCAGATAGCTATATGGGTCTGAACTCAGTTCAGTTTCACCATATATATTAAAAATTTAAGTTTTCAAATTGATAGTAATGTATTAAATAAATGCTGATGCTTGAGTTGGAGTTTTAGATCTAGTGTCTGAAATCCTTGCTCCTCACTGAGTTGAGCCATAAGCTCGAAACCAATTGGTCTGGGAATGAGGATTTTCCGATAGAGATTTTGAATTCTTTCTCTTTCGACATTTATAATTAAAGCTTGTTAGGAGCTAGTGGTAAGCTCCATCTAGTGAACATTTTAGTACAAGCTTAAAAGCAAGTTACACATTTTGTGTCTTGTTTTATTATATATATATATAATAAGTGTAATAATTCTCTTGACAACAGTTTGAAATTTTTGATTATTATTAATATTGAAATTGTCTAAGTGTTGACTGGTTTTTAATATATATATATAAGACATTTCACAGGTTCATCTATCTAAGATTTCAATCTGATATTCCACTGTTTCAACATGATCACACAAGCTTGTCAAAACATTGAAATATCTAATTAAAATTTATCATGGATGAACCTGCAAAATATGTCTTTAATCCATGAAAACATTTGTACCAACATATATATAATCACTAAAAGCAGTCAACACTTAGACAATCCTAATATTCAATAACAATTAACAATCTCAACCAGTTTACAAGGTAACTTCTTATTAACAATAAGGTTTAATAAATTGTGCCATTACTTTTTATACCTAAATGATTGTATACTGAGAATTTAAAAAAATTGAAAAATCTGTAATTGTTATCATAAGAGGGTGTCACTAGGAAAGAACCTAGAACTGCAAAATTAGAAAAATCTTATATTCATGGTTGATGATTTGTATATGTATGACAGATCAACCCAAATTCCTCTCAACAATCCCATATTAATATGGACAGATTTAATACAATAAATGCATCTTGCATTGGTCGTTGAGAGGTCAGCATGACTGCTTTGCACTTGCAGGCAGTTGCCTGGGTTGCGGGTTCGCGTCCCGGCCGATGCTATGACACTTAAAAAAAAAAGAACAAATGCAAAAAAAACAAATACACTTTCATAATCTTTAACCAATGATACGCTTTATTATAGTTTCATTTTTCTTTTATTATTCCAAAACTTTATTAACAGAGTATATGCATGTTTACATTTGATACATTGATAAAATAATACAAGGTTATATGTGACAAAAGGAAAAAAGCATGAAATTATTGAAATACAATAAAAAGGGTATAAAACCTAAAACTGAGTAAGAATCTAGGAAACATAATAAGATTACATTTGACAGAAGGTGTGCAAGTTTCATTTTTCTTTTATTCTGGACCATTAATAAAACAAATCACTAATAACCCATCTCTACCTTCCTTTCCTCTTTTTTCTACTCTTTACATAATTAACAATCTTTTTCTTTTTTTTTTATTTAAAGAAAAAAAAAAAACAATGGCGAAGAGCAATATATATTTTGTTCTCGAAGGAACATGTGCTTTTACTTAAATATGTGTCCAAACTGATCCAAATCTTGACCAGTATTAGGACTAAATGGCTTACTATTAGGAGTAAGTTATAACACAAGACCACTACCCTTTCTTTCAATATTTTCTCAACCCTTAATACTTTTCACTTGCTTTCTAAATAATTTTTAATTCTATTCTGATAACATTCTCATGAATTCATTTATGGTATTATTATCTTTTCCTGACCTCACCCAATAGTCTTGAAAATTTGGTCAAATTTTAGCTAAACCACATTCATACAGAAAAATTAAAACATACAAATAATTTATGTATTTTAACTAAACAAATTAATTAATGCAGATATAAACATTATTAATATTAAAATAAAATCCCCTTCTACTGTCATAACTCATAGTTCATTAATGATTAAATGCAATCTTAAATGTATGTTTAAAGTTCGCTAATGTCTATAGTTCAATCAATAAACAAAGTTTCCATTACCCTGATCGATCAGTACACATCCATAAGCATTTCTTCATACCTTGTGGAAGTTGATTCTCAGAAACTAAATTTTTGTTCCATGGCTAGCTCCAATTTCTCATATGTGGTTTGATGCTCCTTGAGATGGTTTCACAGTTCCATGAAGATCTAGGGATGGGTCAGTGCCCTGGTTGGGGATGGATTCTATTTCATTTTAGCTTTCGATCATTTTTATTTCACTTTTTTATATAATAGTTTTTTTTTATTATTTAAAAAAAACTAATAATAATCACAATATGTTTTTCTCTCTATTTATAGTCCTTTTCTTCATTGTCCTGTTTTTTTGTTTTTTTTTTTGATACGTTCCCTGCCAGTGATTGCATTCCTTTCATTTTTTTGTTTTTAACACCTTGATAACCAGAAGTCACGACAATAGAATTAATTACAATTCTTTTTCTCTCTCTCCTCCCTTCAGATTAGAAAATTAAAATAATTAATTACGAAATTGTTTCCAAAAACTTTTAAATTTTTTTCTACCACTTTCGATTTAATCTCTCAATCCAATTAAAAAATAATTAATCTACCATTTTGTTTTGTTTTTCTTTTTTAAAATCCCAATAAAAAAGAGGAAAAACTAATAAATAATACCAAAAAAAAAACTTCCTATACACACAGCTTTTATTTCCTATTTTCTACCTAATATATATGTGTATATACATATATTTACATACACACAGAGAACGTAACATGAGCCGATCGAAATTATCGGTTCAATATAAATATACATACAAATCTAGACATGTCCATCTCATTCTGTAGTAAAAAAAATAAGCATACTTGAATTATGTAGAATAATTAAAATAATTTATAAATATATTTTCTTATGGATTTTAAGCAGACAATAAATCTGTTCAATTTGTAACTTATTTTTGAAATAAATATTTTATAATTTGTATTTTTAATTTGTTTGATGTCATCAATATAAAAAAAAATCTAGTGTTGTTTTCCATTTTTTATCAACAAATTAAAAGATTATAGTATTTATTAGATGTGATATGTTGCTCAGTTGGTTAGAGCATTTGCCTTAAAATTCGATATTCAAGAAACTAAAGGCATGAGTTCAATTTCTATGTGAATACTGTCACTATGCATATCAGACCAGCAATACCTGAAGAAGAGTGGAGAATATACTGCCCAAAACATTGTGTAATTACTAACCTGTATTGTCTAATTGTGTGTTATTACTAACAAGTTGTTTGTATTTGAAAAGTTTAAATAAAGTTTAAAATTATCTGTACATTCAACATTCACTCATAGATGATGGGAATAGTCCAACATATCACCTGTAATAATATACCATCATCACAAACTTTCAGGCAAATATTAAAGTATTTATGTTATCCAAGAATGAAACTCTGTAAAAATTTATATGAATATTAATGTAAAATTCTCAAGATACAACATAACTGTAATGTACTCTTTATCAGTAATAATAATTGAGTTAATATATTAGGAGTGTAAAAATTGAACAGTCGTAAAAAACGAGATTTGAAAAACAAAATGTCAGTTCAGAAAATTTTAATGGCAAATTATATTGTCAAATAACTATAAATAATGTGAGACATCATTAAATTACATGCATGTTGAAATTCAATGAATTTCTGCGAATGAAACCCTAGAAAACAATGTTCAAAAGAAATTTATCAAAATCTAACAAGTAATAAATGAAACATGATATATTGAACTAAACTAATTATACTTAAACATGTGAAATTTTATTTAAAAGTTATGAAAATAATATTTTTATAGCAATATAAATGTGTAAGCTAATAGAAAAAAATTCTGAAACCAGGAAAATTATACAATTTGTTTAATTGAAATTAAACTTTTTAATTTTTCATAGATGTTATTGAGAATTTTGAAAGATAAAACATTATAATTCTAACTAATATGTTTTAGATCTTATATTTCATTAATGTATGATTTATTGTTATACATTTTCATCTCTATTTACAATTGATTGTATAATATATCATGCACATAAATGTCAGCATTTATAAATATGTTTTTACAATATTGTTTTGTTATAAGTATTTTAAGGTAGTCAAGCATTGGTGGTCGAGAGGTCAGTGACAACTGCTTTCTAAGCAGTTGTCCCAGGTTAGCGGGTTCGCTATTCGGCTGATGCTATGACACATGAAGGAAAAAAAAGTATTTTAAGGTAGAAATCTGTTTCTAAAATTTACTTGTTTAACTTTTTAGTAAATAAATATACAATTACTTAAAGCAATGGTCAAAATTAAATTAATTTAAATATAATTTTATGCTGCTCATGTAAACAAATTTTACATGTTGAATTATTTTTTCTTTATTTAAAATTGAAATTAATCATTATATTTTGGGAGTCAGCCTCTTATCTTTTCCACCAGAACTAATTAGAGAGAAATCATCTATTTTTACTAAACAATCTTTTATAATAACGTGAAAGCTAAACACCTTCAAAAAGATATGCTTTAAACATGCTTACGTGACAGCCAATCAGATGGAATAAATGACATCACATGGGACTCTTAATTCTAAAACACAAACCAGAACTATTAGAAGAAGATGGGACCCCATCTTAATCTATGCCTCAATTTTATTTAAATAAGCCAGACTCAAGCATTTTGAACCAAGAGTGTGAAGCTTAAATACCTTCACATTTAATCCATTAAATATTATATATATAAATTAACAACGCGAAATCATCCAATTTACAACGAAGCAATATTTTTAAATCTAATGAAATGATTATTAATAAATGTAAATATATCAAATTTAAGCGTAAATAGATAATATTATAATATTATAAAAATGCTTGAGTCTGGCTTATTTAAATAAAATTGAGGCATAGATTAAGATGGGGTCCCATTTTCTTCTAATAGTTCTGGCTTGTGTTTTAGAATTAAGAGTCCCATGTGATGTCATTTATTCCATCTGATTGGCTGTCACGTAAGCATGTTTAAAGCGTATCTGTTTGAAGGTGTTTAGCTTTCACATTATTATAATATTATCTGTTTACGTTTAAATTTGATATAAACAATCTTTATATTGTTATAGACACATATATAAATACATAAATTAAGCTTATGTATGTTTCCTGTTAAATGTAAGAACATAACATAGTGCATAATTTAAACAATACAATATTTAATAAAAATAAAGGCACTTTAATTTTAGCAATACAAAATGAAAATAAAAAAAACAACTGCAAATGAAATTTTAAGCAATAAGACAACTTTAATAATAGCTTTTATTTTGTGTGAGGGATCAGTCATATTTTAAAACATTATAATATTATGATTACATAGATGAAGAGTCAGAAATTTGACAAAAAATATTAAAAAGAAGGCATTAGTCACTCTTTATAGTGACAGAATCTATAAGACCTTTTATAAGTTTATAACTCTTCTTACAAGGACAGAAAATGTTATTGTATCAATATCAAAAATAATGAATGTATAAATACAGTCAAACCATTGCATTATCATAAATATTTACTTTATTTGTTTTAGCAGCATACATTTTTGCTTAATAAATTCCTATATTATGCTCTCCTATCAAATATCTCCAGATTAATTTCAATATAATGGCTTTAATTGGTAAAAAAAATTGAATTTTGGAACAAAGCATGTGAATGTTTAGAATTCATTTTTTTCCTAACAGCCACCATTTATATTTTTGTTATACTGTTAAGTTGTCAATGAAAAAACATAAATGTTTTCAATCTTAGATAACTTGCTTGTACAATCATTTAGAAATTAAATGACTTTTAGGGTTTTCCTGAAGGTTTGTGATGATGGTGTCCTAGTGCTACTTTTATATTGGATTATTTCCGTCATCTAATAATTCATATTCAATGTCTTTAGAAAACTTTAACTTTATTTAAATATTCCAAACACATACCAACTGTTAGTAATAGCACATAAAACAGGTTAGTATGTGAAAAATGTTTCACAAGATATTATTCTCCCCTCTTCAGGTGTTTCTGGCCTGACCAGTGACAGTAATAGCATAGAATTCAAACCTATACCCTTAGATTTTTAGGTATTGAATTTAAGACTGCTCTAACCAACAGCCATCCTACCAAAGGCAACAATTGGTAGAAATTTCATATACTTATCAATGAGGTTCCTCCTGATTTCTCCTCTTTTTCCTATAAGCAAAGGTTATTAGTGGTTTTCATGCATTATATATAGTCACACTAGGTTGGCTTATGGGATTTTTTTGCCATTGTTATGTGAGCAGCTTTTTTACATTTTCTTCTTTGTACCTTTTCTTCTTTATCCAATATTTTTGTATTTTCCCCATTGAACATATTCATTGGCACATACATGGTCTGCTACCTTAGCTACATCTGTTTTCTCTCTTCTAGTTATCAGTTTGTGCTCTTGCAAGCACTTTTCAACGAGATGACTGGTCTCACCAATATATGTTCTTCCATATTCACATGGTATGTTGTAGATGCAGTTTTTTTCAACATTTCAACTTTAGACTTTATAGATGTTAGAATTTATCATAGTGTGGTCTTACTATGGAAAGCTGTTCTGATGTACTGATTGCAGATTTTTGTTAAATTGTCTGCTATTTTTAGAATGTATGGGTATACTACAGTACCAATAATTGCCTTTTTTCTTGATAGTTCTTTTTGTTGTCTATTTAAATTTTTCTTAATAACAGCTGATGGATGACCATTTTTATAAGAGTTTGTTCTATATAGATATTTTCTTTAATCACTGATTTCTGAAGAAACTTCTTTTTCTCTGTTCCATAGTGATAATATAACTCCATGTTTTGTGTTTCTGGTGTGATTGGATGTGTAGGTTAGGTATTTTCCTATATGGGCAGGTTTTCAGTAAACTAGTTTTGTTTTGTCATGAGAGAGTCTTATCACAAGAATATCTAAGAATGCCACATTTTATTCCTGTTCTGATTCTATTGTGAATTTAATTGAAGGGGATATGTTGTTGAGGTGTTTCCAGAATGTTTGTAGCAGTGATTCACCACATGGTCATACAACAAATGTACCATCCACATAGTGAAGCCAAACTTTAGTGGATATGGAGTAGTTTTTTGGCTAAGATTTCAAGTTCTTCCATGCAAATATTGCTAATCAGGGGAGACAATTATGAGACCATAGCCATTACTTGATTTTGTTGTAAGAATTCTGTGTTATATGGCAATTAGGTTGTTTTTGTGCAGAATGTTAATATTTCCAATATACTATCAATAGGAAGAGCTGGTGTGATTTGTAAAGTATTCTTACCATTTAATCTTTTCCTTACAATAAACAGTGTTTCTTTGCATGATATATTATTGAATAAATCAAAGATTATCAGTAGTCAGTTCTTTCAATTTTCATGTTCTTGATTAATTCTACAAAAATGTCTAGAATCTCTGACAAAGGACTGGGTCTTGTATGCCAAAGGATATAATTTTGAGAAGAAATCTTGCCAAATTTTGGCAAGGAAGATTTCTAGAAATAACAATAGGTCTTAATGGAACATGATCCTTATGGATTTTAGGTAGACCATAAAGAAAAGGAATTTTGCTGAAATATGATGTTATTTTATCTTGTTCTGAATCAATGAAGTACTTGTGCTTTCTGAGTAATGCTTGTAACTTTATTTTCGTAGTCAATATTGGATTTTTTGCCACTTTTTTATATTGGCCTGCTGTGGGAAGTTTTTATATTTTGTTGCCATAATCAGTTGTATCCATTACAACTCTTGTATTGCCTTTGCCAGCAGAATAAATAATTTTAGATTTATCTACTTTGAGAGATTTAATTGCTTTCCTCTAACCATAGGATATGTTTGACTTCAATTTTTGTTGATTGTAAAGTGTTCTTTTTATTCTTCAGCATAAATGTGCTGCTTCTTATAAAGGCAATTTTTAAGTGACTTCCTCAGTGGCTGCCATTATAATTAATAAAGGGATATTAGACAGTGTTATGACAGAGTTTAATCCTCTTTCAAGAACAGACATTTCTTCTCAAAGTTTTAAGTCCTTTGGCATACAAGACCCAGTCTTTTGTCAGAGATTGTACACACTGTAGAATTAATCAAAAAACATGAAAATTGAAAGAACTGACTTAATGATAAGCTTTGATGTGGAAAGTTTATTCATGAATGTACCATGTGAAGAAGCATTGTCTATTGCAAGGAAAATATTAAATGGTTATTAATAGTTTACAAACCAGAACAGTTCTTCCTATTGATAGTATAATGAAATTATTAACATTCTGCATAAAACACAACACACTTTCAATATAACAGAATTCTTCCAACAAAACTAATGTGCCAGGCAAAACATGTTTATCCATCTAACATGAGCTGGAACTCACAAAATGTACTTCAAATCCAGTCGAGCCCAAGATTTAGGTCAGGGACCAGCCTAAATTCGAACCCACTCTCTAAGCCCCAGATCTAACACCTAATGAATAACATAATAGTGATGGCACATGAGAATTAATCTGGCCGACTAGCAGAGCTGAGCAAAACAATGAGACATCTATTAACTATGACTATGTTAAAATAATAGATAAGCATTGCTGTAATATGTGGAAGTGGAGAAAAGAGGAATTCAAACTACTCCAATAAGTTAGACAATAAAAATATAGTTTAATGACAAATTATTATACATTTATAAATAAATTATATACCTTAGTGTGTGTGTGAATGAACAAGCAGTAGATGATTACATAGTGTCATTTACACTACACTATTATTTCTCATATGCTCTTTATTAGCTAAATAATATATTACAAATAAACACACATCTTTGGTGGGTCTAATATTAAAATGCCAATCAATTATTAGAAAGGATTACATAATACTGCCATTAACGCTTTGATTTATGGTTCTGAAACGTGATGACTAACATATGATTTAGGGGAGCATTCTGAAATTCATTATACATATGATATAAATTATTTTCACACCATTGAGGTCGTGAAAATAAACAAAAGACAGTTGAAAGATTATATTTGAAACTATGACAAAATATTTAATGAAAAATTATTTTAACGATAGTAAGACGAACGCTTTATTTTCCCCAAGGCGTATAGATACTCTTAAATATAGATATATAAATTACAACGGTGAGATTGTATGATAAGATTGAAATAACATTAGAAATTAATCTGGCTATTAATATTTGGTATTGATATATATTTTGAGCAGAGCGCATTTTAATATTAGAGCATTAAAACTGAGTCATGAAGCAAAAGAAATAATAATAATAATACAAAGAAGTTCGCGGTGCTGACATAATAACCTAAAAATAACTAAGAGGAAAAGGTTGTGCTTCTGGATGAAAAACGAAATCTCACACCCCCTTCTTGGGTAGTGCTTAGAGAAAAGTAGATAGGCATGGCATGGCCCAGACTTTTGCTTGCATAACCAATGCGAGAAGCCGTTTATCTACGAAGTGAATATGCATAGCATGTGCCAAACTTATGGGATCACTGCCAGAGGCATTTTATATGAAATAAATATGATTCTGGATAGCTCAACTATCTACGGAATGAGATATGAGAAGAAATCTATGAATTCAAACTTGTCGCAACCCCCAGATTAGAAGACTAGAAGCATGTAATATATATATATTCTAACCCATTATTTATCAGTTTATTTATTTGGTTTATTTTATTTGCACTTTTCACCCATTTCAGGTTGTTGTTAAGGCAACCAAAATAAAGCAACATATCCATTAATTTTCCAATATGATCTAAAATACTTTTCATATAATACAATTGTACATTCAATTCTCTTAAGCCATGCCACGATTGTAATAACAACAATAATTGATCACTTATTAATTTAAAGAATAATTATAATAATATTAATCTCAGGGTTCTTTGTTTCATGTAAGGAAATGCTCGGCAGTATTGTGTTGTCGCATATGACTGGCATTCTGGTCGGCTATAGGAAACATTTATTTTACTTAAATTCAATGTGTCTTCATCTCTCATATCAACTGCTATATTATTTAAAGAGATGATAATTCTATTCAATAATGACGTATAATTTTGAATAACACAGCTTTTTTTTTTTTTAGAATCTCAGTCAGAATAATAAAAAGACAAGGGTGCTTTTTGTGTCCTTCCATCATCCATGACAACACAATAATATAACTAAGATTTATTACTTAGACAATTTAACTAAATGGGAATGGAATAATGTGCAACCAAAGTTAATGGTTTGGGAATAAATTCATTTTTTTTTTTTTTTTTTTTACACAAAGGTGAATGTTTAGTCTTAAGTTTTCAACTCCATAAATAATTATCATTAAACTAAAATATAATGACATATTCCGATCTGCTTAACTTTATTTATCTGGTATATTAAGTTTTTAAGAATTTGGAATGATTTCGGACTCAAGAAAAGGTTTTGCAAATATTGTGCAAACACTTATATTTAGCATATAAAAACAAAAAAAATGAATCTACAACAAATTTTAACAAGACTATAATTTATTATTATCACAAAAAAAAATATATGAACATTTATTCAATAATCCCATAGTAATACAAAAATATAAAATATAACTGACATTAATCTGTATACTCTTTTGGTTATGGACTAGAGGTTACTACTTCTCCTGTATGCAATCATATGGATTGATTAACTAAAAGTACATTTCATTACCAATACATTGTTTATTAAATTTTGGTAACCTTGTAGAAGCTTTTATTCAAAATTATTGACTAACTATTTTTTTTTTTTTAAATGATTAATCCAATCATATGCAATACGCAAAATATTAAATTTATTTCTAATACATTTACTTTATTTATGGTCTTTAATGGGATAACCTATTCTAATTATAGGCCAGTTATCAGAAGTTACACTTACCATCTTACATTTAACTTAATGCTAACTTAAGTTATGATACAAATTTTATTCATACGTATAATTTTAAATATGAGTATTATTTAATTACTAACCAGAATTAAATATTGCATTTGAATATTCCTTCAGTAAATAAGCGTTTTAAATTACGCAATTTTAATTACTTTCTCCATTGATTTACTTGTCAAATACTAGCAATATTTAGCAGCACAATACAGATATTGATCCTAGTTACTAACGCACTATTTATACTAAAGTGGATCTTGAGGAACTAACACCTCCAATATAACCTTTATCTTGCCCGAACTTTCAAAATTAAGCACAATAATCAACACCTTCCATGGTGGAGCTATCTTTATTTTCACATGAGGAATATGGAATAACCACGAAGGTCTGTAGAGTAATCTACTACATTAAAATATTTTGGTGGTTTCTTGCCTCTTACTTGGGCATACAACGAACACACACCAAATACAATCCTCTCCTGGGATTTAAACGAATGAAGCATACTAAATGCTAGATAAATTCTTGATCGTCCTATCTATGAGAATCGATCACTTGGGCTATAAACATACCCGAACATTATATTTAAAATCTTCCTCTCATGGAAAACAAAGCTTTTGGGGAGATCATTTTTCATCCCACAAAATAAATACATTATAATTATTACCTATGCGAATATTAAGCATATACCAATGCTATATCTGGGCAGGATAAGTAAATACACTGATTATAATAAACTTATGTTACCGTGTATACTTTGATCAACATCTGAAATCAATGGACATCATAGAATAAAAGTATAATAATTTTAATTTTAATAAAGGAACATTCAAAAATAGTTGGTAGCATACTATCTTAAACTAAATAAAGTGGATGTGTTATTTAAGAATAATTAGGAATAAATTCCTCAATTAATACAGTATAAATTCGTTTCAAAACTTTAACAAGAAATATTTTGTTATAGCATTTTTTTTTTTTTTTAGTTACTTCTGATAATTTTCAATATTTATTTTACCCCTTAAATATCTAAATATTTTTCTTTTACGTATCTAACATACAAAATTTCTACCTACAATTGTATGTAATAATTAAAACATATTTTATAGATTTTTTTTCTTTCGTGTTAAATATCAACTTAACCTATAATAATTATATTAAAACATACCTTTGTCATTACAAGGCTATTAAATATCCCTTGACCATACAGACTTTAACCTATGTGATATAACAAAAAAATACATATCATTTATAACTTAGTTTTAAACAATCATTAATTAACAAGTGCATATTCTCTCATTAGAAAATGTTTTTCTGTTGAGCAATTGGTCCAGGTGAAGAGCTTTATCCAGTCGTATTTCACGAAGCAAGTTTAAAAACAATAAACGCATGGTATTATTTCCTTTAAATAAAAGTTTTCTCTTATTTTGTGCGTTTAATAAATTAGGTAAAGAAAAATATAGCAGAATTGAAGATTAATTCTTACTTGAATTAAACTGCTACAATTTTGGGATCCATAGAAAATAAAATATACATATTCTAACATAACGAACAGTTGACGATAGACGATAAACATACACAATTCTTTTTTTTTTTATTATTGACGATACGTACAATTCATATTAGCTAGCTTACTTATGGACGGAAATGCGCAATTTTTCCGAGATTATTCTGATAATAACTGCAGCTGATTTACATGTATAGGAAGTTTTAATAACTCCAACTGATGTGTAATATAATATATCATTTATTTTTATCATTAAGTCACTAAGATATTTGGTTTTGTTCATACTTTAGGAATTATAAATTTTTTTTAACGGTAACTTCTCCGTAAGAATGCCCCTATATAACTTTTCCTATATTTACTCTGAGAAAGTTTATATATATATTTTTTTTTTAAAAAAAAATATACAGGTGCATAATTTAATCTTATTTATCATTATTATTATTTCCAGACAATTCTTGGTGAATAAAACATATTTTAACGTATGTAACTACATTACTTGTAAAGGCAGACAATATTGAGAAAGAGCGCGAAAATGTTTCTAGTTGATTTTCCTTGGTTTCAAAATATTTCTTTCAATTATTATTATTTTTTTTTTCTATACCAAGAAAATATCAATAAATGACATAAAGTTAATAAATAATTAATTTTTTCTTGGAAATCGCTTCTTTTCCTTAATTTAGATATAATATAATTTTTCGTGACTCTTTTAGTTACATCTGTCATTTTTGAACTTTAGCACGAGACAATAAACTTTTAAGTATAAAAGGTCTTTAAATAGGTAGATGGCAAAGAAAATCAGGATATCTTATCAAAAAAATTTAGCCACACATTATATTATTAAAATTTTACTTTGATTACATTTATTTCTGCAAAATAAAATGAAAAAAATTGAGTTACCAAATTTCAGCACTGTTCCTTCCTTGAAAACTAAAAGCAGACTATATTTTTCAAAAAAAAATGATCTTGATTATGAAATTGGTTGTTTCGTTTTGTTTGTTGTTTTTTTTTTTTTTACTTTAGCGACCTCTTCCAGAAAAATAATCATTTGATTATAACATAAACAAAAGAAAGGAAAAACCTATTACAATCATATAGTTTTAGTATTATTTACCTGGATTACAAAGTAATTTGACAATATAAAAAAATAATAATAAATACATTAAATTAACAATCAGTGATGTATAATTCTTTAAACATTATTTTTTTTTTTTTTTTTTTTTTTTTACAAAAAGAAATTACCAGAAGTTATTGTGCTTTATGATAAGACACTCATCCACTCTCCCCTCTACCCATCCAAAATCAATTACTGTTTAGCTTTTATACCATATTAATTTGCTCTAATTATTAATATCTCAATTAAATTATTCATGTTCTCTCTTTAAAAATGACATTGAGTTATTAAATCTATTAGTTATTCACCCAAAACATGCCAAAGTGAGTGAATAGCATACTTTATTAATCAATTATTACTATTGTTATTTTATCTTTTTATTTCTTTAAAGAATAGCATTGTTTTCCTGCAGAAATAATGCCAAGTAAACCAAGTGTCAATAACACTAGGTTACAATATATATATATATATATATATATATATATATATATATATATATATATATATATATATATATATATATATATATACAAAGAGAGGCTAAATGTCGGCAATGCAGTAATGATAAATGTCACTAATGGCATGAAATATAATTTACTGCTTTAAAATAGATGACCCTTATTTGAATACTATAATTTATATAAATAATATGCTATGCCGCTATAATATATATAGAGAGAGAAATTTCATTTATTAAAATATACATGAAGATTTTATTTAGTAAAGAAAAAACATTAAGATTTATCCCCATCCCTTTTCTGATATTTAAAATAATTCAATCCCAACTTCGTGATTTTTATACTAACTAGAATATTTAAATACTATATTTGATATTTTAAGAGTATGAAAAATGAAGTAAGATTAGCAGTTATATAGAAAACAAATTATAAGTCACCCTTTCAGAATTTAATAAATAATTATAAAATAAATGTTTCAGAGGTTAATTAGCTTGAGTTCTGGATTTTCCCTGGTAGAAAATCCAGAGTTAAACAAATATATATATATATATATTTATTTATTTATATCAAAACATAAATAGAATGTTGGCTTGTAAAACAATCTGGCGAGTGTATTAATTAACAATACATTATATTTTAAAGCAATGTTAATAAACTTGATTCATGAAAGTTTACTTAAAATACAGAAAAGATTTTATAAATTAAGCTCACCAGTTTGTTTGAGATTGGCAAAATAATAATAATAATAATAAAAGCATATATATATAAAATCAAGTAATAAATAACTAACTGCACCAAAATTAAAAAAAGTTAGAGCATATGAGATAGATTAGATATAAAAAAATCATTTGAGAGCAAATTTACATTCACAGATTTATATAAAAAGCAAAGTTAAATAATACATGAGAAATCTTGATTAGTAGAATTCAAGATTAATTAATCAAGCTAGATTTAGTTTCAATGGTGGCGGTTTGGAAGTTACGTTACAATTTTAAGAGTCCAATTTAGTACGGCACGTACACAGCAATTGAAATGCAAGTTCTCCGGTGGCAGCAACTTCTATTAGCATTCTAACGTTCTTTTTTAATCTTTCTTCATTTCAGGACAGCAGGATATTACAGTAGTGGCAGATGATGACCCAAACAGGGCTGAGAAAGATGGTGGATTTACTGCTACATCATTTTAAGTTTCAAGCGACATGTAATAATCATTTTCACTAGAGTAGCTAATCTTCTCTGTGATTCAAAATTCAGTCATTTTATACTTTTCTTTTATCATTTGTTTTTGAAGATGCAACATTAAGATAACATCCAAAATAATTTCAAATCTATTTCCAGATTAGAAATAGATTTGACAACATGTTTATACAAAAGAAAATCTATAATCTACTTAATTTTAAGTAAAACTTTAATTAAAAAAATACATCCCTTTAATTATTTTTGGACAATTAACAACAGTCACATCTTCCATATTGGATTTTATAATAATTTAATAAAAACAAGCAATTTAAAAAGAAAAAGTTAAAAAATGACTTATAATAAAATATTTAAAACATCAGTCTTTTGTTAGTAATTTTGCTCCTATATATATATTGTAACCTTCCCCCGCTCCATAATAATATAATATTACCAACAACATGCTAAGAATATACTAACTATTCCGGATTTCCTTTACTTATTTATTTCTGGTCAATAATAATTAACATTAATAATAATTCCGGGTTCTCTAACTCAGTCTATCAAATATATTATTATGATTTAATTAAAACAATCACTAGCTCAGTATTTTATAAAATCTAGTCGTGTCTGTGAAATGAATCAACATAAACATCTTTTATTATTCCCATGAGACCTGGAGCAATGACAAAGGAACAAGACGAGAGATCATTGAGATACTATCCCAATGGCATAAGAACACTATCCTAAATAATTGACTAATAGCATTCCTACGACTTTTAAAACTTTTATCATATCTTAATATTTTTAAAACAAATTCTAGCTCACATAAATAAATTAATTAAATAAAATAGAGTTAAATTAATCAAATCATATCAAATCAAATAGATAAATCAATAAGTAAATAAATAATTAAATCTCAGGTTCATAAATTGTAATTAAAACTGATTTCATATTGCCATAGTAAATTATGATAAGGGAATTTTATGTCATAATTCACTACGTAACGAATAACTAATTAATAAGAACAATGACAATAATAAAATAATATAATCTTCTTTTCTTTCTAGATGTATTAAATATTTTCGTGGTAACATTTATTAATCTGATAATCAAAAATTATGTGGTAACGTTCGCATATATTTTACTTAAATATTGTGGCAATCAACCCATGACCAATACCTGTTCTACTTATATTTCTTTCATTTTATTATGTAAATAAAACAAAATAAATTATTAAAATTTCTAATGTTTATTTATCCTGTGCTAAATCATAAATATGTTTAATTATAAACGTGCTCTGTGATTTCATGCATTTCATGTGTAGGAAAAACAACAACCAAGACACAAAGCTTACTAATAAAATTTTATAACATTTTATTAACATTATAACAAATAACACTTTGTACATTATTTACAGCGGATATCCCTATTTACTTATCACAAACTTTTATTTATACCCGTTGATGTCTTAACATTATTATTATCGAATTTTATTTTACCCTTTTACCATTAATAATTACAAAAGTATTTTACAATATTATTATTATTGGATACATGTTTTGAGCTTAGCTGAATACACAAAATTTCTATCCATTAAACTTTTCTATTGACATTATGTCCTTATAATTTCAAAATTATATTTCTATAAGATCTTTACTGTTATGTAAAATTATACAAAAATTACAAAATTATACTTATTCTTGTTAGTATGGAATCCTACAGAATTTAATCCTTATGATATTTTCATGTTCCTTTTATTATCAATCATAATATAATTACTGATAAAATTTTGATCCCATCCTTAACTTTATATAGCAATTTAACATTATCCACACACTATGTACAAATACACATTTTTGTTATACATTTCCTTAACTCATTTTCCAAATAAACATGCAATCTCTTTTACTAAATCTCACGTACAATATTTTAAAATCTTATTATTGTTTTAAAACTTAATTCTAAGGTTTTTTCCTTTAAAATTATATCAGTTTAGCAATTGGCTTTAAAATTATATCATATGATTCTTCATCTTTTATAATACTTATACTTTCACTTTGGACTTATACAATTCTACTTTACTCTAGTAAATAACTATTCTTACATAACTACTATCTAACTTACTTTCTATCTTATGTATCATTTCTATAAAATTATCTCCCTGACGATGTATTTTCATGAAATCAAGATAGCGAAGATATAGATGCGTTGGATCAAAATAAACAAGATATTATCCTTTATAAAACTTTGACAATCATGGCACAGTGAATTTAAGGACGCCATAGAGGAGTGACTTTTATCTGTCTATCTGCCTCTAGTATTGGAAGGATGCTAAAGCTATTTCTTCAGCTTCATCACATCAGAAAGTTTCAAATATATGTAAAAACACTGTCCAGAATATATGTGCTCAGTTATAGGGCGAAGTTATCTACACTGAAGTCACACAAATAATTATGATCCACATATTTCATTCCTTATAGTTTAATAAAACATCCTCTTGGTTTCCTTTGACATCAGTACTCCCAAGTCACTATCTGATTGATTTCTTCAGATTCATCTCTTCATTACATCGACAAATTCTCTGTCTACCTTGCTAATAATAATAAAATTCATTTTTATTTAACTATACAGCTATTCTTAAGAAAATTCTTTACTATACTTCTCGTATATTTCTATCTCTACTGTTCTAAACTATTTGAATATTTTCAATATAAAACTCAAAAGAATCACATAATTAATATGCTACTTATTATTAATCATTTTTAGATTATTTATTGCATGCACATTTTAAAATTTTACTACTCTCTTAAATATATGTTTGATGTTGGATAAATGTGTACTTATAACTTTTAACATCTTTCATACTTCATTCATTAATAGATGACCTATAAAAAAATATATTACATATTACCAATAATATTAAAATTACCAACGATCTCTATCCTCTGGATCGTATTTGTAGACTTCTCCATTCCAGGACTTCTAGTAGGTATTTAAAATTTTCCATACACACATTTTTATTTATACTAATATTTCTCTCATTCCATTAGCTCGTATTTTTAAATATAATTATTATAAAATTTATGTTTATATGTTTCCCTAAGCTAATTCAAATTTTATACTTTAAATACAATAAAAAAAAAATAATTAAAACTATATTTACGATACAGCTTTCTTGGACTCGCTTGGAAAATCGTTCATTGCAAAGCTAAATAAAAAAAATTATATTTTATTTTCTTCAGTCACTTAATGTTCTAATTTAAACTTTTAATTCTGTTTATTCATTCTTCCTAGACGATGATCCTTAATTTTCTTCATATTTTTCCACTTATTCGTGAGATCTCCTTTACATAGTCTGCTAGCTTTTCCCCCGCGCGCTTGGTTTTCCTCGATGCATCTTGTACTTTATTTTAAAAATTTCAATAAATTTTGCTTGATTTCCCTGGATCCATTTTTCCACTTAGTGATTAATTTTATATCTTTTTAGACATATTTCTTCCATTTAATATTTTTAATATTTCTTATGATGAGATAAAAATCCAAGTTCCTCTTAGTAAATTCATATAGCATTTTTATACAGGACTATGGCTTTTCTTCTATTTTAAATTTAGAAACTATATTTTAAATAATGTTTTTCCTTTAATATAACATACTTTTCTTCATCATTCTTTTTCTATATACTTGAACGCTTATTATGATTTTTTCATAGAGAAATATGACTTAGTTTTAAATACTTATAAAACAAATGTTCGTCATAGGATTCTCTCGATAGCAAATAGTTGCTTTCTTATATTTTCACACAGCTTTTCCTTTGTATTTTTCCTAGTTATAGGATTTAATTTCTGGTTGAGCACAAATAACACAAAACTTATACAATTTTCACTCATTTTTCTTTCAATAATTATTTCAATTATTATTCTTGGTATTTCCATTTTATTGTAGGCTGAATGGTCAAATTTGATTAAATCCACTGGTAAGATCACGTAGAAATTAGCAAATCATCTTTCTGGATACAAAATTATATTATCTGTTAAAGACTAACTTTAGAATAATTATTAATTTATAAATTTATATTACTTTTTTCAGCTTCGATGTTACAAGCAATTCAAAAAGTTACCTTCCTCTTCAACTTTCACATTCCATCTCCCGCTTCTGTCTATCTTAGATTTTTTTCTTGCCAATTTAAATCCGTTGATTGGTCAATATTTGTTTTTAGCGCGAACAATATTAGTCATTCTATTTTGGATGATAAATTGTACTTTTTAAATAAATATTTATGACGTAATGTCTGGAATATTACTTTAACTTAATATTATTAAATTTAATCATAGTTTGATAAAATTATTATTTGATCTTTAAAATAATTATTAAGATAATCTATAATATTTTTAACTTTAATTTTTTTTATGATAGATGACAATTATATCTAGTTTTAAATTCACAAACTTTATTATTATTTACCCAGTGTGTGTGTGCGTGAAAGCATGTAATATACGATCACGTGTCTATTAACTTTACAAAAAAATAATCTTTTATTTATGTCTCGGTTTAAATTACCAAAACTAATGTATTTTCTAAATTTTGAAAAATAAATTGAAACTTATAGGACTAAATATAATTCTCACCATCCCGAAGCTTATTAATAAAAAAATATACCTTATTAATTTTGACTAATTATAATATTACCTTTCATTTATTTAATCTGTTAATTCTAAATATTATATTCTAATCATTACTATAATTTTAACTGTCTATAGCTGTGTTATTTTGTATGGCCAGCTTTCACAACCATAAGCAATGATATTAAAACTTTATTTAACTGTTTACTTTTTAAAATACTTTATTATACTGTTATCTGTTAGGTATTTTAGCTTAAAATTGTATTACAAATCTATTATTACTTTTATATCACTTAAATATAACTTAAAATTTAAAATTTTTTTTTTTTATAATTGACCTTTCTATCCTACCTATGATCTACAGACAAGGGCACAATATATATATATATATATTTGAGCTGCACCCATGTAGTTTAATAAAAAAGAACTAATAATTAATAAAAAGAATCAATAATAATAAATATTGAAAGTTAAACTATAAATTTAGGCGTGCATTCCAAATATACACAAAAAATATATATATACAACAAAAGGAGTGGGATGGAATATAGGGTACGGGTTAGTAGGTAGAAACATGAAGCACAATCTTAAGATAAGATTGACTGCTTCACTAAGGAATGGCTATGATCTTACCATTGTCACCTTCTATTAGCAATATTTACATGGAAGTACTTGAAACCTTAGCCATTAAAACTCCTGCATATCCACTTAAAGTTTGGCTTCACTATGTGGGTGATACATTTTTTGTATAGCCACATGGTGAAGCACTGCTACAAACTTTCTGTAAACACATCAATATATCCCCTTCAATAAAATTCACAACAGAGTCAGAACAAGAATAAAAATTGGCATTCTTAGAAGTTCTTGTAAGAAGACTTTTCTCATGCAAAATTAAAACTACAGTTTACAAAAAACATACACATACAGGAAAATACCTAGCCTATACATTCTATCACACCAGAAACACAAAACATGGAGGTATAATATCACTCTGAAACATAGCAAAAAAGTTTTTTCAGAGACTAACAATTGGAAAAGTAAAGACCTATCTAGAACAGACTCTTATGAAAAATAGTTATCCATCAACTGTTATTAAGAAAATGTTAAATTGACAACAAAAAGAACCATCAAGAGAAAAAACAATTATTGGTAATGTAGTGTACCCATTCATTCCAAAAATAGCAGACAAATTAAGAAAAATCTGCAATCAATATAACATCAGAACAGCTTTCCAAAGCCATACTACAAAGTCTAAACTTGAAATGCTGAATGAAAAAACTGCATCTATGAAATACTATGTGACTGTGGAAGAGCATATATTGGTGGGACCAGATGTCCCATTGAAAGGCACTTGCAAGAACCCAAACTGATGATTAGAAAAGAGAAACCAGATGTGTCTAAAGTAGCAGACTTTATATGTGCCAATGAACATACGTTCAATTGGGAAAATACAAAAATATTGAATAAAGAAGAAAATGTACAAAGAATAAAATTTTAAAAAACTGCTCACATGACAATGGCAAAAAATCACATAGGCCAACCTAATGTGACTATACATAATGTATGGAAACCACTAATCAACTTTGCTTTTAAGAAAAACTAGAGAAATTAGGAAGAACCTCATAGATAAGTATATGAAATTTTTACAGACTGTTGCCTGTGGCAGAATGGCTCAGTTGGTTGGTGTGTTACCTTAAAATTCAATACTCAAGAATCTAAGGTTCTAGGTTCGAATCCCATGCTATGATCAGGCCAGCAACATATGAAGAAGAGGGGAGAATAATATACTTCAATATATTGTGCATATACTAACTTGTTTGATGTGCTATTACTAACAGTTGAATGTATTTGGAATATTTAAATAAAGTTAAATTTTTTAAAGACATACTCATTATTAGATGATGAAAATAGTTCAATATAAAAATACAACTAGAACACCACCATCACAAACCTTTGGAAAAACATTAAGATATATCTTTAGAATAAGAAATTATAAGACATATGGATATTTATCAAAATATAATATAAATATAATTTTTTATATTTGTATATTATTAGAAAGAAATCATTTTTGTTATCTCCTATATTTAAATGTTTTGTAGCCAGAATGCTTCTTGATAGACACAACTGTATTATTAGAAGTAAATATTTTTGCATTGTATTAATTGTCAAAATGTAGACATGAATTATAATTATATATGTTAATAATGAATGCATAGAAAAAAAAGAATCGTAATAATAATAAAGATAAATTTAGAAACTGCTATGTATTATATCTCTGTATAAACTATATTTTTACCCATAGATATGTTATTTTACATAAATAAATAATCAGCCAAAATGGCTATTCTAATAAGTGAGTGAAATGTAAAACAAATACTGGATACATGTAAATAATAGACACTACTCTAAAATGTTTTTGAAAAATTAACTGGTTATATCAAAAACTATATAATAATTATATTGTTATTTAAAAGATGAAGTAAATATTTTTTGTGGAAAATTATCTATTATGGATTTGTTATTTTTATTATAATTCCAGGGTAAACATTTAAAATTTATATTAATAATTGTATCCTCATTGTAAAGGAGAGTAAAAACATTATATTCTGTATAAGTTTGATGACTAGATATCCAACTTAAGTGATAATAGTAGCCTATATTAGCCACTTTTTTTTAAATACAAGCAATTTTAGTAATTTTGCATTTATTTATAAATGATATGCATAAATAATTCAGTTCTATTCATTATATTGGGTGTTAATGAAATTCTCTGAGAAAATTAGAATTTAATACAAACTAAATGGAAGTTAGTATTTATCACAAAGCAGGTTATAGCTAACTTCTGAAGCACACAAAAGATAATGCTGTGTAAAAAGAATAAGACAAATTAACTTACAATTTTAATAAAAAAGTATGTTAATCTCTTAATTATTAAAAAAAACTATTGAAACAAACAACCCATTTCTGAATATTAATAAACAATTAGAAAAGAAACAATATATACAATTAAATATACATAAAATTATAATTATATTATTGGAATTATTTAGTTTATTAAGACTTATGGCATAAAACAATACAATCCAGTATATTTAAAACATTTTAGATTTATTTATTAATATTTAATAAAAGTGAACGGCAAATTAAAAAATATATAGATAAAATTAACAAGGTGGGTGAAAAGTTAAAATTTATAGTAGAATAAAAAATGGAGAATAAATTAGCATATTTAGATATATTAATAAGGAAAGAGTATGTTAAGGGAAGATGTGAATTGGAGACAGAAGTGTATAGAAACATAGGTAATAATGATATTGTGAATTGGAGGTCTAATATTGTTATAGGTATAAAATTAATTCTATAAATTCAAGAATGCATAGGGCTATTAGTTATTGTAATAATAAAGAAGATTATGATAAGGAGGTAGGGAGGATAGTTTAAATTTTTAAGGATAGTGATTTTCCAGAAGGAGTGTTAAGAAAGAATATAGAAAGAATAGAAGAAAAATTTAAAGAGGAAGAAAAAGAAAGTAGGGAAGTTGTAAGGAAGAAAGATAATAGAGAGAAGTATATAGGAATTAAAACTAATGATAATAGAGTAGTTAATGGGATAAATAGAATTATTAGAACAATTAATAAAATTTATAAGGTATACAATAGTGAATAGAAAGAGAAAGAATGTGATGGAAATATTAGATAATAAATAAATTAATGAGGAGAGTAGAAATATGAAATAAAATTCAAAATATGTAAAGATAAAAGAATTAGAAATAAGTATGTGGGTGAAACAAAAAATTCTATATATACTAGATCAATGGTCTTCAACCTTTTCACACCTGCGGCCCGGTAAAAATAAGGATAAGGTTTTGCGGACCAGCAGAAGTCTATAGATAAATTTTCTTAAAGTTGTAAACTCCGTATCCTTATATGAGCATAATTGTTACAACTGATCAAAACAACAATGTTAAGGATACAAAATGCAGTTTTATATATATATATATATATGGAGTTTGTATAATAAAAAACTTTTTTTTTACTTTTAATTTTTTTTAGAAAAGTAATAAAAAAATTAATTATATTTCTCCCTCCATAAACATCTGTGATAATTAGAAAAACAAATTAATTTATGTATGATTGATTAGATTTTGTTTTCGTTCTGTTTCTTTTTTTTTAAATTGGGTAAAAATGAGATGAAAAAATAAATAAAAATTGTTTATATTAATTAAAAGTTTAAACTCTTATTATTCTGCCAGTTCTATCTGCGGACCTGTAAAAAAGTTCTGTGGCCCGGCACCGGTCCGCAGACCAAGGGTTGAAGAACACTGTACTAGATTGATACAGCATAAATATGATAAAAGGTCACCAATATATATATATGCATATTATGGAAACAGGTCATAATATTTGAAAAGAGAGCATTAGAATGATTAGTTACACAATTAAAATAAGGAATAGGAAAATAAAGGAAGCAATATTTATAAAGAAAAATAAACCAAATCTTAATAAAAATGGGGGAGGGGTAAAACCAATAATAGCATAAAAGGAAATAATAATATAAAAGAAAAGAAAGATTTTTTTTCCAGAGTGTTAGAAGTAGTAAAAAATATTAAGTTATAAAAATAGTTAATAGAGGAAGCTGTAGATAGAATATGAAAGAGAGGTTAAAAAGGAAGTTGAATTACTAGAGTAAGATGGAGGATAGAGAATGTTGAAAGAATAGAATAAGGTAAGAAGATTTTATATGGAATAATTAAGAAGGTAATATGAATGGAAATAAGTATTTAGTTAGAATAAAAGATAAAGAAAGATTATATTGATAGTGATTAATTTTTTTGTAGTGTAATTAAAATTACTTTATATGTAAATGTTATATGTATTAAAGTTATATGTATAGGTATATGTTATAGAAAAAGAGGATAGAAAAGATTTAAAAGAATATAAAATAGGATGGTAAATATGTTAAAGATATTATATGAATTGAAAAGGTTAGGAAATATTTTTAAAAAAATTTAAAAGTTTGATAGGGATTTAATAATTTTATATAAAATAATGTATTTTAATGGTTGTATTTTTATGTGTGTTCAAATTTTGTAGATCTGATGAAGACTGCATGGTACAGTCAAAACTGTAATCAATAATAAAAGTTTTTTTTGCTGAAAAGTGAAAGCATGTAAGATTTTTGAAATTCAATATTATATTTTAGATTCTAGTTACTCAGTTAATAAACAAAATAATTACCATTTAAATTTAGTTTCAATTTAGACTTCAGTCTCATTTTAAAATGTTTTGATCTGTTACCTTTTTTTCTATTTAATGAAAAATGACTTTAACTACTTTATTTTATCAAAGAGAAAAGTGGTTTAAAAAACAAGTTAATTTTATATCTAAAGAAAAACTATATAAAATTAAATTAAAATTCTCTACCAAAAATTGTGTCTATATTTACACATATGTATTTGAAATTTTGATTTCAGTGTATAAAATTGTTTTGAAACATTAGCTGACTTTACTATTTTACTAGTTTTAAATTCACATATAATATTAAACTAGTCATTTCTTTAACCAACTATATTATAAAAAACATTAAGAAACAATTTTCTGAATCCTCCTTACTCTAAATTACCCTTTTTTATGTTATTACATTGAACTTTTGTATCCAAATTTAACTAGAAATTTACCAATGAGAAAAACAATTTTCATTTGAGAATCATATTCACATATAATTTAATATAAAATAGGCCTATGAATTACACTATGTTTTAATACAAACCCTGTTAACATTTAAAGGAAATAGCATAAAATAGATTACATTTTGTTGATAAACAATGATTAGAATAGAATATATATTGTTTATTGAACTGCAAGTGTATAGTACTTATCAAAATACACACATATATAACACAGTCATTTTTATATGTATATATAAACTGAAATCATAGTATAAACAAAATGGGGGGTATATTTATTTTATTTTACAGAGTGTGTGTTCACTTGTGCACCTATTAAAGCAATAAGAATAAAAAACTAACTCCTATTGTATTTATATTTTTAAAATACAGTAAATAGCAAAATATGCTCTGGAATAATTTTTTTACAATACCAGACATCTCTTTTCCAAGAAATTAAAATCTCCCTAATCATATTAATGTTTAATTAATATTCTGAGATCTTACAAAGCATTTTAGAAAGTATTTAATTAAGCAAAGTATTGTATATCTAATTCAGAAAAGATAACAAAGAAATGATAAAATATGTGTGCTTTCAACATAAACTGAAGATATTTTATTAATATATGTATTACATTTGTGCTCAGTTTAGAAAATAAAAAATTGTTGCTGAACATTACAATTTGCATAATTTAATGGGTTTTGTTGATTTATTTACATTTTTACATTTTACTTTGGATAGCATATAATTGAAATCATGTAATTAGATATAGTATAGTTTACAGCTTCATTGTTGTTTATGTTAAACATACTTTTATATATTTTTTTTATTAATGCAGCCTTAAAAATGACTCTAAAACATATAGCTTTACTATGTATATATTTTAAATATGTAAATTTGATTTTTATATTTTCTGTGCTATTAAAAATAAAACATTCTTTCCCAAAATACTTACAACAACTGATACTAATTATTGTGACACTGTACACATCACATATAAATGATATTATTAATTTTTATCACTCAGTCATTAGACTAGAGATTATCCACTAAATGTGTAATATTTCTGCAATGTATTTTTTTCTCTACATCACAATCATTCTAGGTGGTTTCTATCTGGTTTTAACATCTTTTGGGAGATGTAATCATAAACATATGACCAAATTTGTGTGAGAAAGGTGTACGATCACCATGGTGTACAATACATGTTGAACCTGCATTCATCAGTTGATCTAGATCACAATCTCTTACACACACATTGATAGTGAATTACTACAGTTTAATTGGTAAATTGTAAACTTACTGCCCTCATAACATTGACACAAACCACTAAATGAAATTATATTAAGGTTTTTGAAAAACCTTTTAATTATTTTAAAAAATAAGCAAAAAGGACCGGAATGTTTATTACTAGAAGAAATGAGGCTACAGCATTCACAAAATTATGAATCGTTCGATTACATTGATTTGTTATGTTTTAATTAATGTTTAGTAGTAAAAAGTAACGTTACTTGAGAATTGCAGTCCAATTTTTATTTTTTTGTTTGAGAAATTGCATTTTTTGATGGGAAACTAAAGTGAACAAATATTTATTTATTATTGTTTTTGAAAAACGTTAATTATTTAACAAAAAAATATTTTAAAAAAGGAATTTTTTTTTTTAAGTGTCATAGCATCGGTCGGGACGTGAACCCGCAACCCGGGCAACTTCCTGCTAGTGCAAGTCAGTCGCGCAGACATCGATTTCTTTATTATATGTAAATCAAATGTAGTGGCCCAGTAACAGTATACGAAGTCATTTTGTTGGAAGAACAACAACACCAAGCGTGATGGATGTGCCTTCTAATGATTACCCATTTTTCAAAAAATGAATGATCTTTATTTTTCTTCAAAATTGCAAAAATAACAGAATCCTATATTTTTAATGTTACTATACTGTACTTCTAAAAAGATTTGAAATAATGAGATTGATAAAAAAATTTGACTTTGGATTTTTTATACTACAAGCATTCTCTTTTTATTTAATAAGTCCTCATAGATATTTAAAAGTTTTGAATTATGTATAGTTCTAAATAACACAATTGTGACATTTTTTGCAAATTGTTTTTTTTTTTGCAGACATAAAACCGCCTTTATGTTTTATTTTTAATCATTTAAATGTACTAGTTAGCATGTTTATTCTTGGGGAAATTGATTATGTAGTCTTGTAAGAACTTTTTAAAGGCATGATTGCAATTATCTAAAACTACCATGGTTTCTTATAGTTTAACTACAAATTTTTGATACTTTATATTCTCTAAAATCATTTTTTTATATGTTAGTTAATATTTTTATAGTACATAAATGTACCTAGTGTTATCAATAATATTTTAGCATAAAATAACTAGGTAAAATTATATTAGAATCAAAAATACATTTATATATTTTTTTATCTCAGGTTAAATCAGTTTTGATATAGCTTTTATCTTATGATTATTGGTGAAGTTTACTTGTATAATTTCACAGACAACATTCTTTTTGAAATGCAAGATCATAAAATTCTCCATATAGTTCTTCTAATAACAGAAATCTGACTTTCAAAATCCATCAGCATTCCATTTATAATTCCTTTGAAAAATATTATTTTGAGACTTGTTTGAACTACAAATTGTGATAACTTATCTTGCTAATTGCATATTAAATAAATTTTTAGCTGCACATCTTTTGTTATTTATCACATATGTCCAGCCAATCATAAAACTCTAAATAATTTTCTAGTGTTTTTTTTTCTTAAAACAGCAGAAAACTCTTCATGCAGTAGTGCCACTCTATGTGAGCCACAAGCTAAAAGGTTTGGGCATAAAATCTCTATCTAGTGCCTATTCATATAAAATACCCAGACTAGTTTTTAGTTTGTGGCTTTAATCAGTGAAAAACATTAGATCTGAAAGTCCTGCATCTAGATCTTTAGATGTAATTTAAAGTCTTTAATAACAACATTTTATGTATGTAGATATTGTAACATAATTAAAGTAGTCCAAAACATATATATAAGAATTATAAACAAATTATGAGCAAATTATTAATAACAAGTATTAACTCAGGTATATGGAAATCATGTGAAGTGAGTACACTAGTAATTCAATAAAATATAACTCAGGTATACAGGCAGTAGATCTTATCCACTTTCATTTCTTGGTTTGATGTTAAGTGCATGTTTAAACAAATACTAAGTGAATATGGTCTAGCAGGGCGCCACTAGATTATCTGAATCTAGACACGGTTATATCTGATAACCTTTCACATGTACCGGGTTTGAATCCCTTCTTGGTACTTTATTTCTAATAAAATGGGAGATTTTGCTTTTTGAGCCATATCACTATATGCACTAATATTTAGGTAAAAGTAAAACATCTATAAACCAAAGTGGAGTATACTAGACATAAATCATTTCTCAGATCTTAACATAACAAATGTGTTTCAATATTTTTATAAGCTTACTAGCTCAGATTATATATAACTAATTTAGGATGGCAATTCACTCATCCTTGCATGAAATAGATGACGGGATGTGGTTATAATAATACTAAGAGATCACTAAATATTATAAAATCAATATTTATTTATGGCCTTTAAACAGTTAAACAGCTCATTGATTAAAATGTTGATGACGATGATGATGATGATAATAATAACAATAATGACAAGGGTTTCAACTACAGCTCTAGGACTAAGCCTAAACATAAAACTAAATTTTATAAAGAAATTCATAATTATTCCTTAATTTTAGCATATTTACTTATATCTTAAATAACTAATATTCAACCATTGATGATGATGAATAATCACACTTAACAAAGACTACACTTAATGAAATATATACGCCTCGTTTAATAAAACAAACTAATATTTATTACTACATTTCTAACATATACATAAAAATTTCTAGATAAATATGAAAATTGACATGAATAATAATAATAATAATTGATTATATAACAATCCTCAGATTAATTTTAAGTTCTTCCCCCTTTCCCTTTAAATGTATTTTGTATTAAGTTGGACGTCACATTGACCATGAAAAGTATTTCAAGACAAAAAATATTATCTGCTCATTAGCACACATACTTTAAAAATCCAACATGTAAATAGAATGTAAAAAAAAAAATGTTAGTAAAATTGAAAGAGCAAGTTTTAGAAAAGAGTTTTAAATCATTTTCTCCCCCTCCCTTCCAAGCGCTGAAATCTATACTTAACTTGAAACAAAATAATCTAATATTCTAATGCTACTCATTATTTCACATTCAGTCGCAATTATACACATATAAAAATACCATTATGTATGTGCGTGTTTTATCCCATAATAACAAAATATTATTCAAAACCAAAATAATAATAATATATTAGTTAAAACTAAAATCATAATATCATAAAAAAAAAAATTGTTTTACACATTAATATTGTAAAATTAATAAACAAATAATTTTCATACATTCAAGATCATTTATGAAGCTCAAAGTTATTGTTAGTAAGACATTCTTGTTTTTAATCGATCTGAATAGTCTTTAAAAGTTCTTTAAATAAAATATACCACTTTATTGCTAAAATGTTTATTAAGACTGATATTAAAGAAAATAGATATAAAAAGTCATATTACAGATCTTTTGTTTGTGGTGAATTTCCAAGGGTTCAAACTTGTCTTGTATATTGTCTATAGTTCTGCAGCTACCATTTCCGTTTTATGTGGGAACAATCTCTTTCTTGAGGTGTATAACTATTTGATGATGATGACTCTATTGAGGTTATTTGCTTTAGTGGACAATTTGGAAATCATTATATTAAATTTTCTTCTCTTCCTGTCAAGCATGTGGATGAAATACAGCAGTTGTTTTCCCATTTGTAAATTTTCTTGAGTTTAAAATCAGTTGTAACAATTAATTGGACTTGATGATTAATATTTATCAGTAGATTAATTCATCTTCTTTGAATGCAGGTGAATGCTTTCTTCCTTCTATTAAAAACATCTTATTTCTCTGGTCAGTTGAAAGGTGTAGAATATTATTTTAGACACATCTTTTCTTTCCTATGTGATGTGCAGCTTCCCAGATGGTCCGGAACCGATGGGACATACATATAATTTTTCTAGCCAGACATTTCTTATATTTTCAGCATTCAATTTGATAGTTTACTAATCTGAATCATAAACAATAATCCTAATAATAATTCAAGACAGCTTTTTATATCCAATTTTTAGCTACCTTAACCAATCAGAGATAGCATCACTTGCTATTTTTGGACAAATTTGTTTTAATTAGATCTCTAATTTATTTTCAACTAAGGTATTTTTCAACTGAAAAGTTTAATCCTTTTTCCAGACACTTTTGTTTAAAAAAAATAGACTCAATCCTTATTTCCTTTCTTTTCTTTTTTTTTCTTTTTAACATCCAGGTAACACTTCAAATCTTTGAGCTTCCTTCTTTAGATCTTGAGATAAGACAATTTCAAAATTTAGAGCTCTGACCCATTATAAGCTTCCAAAGTGAAACAATCATTTACAAAAAAAAATTGCTACAAAGATCGATATCTGATTAAACAGATTTCCTCTTTTAACAAAAAATTGTACAAAAAAAAATAATTTGACAGATTTAATACTTCCTTTTCTTTCAATATTTAGGAAATGTAAATTTTTGTATGTAATGTACACACATCCTTCATTCTTTCAAATCATTCATAAACTAACCTTAAATAATATGATTGCTAGCTTAGTAATTATAACCCAATTATTTAATTAAGTCTGTAACTTTTAAATCCCAATTATAATTAAAGAAAAGCAAAATAAAAGTATAGAATAAAATATTAGAATTGATCAAGCATAGGTTAGTTTTAAAGAAAGTTAAAAATGTTTAATATTTGAAATATAAAACAATTAAATAATTTACACATACATTGCCTATATGTATGCATTATAACTTTGCTTTTTAAAGAAAAATTAAATATTAAATAGTTTAAATGTGTGTATTACCTTTCTATCAACACACAAACAAGTAAAGCATATAATTGTTGACCCATTCTTTCTCTGTTTAAAGCTTTTAGAACTGGACCTTGTAGGGTTTGAACTTGGATGCCCTACAGCTTCTTTTATGGTTATATAAAATTGTGATGATGATTTTTGGTTTACCTTTTCTACATGCACATTACTATAAATTTAGCTAGTGACTAAATTGTAATGGCACAATATAGATGCAATACC